>OX596011.1:77472976-77799535 GCA_951394025.1 Heteromyza rotundicornis
CCAGAGGGAGATCGAACAAACAGAATGCGGGGGCAGTTGCTATGCCCACATATACAGGCAAAATAAATCGAATCTGCCAATCTGCATGGATGTGCATAAGACGAGTCGAAGCTCACAGCAGCAGAAAGGCGGTAAGACGGCAGGCAATCCCAGCCCAGGCATGTTGACAATGATGACATTTTGTCTATGCTTGAGCCTTGAGTCATTGAGTCCTTGACGACGTGACAATCGACTTGGCAGATGAACAGAAACAAACAAAATTGTTAAAAATCCAAAACTGGGGGAGAAAATATTTCAGACGAATACTAGGAATTGGAAAGTGTTTAATTTGTACGGGGGATGGTAGGGGAGATTGATTGAATCGGTAGGAGGATCTAAGGATGTTAGAATTGCAGTATTTTGAAGTATAATTGGAAAAACAATGAGGTGTGCTAATTAAATAAAAGAATATGAAAAATATTTTTAAGAAAATAATTAAAAATCCCCTAAAGTATGCTAAATTTTGCAGAAAACATTCTAAGTCCATTGTTAAACAATTACGATGCTCCGTTGTAATTTTTCCTCAATATTCGCATGATGGTATATTAATTATCATTTTTTTCTATACTGTCCACTTAAAATGTTTGCATCCGACATTTTTCAAATCCCAAAAATATGCAACAAATTTTTTTGCAAATGCATTTTTTTAGCTTCTTAGAGGGAAGTACCACTACTTACCTTCTATTAAATACCTATAAACCTCTTTGTAATCCATAAAATATTCAAATTAAGTTTTTAAAAATGTATTGCATACTTTTTGGGGCTGAAAACCAGAAAGTGTCAACATTTTAAGTCGATAGTTTAATACCTGCCTTGTTAGCCTGTAGCTCATACCATACGTACACAATAAGGACATAATTATTAAGCTATTGACTTAAAATTTTGACACTTTCTGGTTTTTTGCCCCAAAAAGTATGCAACGAATTTTTGAATGCATTTTTTTTAGCTTCTTGGCGGGAAATACCTCTATTGAACTTCTTTTAAAAACCTAAAAATCTCTTTGTAATCCAAAGGATAACCAAATTAAGCTTTTAAAAATTTGTTGCATACTTTTGGGAGCTTTAAACCTGAAAGTGTCAACATTTTCAGTCCATACATTCTAACGATGTTGGTAGAGTGTAGCTCATCCCATACGTGCACAATAAAGTCATAATCAATAGTTGACTTAAAATTTTGATACTTTCTGGTTGTTTGGCCCCAAAAAGTATGCAAACAATTTTAAAACACTTATTTTTACTTGCCCCAACTATTACAAGTCATTATAAATTTACATTTTTTATTTAAAAAAATAACTTAAATAATTTCCTAAAAGTATGCTAAGCATTTCTAAATTTAAACTTCAAATTTATGAGGTTTTTTCACGCCTTCACGGTTGAAAATGTCTTATTTACAGGGAACAAAAAACAAACTCGTTTCTCACACCGAAAACACATCATTTACCTTCATTTTTCATTTGTTGGTTGGCCTTTAAAAATTACAAAATCAACAGGCTTTTGACTCCTTCGGAAAAAAATGGTGTTAAAGAAAATGCCGAAAAACACTGAAAACACCCTCCGGAAAAATGTCTAATATAGGCAAGCACAGTAGACAGAAGACTGAACCCGAACTGAGTCGTTCCACAAAAAAAGAAGCACAAGAAAATGACTAATATGTCGTTTTCTGTAGTATGTAGACAAAACTGGTAACACAGTGGCTACTCCCACTACTATTTGAAGGGCTGTGAAAAGAAAAATACAAAATAACTTTTCACTTAAATATTACATCATTTTTAAAAGCTCAAACCATTGGGGTTAACTTGGCAAAAGGAAAAATACTTTTCAAACTGACATAAATTCTTCGCAACCATTAGTTTTGCAAAAAAACACCTACTACCCTGCTTTTGTTGGTACCACTTTGGTGTGGGTTTCTTTTTTTGTAAAAAATCACCTACAATTTAGATAACAATGTAAATTTACTGATATGTGTTTTGTATTGTATGTTGTACAAATATATATTTTTAGCTGGTTGCCAGTCTGCGGTTGATATTATTGAGTCACGTGAGCGGAAATGATGTATAACGGAAGTTGAACAAAAAAATTCAACAGAAATTCGCTTATGGTTTGAGTGGCAAGTGAAAGCATTTTGCTTTAAAAAAAGCTTTTTTTTATTATAAAGAAAACTCTTTTTTTCTTATTTACAGGCAGTTTTTTTACAAGATTTAATTCCTGGAAAGGTTCATATGAACTGTGAATAGAAATAGAAGCAAATACTCATAAGATATCATTTTGTAAAAAATTAATATTAATTCAATAAATTCATATTCCACATACGAAGTATTTTTAAACTTGAAAGTATGTATTTATGGTTTCACACTCGTGCGTTATTTGGAGAAACGTCAATATTTTCCTATATTAAGTTAAGTTGGGTCTATCAAAAGTGATCCGATCGGCGCAAAACTTCACTGACCACGTTTTCAGGTCTGAGGGAAACAGAAAATGCGCGGGAATGAGATATCGATTGTTTTTGGGCACCCTTAGTGGGTTTATACACCCAGAGAAATACTTACCTCGATTGAGGAAAAACGGCTATCAAATTGAGGAAAAATGGGATTGATTTTTCGCCATAGAAAATTTTCATCATTTGAGTGAAGAAATTTCTTTAATTTAAGGAAACTTTTTTCTTTGTTTTAGAGAAAAAATCTATGAGAAGAAATTTTTCTACAATTTTAGGAAATTTTTCTATAATTTTCGGAAAATTCGGAAAATGTTTGCCTTTGTTTTAAAGAAAATATTCTCTGACAGAAAGAAATTTTTCCATAAATTTAGGAAATATTTCTTCAATTCTGAAATGTTTTTTTTTTATTAAAACCATTGTTTTTTCATACTACTAATTTTACTACTACTACTAATTCTACTACTATAGTAGTATACTACTAAAATGTACTAGGTCCATAATATTATATATGTCAAACATTTTTATTTGTATTTGGTAGTTTTTGTACACATTAATATGTATATCAAAGTATAAAGCACTTAAGAATTCGTTTCCTAACTAATTTTGAAATGTTTTGCGCGTCGACTGATAAATTCAAATTTCCCAACATTGAAGAAAAAGGTATCTTGAAATTGATCACCATGGTTGCAAGTAATGAGAACATTTTTACTCATTTCAAGGAAAATTTATTCAAAGCAGAGAAATTTTTATTTAAACGACAGAAATTTTTTTGAGGAAACTTTTTCTTTGTTTTTGGGATGTGTAGTTTTCTGAGTGTATGTATGAGTATTGTACCAGAAAAGCCCATCATTGAGTATAAATTTTTAAAAATCATTTGAATGCATTAGTTTTTATATCGAACTAGCAGGGCCCGGTCCGCTTTGCTGACCCTAAAAAAGTTATTTTTGCCTTTAAGGTCATAATAAATTAATGAAAACATTTGTCACATATTTTTATTGGGAGCCCAAGTGCAGCATTTTGAAATATTGAATTGTATGAAAAGTGCCACGCCCCGCTGTCAAATTCCAACCATATGTAACATTGAACTTAGAATTGAAAGCATAAAGTCATGTCCCGTTGAAAAATGTTCATTGGCAGCAAGTGTAACATTTTTAAAATATTTGATTGTATGGGCGGTGCCACGCCCCTTTTTCCAATTACGCCGATATATTGCATTTAGCTTAGAGTTGAAACCATGAATCCATTTGCCAAATTTCTTTGGAAAACATTGTGTGGGAGCGCTATTACAGCATTTCCAAATATTGACTTGTATGGGCGGTGCCACGCCCCAGTGTCTAATCCTGACCATTTGTAGCCCAGATTATGGCTGGGTCTTATAGTATGTTCATGGCAAATTTCATTTTCTTCTGATCAAAAACGTCTGAGATATAGCAGTTTTTACTAACTTGTGGGCGGTAAAAGTGGGCGTGTCAAAACCTATCCTATGTCACGACTCACGATCCCTAGAACACAAATATAAATTTTGGTGAGAATCGGTGCTGTAGTTTTCGCGTCTACTGGTGACAAACATACACGTCTCTTTTATATATATAGATTACTTCGATGAACTGATCCTTGAAACTAACCGAAATCGGTTTCAGCATCAAGGCAAAACTATTCTGAACTTTCCTTCGATAGCTCAATCGAATTGTCTCTGTGTGCAGTAAGAAAGTTTGAGATCGTTTAGGAAAACTTTTTTATTTTTGTTAATTTTTATTAATTATTTTTATTATTAGTAATTTTGAAATAAAATTTTTTTAATTATTATTTTTATATTTTTTTTTTAAATTTAATTTAATTAATTTTTTATTTTTTTTGTTTTTATTAACATTATTTATAAATTTAAATTTTTATGTTGCAAAAGAGACTTTCAGGTTAATTGAAAAGTCTTAACAGCAAATGCCTTCAAAACGTAAAACCAAATGACTTCCAATTACAATTACCCACCGCAAATGTAATAAAAGTTTACTTTTATATACGAAACGCTTAATTTAATTACATCACGTCATGTAAATAAAGATAAGTTAGCTCCCAAAATTACCACCACCCTTCAACAGGAACAAAGCTCCTGCCCCACCACAATGAAACTAAAACCAGTTACAAGCAAAAAACTGAAAGCAAAACGTAAAAATAATTTTATTAATTTAAATTTAGTAAGTAATAAACATAAAAAGTAAAATGCAACTCATTATCAAAAAAAAGGGAGCCAGGAAATGGCAAAAAAAAAACCACCAAAAGGAAATCCGTGACTTCTGTGCTTCTTTGCAGCCACAACATTAACAGGTGACGTGCTCAAAAATAAACACGAAGCTAAGCCGAAAAAAACGTAGAAAATTCCCAAAAAAAATTAAGCACGTCAAAGCGCGTCATAAAGCTTATCTGCACATTAGCACTTGCTTGGGCGCTTGTTTTTTTTGTGTAAGGCATTGTTTCAAGTCGAAAGGACCTTTGAGCGGTTAGGTCCCACTCATATGTATTTATGTGTGTTTCTGTGTGTGTGTAAGAGAGTGCATTAAATGAAATTAGCTGCTAAAACGTTGGGCAACCTCCGAAACGACACAAGAACCAAAAACAAAAACAGGAAAAAAAAGGTTAAGTAGGCTCAGCCTTGTTATCAGCCTTGCATTAAAAAATGTGCTGAAGGGGCTTTTAGCCTTTATTGCCAGCTAATGGCTGAAAAATATACCAGTAAAGGCGACCTGTCAGCTGAAATGTAGGCCTTAAATTGGACTAATTTGCAGGTGTGAGAGTTGGAAAACGAAAGCTGAAATTGTAGGGAAGGAAAAACATTTTTATTGTGGAAAAAAATAAAATTTAAAAAGACTAAAAAAAATATTAAAAATGCTCATAACCAAATTTGACACATTCTCGAAGAAAACAAAAAATATTTCATATTCCCCAGACAATTCTCCTTGCATTCAAAAACAAAATAAATTTTTTCAACAAAAATTCCTCAAATTTAAAGCCAAAGACGCTCCAAAAAAAACACAAGAAAAGGCCAAACTTTGCATTATTCTAATTGCCCCCAAAATGCATGATGAAGAAGAGAAAAAAACCGGGGGAGACATATCTTCTTCTTGACACATTTATTTTTGGAGCTTTTTCTTCACATGCAAGGAGGCATCAAGGGAAAGTGAAATTTTTCAGATGACAAGTACGAAAAAAATAAAAGAAAAAAAAGGAGAAACGGAAAAAAAAATATATAAAATATTCAGCAAGTACCCATCGGGGGCGTATAAAGCGAGAAAGGAACATGTGCAAATATATGGTAGGATGTTGAAAGAATTCTCCAAGTAGAAGTGGAATTTCTTTCATTCACTTCACTTCACTTCAACGAAACGAAACTGCCTACCGCCGGGAATAGTCAAAGTGGAAATTATGAAAGGTTAGCATTTTTGAGAAAAATTTTTGTTTCTTCAAATTTTTAACTAAAATTTTTACTGTTACAATTTTAACTGCAACAAAAACAATTTCTGTTTATTTGAATTTTTTTTTGCCCACCACACATATGCAAATATTATGAATACAAAATACGTTTTTTTTACTCCTCTTCCTTGTTCCCGAATTTTTTTTCAATTTTTCAAAAAACATTTTTTTTAATTATTCATGAATTATAAACTCTGCCCAATTTTTTTGCTTTAGTTTTTTTCTTCATTATTTTCTTTTATTCTCTTTTTTTGGCATACATTTTTGCCTACTGTTTGCTTTAAAATTCAATTATTTGACCCAGTTTTTCGCATTTATCTACTACCTACCTACTTTTTCTTATTTTTGTGGAGGGTGCATATTTTTTCGCCCTTATTTAAGTATCAAATTTCATGCATTTTTTTTTTGCCTACAATCCGAATTTGTTTTGTTATTTTTCATATTGTTTGCAAAAAAAAAAACCATAAAATAATCGACACGTGAGCTTTGACTAAATGTTTTCTCTCCGTGGGTGATTTCAATCAAATTTATGCTCATTTGTTGATTGGAATTTTAAATTTTGATGCTTCCTGGGTATTCACAGTTGTGTTTTCCCAGGTGTGTGATTTTTGATATTTGAATTTTTGGGAAATACACTGAGTTACATTCGCTTAGGCGCACGTGACATTATTTTATATATTTTTATTTAAAGTAAAGAAAATGTATTATTTTTTCAGTTTTTTTATGGAAATATTCACAAAATAACGTAAAATATCGTATGTAAATTTAATAAAAATATTTTTGAACCAAATACTTAGTGGAATATTTGTTTCGTCGCACTTAAATTAAATCTAACTTTAATAGTGAGTGTGGTCTCTATTGTAGTAAATCACTTTAACTCAGGTACACCATTTATGACTGTTCCTTGTGGCTTCCTTTTGGTCTGCTGACGGGACTTGGTACTCCAAAGTTTTACACTGGGGTTTGAGATCAGGGCTGCAAGCAGGCCATTCCAAAATATCAATGAAATGCTCGAAGAACCAAGCCCACGAGGCTCTAGATGAGTGCTAGGCAAACCCGAACACACGCCCAAAAAATATTATGTGATTGTGTGCGGTTAGCTGAGTCTGACTGCAGTTAAGGCATGCATCACACAACTTTCGCGTGCGTGTGAATTACCGAACGTGTCTGTATGAAAAATACGATTACCTTCGGCGTCGCGAGGCTATAGAGTGCCGACCACTGCTCTAGAGGCATGAATGAAAGCATTAACCTGTTGAAAAATAACTTTCTCGTTTATAGAGTTAATCAGGACACCATCCAACATCTATGTATACATTTCGGAATTCAATTGAGGTGGTATGAAGCAAAGAGTCGACTTTCCTTCAGTTCAAAAGGCAGTCAAGAGCATAACAATGCCACCACTAACATTTCTTTTGGATCTTGAATAGTTTTTGTGTACACGACCAAGTAGCTCTTGAATTGAATGTTCTGTTTGCGATTCCTACGGCTCTGTTGGTTCTAGTTGGGAATTTTCCTTTTTTTTTTTTGCCACTGAGCCGAAAAAGTCTGTTGATCTTTTAATTTCGTATTTAAAATGTTTCCATGTAAAAATTTTGTGATCGATAATTTCGAAAAAAAAACATTTACGAGAATTTTTTTTGTGATTTATCCGCCATTAGGGTGTGCACAATAATCTAACTAAGTTGTTTTTTAAATACGGAAATTGATTACACCAAAAGCATTTCTCGACAATTGTTCTTATTGCATCCAGCTACTTAATTGTTCCGGAGTTGTAACATCTCCATTAAAAGTCGGATTAGTCCAAACATTCGTACATTGACTTGTCCACATGTAACCAGTACTAGTACCGAGAACGGTCCATTTATAAGGAAAAATACAGGCTACATTTGTTTGGTGATGCCCAAAAATTGTTTCGATTGGTCCACGTTTTCATTGCATTGGTCTTTTCCACAGACTATACCACAAACTATAGGCTGGACTTCTGAACAATGATAATATGATATTTTAATAGGAAATTTTACAAAATTTTCCAACATATAACATAAATAGAAAGTAAGATAGAATACCTGTCTCAAAAAATAATTTGAAGTCTTTAAAAATTTATATTGTATTGCATTTTATATTTAACGAGCTAATTTTGTTAATAATGATTTTGTATAGTCGGGTTCAAGATCAAGTGCAGCTTAAATCAAATTAAGACTGCGATTTTTATACAACAACAAATTTTAGTGCGTATTTCGTTCCCATGGGAACCATAAATGCTCGCTACAATCATAATATTATTGTAGCAAAAAATGTAAGATCTCTGCGATCATGCTCCAACCATGTTTTTTCTCTGCGTGCACTACGGAACTCATCAGTGAGCTTTCCTGATACAATACTATTGCTCAAAACAACTATATATACTTACGAAAATTCGAAACCTTCGCTCAGAAAAATTTGTTGTTGTATAAAAATTGCAGACCCGACTATACAAAATCATTATTATTAAATTGTATTGGCAATTTAATGGCAATGAAGTAGAGATCAAAACGGGTGATTTCTCACATCAGCAGATGTGCTTGGATGTTCACTTCTGCATGATATTTAAGCAATTTGTAGCCACTCCACATTGTATGAGTTGTTACTATACTATAGACTGCTCCAATAGTGATATTTTGGAGTAATAGATCCAAAATTTTACGCAGTGATATTAGTAGATTAACACGATACTATTACGATTTAGAAAGTGGTTCTTGAAAAAGGTTCTTGAAAAATTCAATAAAATTTATTTATACTTTCTTTGCTTTGACTTTGGTTTTCTATAAATAAAAATAAATAAAACAAGCAGATGTAATCTATAAAATGAATTATGAATTTAAAAAAAAAATTAACGATCTCCCCGACGGGGAATTGAACCCCGGTCTCCCGCGTGACAGGCGGGGATACTCACCACTATACTATCGAGGATGTTATGTGCAGGGTGGCAAAATACAAAAGAGACTCACTATAGGAGTATCAGTTTTTCCCTATCTCATAGCTGCCTAATAATAGTAAAATATTGGCTATTTTTAAATTTTAATTTTAATAATCTATTTTAAATGAGAAACTAAAAATAAATAAAATAAAATAAAATGAAATTTGAAATATTTAAAAATATAAATTGGCTTAAAAATAAAAACTGTTTCAAGTGCCATCATTACAGCAACTTTCTTCAAATTTTTCTAAATTCTAAGCTACTTACAGCTCAGCGGGAGCTATCACATTAAGATTGTGCAATGCAGCCTAAAAGTTCGAAACTACCATTAACTGTCACTATTTGATAATTTATACAAAACTATACGCATTTCTCAAAATAGTTCTTCAAGCAAGTGTATATGGGAAAAAAAGAAAAGAAAATAGTCCACACAAATATCAACTGTCATCCAAGATGGCAACAAAACTTTATCATTTACCATACATTTACTTGCCAAAAGCTAAAACTTTAGAGCATTTGCGAGCCATTCACCCGCACCAATCTACACACACACACACTTGAAGTTATCTTCTCTATGCGGGCCAATGTAACTTTTACGAGATTACGCGGGAGGGGAAATTTATGACAAATATTTGTAATAATAGCTTTGGCAATATCGATAACAATCGACGAGGGCCAAGGAAAAAAGAAAAATAAAAATAAAAAGTGCGCCAATATATGAAATTGTTGTTGTTGTTGCTTATGCAAATAATTTGCATTTTTATGGACGATTATTATTTTTATATATCAAATTTTTTTGTTGTTTTTGTTGTTGCAAGAAAAAGGTCCTTCATATAAGTTTAGTTTTTATTTTAGACATTCCATGAGTTCATACCTAGAAGGAAGGAAGCAAAAAAAAAATGATAATAATAGAATAACGGTACTCCTATGGAAAGAGGGGACATTTTAGCCACAATTGATGAGCCAGCTAAGGGTGAGGCTGGTGATTATCCTCCGAAAAATTTGCCTTGACAAGCATATGTGGTAGGAGTAGTGTAGGGCTATCATCTTAATATTGCCTCTTCACCTAAACCGCAAACAATTGTTTTCACATTTTCCTAGAAGGATATAAAAAAACAGTAGCAACAAAAAAATAGAAATAAATATAAAAATAAAAATAAGTAGAAATATATGCGAAAATTATGACAAAAGATAGGTCCTTGTGGTATTTTGCATAATATTTGCGTATTTAATATATATTTTTTTCATTTGCCCACCAACCTTCACTCTGTACACGGGTGTGTGTATTGCTTTTATATGATAAACACACAAGCCGATGATATAATTTTTGTGCCCTATGCAAAAATGGTTGAAAATATTTGCAAAGGACTTAGCACTCGCTGCCCTGGTCGGTTTTTTGAGTTGAGTGGAATTTCAGCATTGACAGTTCTATTAAAGGCTATGGATGAGAAAAAAAAAATTTGTTTGGTGAAAAAAGTGAAAGGGGCCTCATAAAACTTAATTGGATTTTTAACAGTTTTTTCCCTTCCTTTGTTGGCCTCAAATAAAAATTCATACATAGAAATTCTTTTAGTTTATTGCTTTGGGTACAACAAAAAAAAAATTTCTAACCTAGAATTTTTTAAATTTTTTATATTTAATATAAAATATTTATCCGCTTTGGTTTGGTTTGACTTTGGCAAATACTGAAAGCAATTTATCAAAAAATTGTATACGAAAGCTTCGCCTTCACGCTCATAAATTCAATAGACAAATAGTTTGAACTTTACTATCGCCCGATAGTGCCAACAACTCCATATGGGAACCGGAAATCCTTTTAACACTAGGAGAGAGAGTATCGTACAAGCAGGGCATATGAAAGGGCCTAACTGTCTAACTTCCTAACTGTCTTGCCTGCCTGCCTTCTTCTTGTCTGCCACCCAGTCCATGTGAGTGTGAATGCCCGAATGTGTGTCTAGTGGGTGCTGGCAGTAGTTCTTGAAGTTTGTTTTCCGCATAAACTGCAAAATAATTTTATTATTATCATAATTTTCCTATATTTATGTGATGTTTATATTTTTCGTTTTTGTTTCGGACAAAAAGTTTTTTGCTGTCAAGTTTTTCGACTGCAAAAATATTTCCTGGGCGTATAGTACTATGGTCGTTGCTGTGTGTGCCGGATGTGACACAGTTGACAATTCATGGAGAAGTTAAATAATAATAACAAATAGTGAAAAATAATAATAATAATACTGAAATGTCGTGCAGTAAGTTTTTGCCGCCGGGCCTTTATTTTATACTTGGCTAGGGTAAAATTGTTTCAACAGTTTTTCGTTTTTTTTCTGTGCTTCTGTGTTGATGCAGTTTTTGGGGCAAAGTTGACTTGTAAGAAAGTGCAGTGAGAAAAATTTTAGATATGAGTGAGTATAAATTATTTTAAATTAAAAACAAGTTTTGTATGAAAAATTCGATTAAAAATAATAAATTATGACGAAATTTTCGGTTATGACACTAAATATGACAACTTGTGAATGACCTATCTATATACGACCCTCTCGGACCCACTTTTGATCCAAATTTTCAACCCGTCTTGGTTCTCTCTTGCACTTTTCTTGGCCCTCTTTGGACCCCATATTAACCCTGAAAATATCTTTATCAAGTATCACTTGTCACACTAAAAAAAAAAAATACTATAAAAATTGGTAAATGTGATACAAATAATTACATGAACACTAGAGTGGACCTTTTTTTTAGATTTTCTTTCCCACCCACCCTAAAACGTTTGCACATAGTGTAAAATAATTTAAAAGAAAAATGTGTATCAGTGGTTCACAGAAAGGCTAGAAGTTTGCCATAGTTTTAAAATTTGGGACCATTTCAAGCAAAAGGAATGTATTCAGTAACTCCTGTTGGGCGTTCAATAGTGTTTTCAAGTTCAAAAATTTGTTCAACATAAAAGTTTATCTTAGCATAAGCCACGGTCCAGGATGTTTACTAGAAATTTTAAGCTTGAAAAACCATGAAAAATTCCATTGATTTCTCTAAATTTTTTCGTTAGACTTCGGGTAGCCAGCTTCCATATGTATCGACTCATATGAAATGTAATTATGTATCTAAGAGCCCTTTTTCAAAGCAGTAGTTTCAGCCCAGAAACCCTAGTGACACACAATCTTATTGCTCATCGGTAAGAGTATAACACTAAAATCAATCTCAAAGCCGGGAACAATGCCCATTTTTCTAAGTTTAAAATTATGTTCATCAGAAAGCCCCATGCTAAATTTTAACGTTCTTGGTCATCTAGTATAGTCCCTTTTTTCTACATCAATAAGCCTTTGTAACATGGAAGAACATACTCACATAATTGCAATTTTTTTAATTAGAATTTTCATGAATTAGACCATAGATGGTACTTAGCAGGTTCAATGAACGTGTCAGTGATATTCTAAAAACCCAGAAACTGTACACAGAAAAAAGGAAGTTAAATTTAACCGAAAACGACAGTAAAAAACCCTGCAATGCATTAAACTTGTGAAAAATTCCCAAAAGAACTTACACTGAGCGAACAAACGCATATTAGAATTAAATATATTTTATTTAGATGAGATTTGAATATTTTAATATTAGGAAATCAGTATCACATATAGAAATTCAATACGCGTGTATTTAAATGTTTTCTATAAATAAAAAAATTCAAAATTAAATAAAGCAAAAAAAAAAAATAACTTAAAAAAAGTGCAAATAAATAAAAAAGAAAACAATTTTTTTAAGCAATTTAAATAAATAAAAAAATCTAGTATTTCCATATTTAATTCTAATATTTCCATATATAATACAATTTTAAATACGCGCATATTTGATTTAACAGCTTAGGAGCACTATCAAATACGTTTTTATTTGATTAAAATACGTTTTCATTTTTCACTATTTTTTTCCCTCAGTGTACAATAACAACAACTTTTCCGATTTTTCGAACTTTTTTATGTCGACTATTGCAGATTTATTTTAACTTTTATTTGTAGTAAATTCTACACAAACAACTCTGTTAATAAATTTTAGGGTTTCATACACGGAGAGAACTGTTTACAAGTATTGTGTGTTATAGTCATTATATTGATCCATTAATATAAAATCATAATTGAATTGATTTTAGTCATGATTATAAAATCAAAATCAGTATTCATGACCAAAATTTTTTTTTAACGATTAGATCCTGCAACCAGTTTTTTCTGTGTGCATTTTAAAATTTTGTAAGTTAACTATTTGTTTTTAAATAATTTTACCAATTTTTTTTCTGTGTAGCCATTTTATAATATGCATTTTTTGTTTAAATTAAATTTATTTTTTAAATTTTTTATTTTAAACAATTTTTTTTTTTTTTAATTTTTTTAATAATTTTTTTTTTCAATTTATAATTTTATTAAAATATATTTTAAACTATTTTTTTTTTCATATTAAAATTATTTTGAATATTTTTTTAAGTGTAATTTCACCCTATACATTTTCCTGCCTAAAAGTATGCAATTTTAACCCTACTACTTACACTACTTCTACTCTACTGCAACACACAAAAGTCTTCAACTTCGGAGCAAGCAAAACAATCCAACTTTAAGGATAATCCCCATTTGCCAAGTAAGTTTGCCAACAGCTAACAAACAACAACAAATAATTTGAATAAAAAAACAAAACTAAAAAAAATGTAACTTACTTATAGCAAAACTTCAACATGAATACACACCCACACATAAGCACACACACACACAGCCAAGTAAAAGCAAAACAAATGTGACATTAAAACGGAACTGACATTTTCTGTGCAGCGGCCATGCTATGCCATGCCACGCCCGCATATTTATACAATTACACTCAGAGGAGGCCAGCTAGCAATTGTCAGCGTAAGTCACTTTGGCGCGCACAGTCATAATTGCATTCCACTTAAAAAGGGGAAACGGGTTTTTTTCTTGCCACCCCCACACCCACCTCCAACCACTTCACACTGAATTTGCACACAACAACAAAAAAGTGGGTAAGTGGGAAATGAGTTTTGGGTGAGGAAACTCCATCATTTAAAGTGCAACAAAAATTAAGTGTCCTCCAGCCAACGGGACCAACACTAAAGCTGCCACCCATTCAATTTGCCATGACTTTTGCCAAAACGGAACTCTCATTTCCCGTTTACCCTGACAGCTCGCCGCTGTCGTCTTTCGGTGTTGCCTTACTTAATAATAATTTGAGCCACACACACCAGTACCACCACGAAGGCATGCCATACCATAGTCAAGGGATGACGAGGAGAACCACCACACACACAGACACACACACACACAAAAAAGCAACACCGGAAATGGGAATGCCTTGCAAGAAAGTCAACTCCGACTCTGCCAACTACTCAAAACTCAAACAGCGTCAAAGTGTATGAATGACGTTGCGTTTTTAATATAATTTTGCATTTAGCTTGTAAGCCCTGCGGCTATGTGCACGCCGCCGTGCCGTTCACTCTTTCGCCTTATGTCATAATCGCTTTGATTTCTCCACTACAAGTTCGTTTCGTATGCCGCAGAATTTGAATTTGAATTTAACGTAACTGTGGAAATTTCTGCCAGGCTGTTGTGCGCGGGTGTGTAAACGTGGTTACACTTTGGTAATCGCTCTTATCCGCCCTGCCATGCCAAAGTGATTCCGAGTGCACGCTCTAAGTTCATTTGCATTAGTGTGTTGCAATTTATTGTGCAGTTCGGTATAGAATATAGAAAAATCTGTGGGAAAAATGAAAAAATTCTAAATGGATAAGGGAAATCATTGATTGGAGAGTTGGTATTTTTTTTTAGCAGGGGGGAAATTGGTTGGAAAATTACATGACAAAATGAAATGATTTGAAGTGGTAAGTACTTGGAAAAATTATGAATTAAATTGTGGAAAAGGTCAGTGAGGTGTGGGAAGAGAGAGAGTAGGGTCTGTAAGAGAGTGTGAGAAAATGTGTGTCACCATCGATCTTTGGGAGGAAAATTGCTAAATGAATATTTCACTGAATTGGAAAAATTATACAGGGAAACCCTGAAATTTGGCATGCTTCAGGCTACATTAAATGAGTAACCGGTACCTTTACGAAACCGGTACCTTTCTGATCACAATACGCACATATTCATAGTTAAAATAAAGTTCCAACATAGTAGCTGTCACATCAAAGCATTATCTGTCGACAGGTAACCGGTACCCGTAAAGCCTGGGTACAATAGTCAATATACAGCTGCTACTTGATAGGTGTCACATAAGAGTTGAATAAATTATGAGCTATAGACTTCAATAACTGGGTACCCGATACCCGTCGGTTACTTACCTTTTTTTGCTATATTAAAATGCATAATGAATATTTTATTAAGTGTAATATCACCTCACACATTTTCTTGTCTAGTCAGCATTGTTGAATTGGATAATGGAAAATTGTACAGGGAAACCCTAGCCTGTTTTAGGCTACAATAAATGGTACCTGTAGCCTTATTACTTTCCATTCAGATCATATTCGTAGTCAAAATAAAGTTCCCACTTGATTGTCGAGTATTATCTATCGAAAGGTAACCGGTACCCGTCAATCCTGTTTTTTTTTGCTTTCAGTTCACAATAGTCAAAAAAAATTCCGACTCGGTAACTGTCACATCAGATTATTATCTATTAAATAAATTATGCGCTATAAGCTTCAATAAATAAGGACCCGATACCCGGAAAGTTCGGTTACTTAGTTTTTTTGCTTACCTTTTCACCTTATACATTTTCCTGCCCGAAGGTATGCAATTACCCCTACTACGCTCTTTTTAAATTGGATATTGGGAAAATAATACAAGGAAACTCAGAGTTTTGGTAACCGGTATCAGTAAAGACTTTGTTTTCAGATCACAATAGGCGCATATTCTTGGTAAAAATAAAGTTGTTACTTGGTATTGCCACATCAGAGAATTATCTGCTGCATTAAATGGGTACCCAGTACCCACAAAATTCAATTACTTAACTTTTCAAACAAAGTTCAGTCAACAAAAACTATATAGTATCTTTTATCCGGTTACTCGATTACTCGATTACTCAAATACGGATTTCAAATAAATGGTACTAGACTATTTTCTAACCGGTTACTTTAAATTTAAATCAAGTTTTTACCATTTTTAAAGTACTTAAAGTGCAGATGGACAGGTTAATTAAGTATAGGTACCCGTACATACCGGTTACTTTGCGTGCATAACTTCTGCAAACCAATTTGTTCTAACTATTAAGGTCCACTCTAAATCTCATGCGATATTTGAATGTGTGATCAAAAAGAGACCTCGATAAAAGGCATACAATGTAAGGCCTTGGGTGTAAGTAGTTACCTTACCAAATAATACCCGCCAACCACTTGCCAATAAACAATGCCTCGCTATCGCCAATTGGACATTATTTCAAGTGGATTTTCATGTTTTTCCAACATTTTCATTAGTTTTTATAGCGCAGCGATTGTGAAATTTCCAAACAAACACTCCAACACGAAATTAGGTGCCACTGAGGACATACTGCCACACATATCCAAACACCCTCTCGAATGAATGTGTTTTGAAGGCAGGCAGTTACCTACCGCACGAAAACGTAGGCAGCTCTCCGAAATATATAAATGTATCGCGCCGCTAAATATTTTTTGCCGCCACCTGTGGTTGTGTGAATAACCACTTAAGCACCTGGGCTATGGCTGCTTTCACGAACTTCTTTAACATTTCTACTTACACTCATATATGTACACTTCCTGGTTAGATTTTATTTGAGTGTGTTTGTGTGTGTGTGCGTTCTTGTTTTATGTATGTGTGAGTGTGCCACAAATGGCACCTTTGTGGCATTGGCGGGTGCTTTCGTTTTCCCATTTTAGTTGAAAACTTTCTTCTTTTTTTTTTTATGCTACGACATATATAAAATTTGTATTTTTAGTGTGAAAGTTTTGCCATTCGCCGCGGTTAGAGTCTGAGACTGGGTGTGTACGATTAGGTGCCAAAATGACATTCAGTAAGTCATAAAAAAGAAGAAGAAGAAAAAGCGAAGGTAAATTGCTAATTTCTTACGAAAAATTATTACTCTTTTTTTATGAACTACTTAAATGCTTTGACGTCGCTAGGCAAATTGCTTATCAGTCAAAATGTCAAACTTTGAATGAATGCAAAAAAAAAAAAAAAATAAAAAGCGAACAGAAAAAAATACATATTCTTGACCTTGTCACTTTATTACCGATGACACGTTATTGAGTGTTAAAAATCCATTAGAAAATAGGCAAAAAAAAAAAGCAAAAGAAAATTGGAAAAAATAAAAACAACAACAACAACCAAATGGGTTTGAGTTATTTACACATTTCAGACTCATTGAAAACTGTCACGAAGGAGGCACACAAAAAAAAAGTGAAAGTTGTTAGGAAAATTCGCTTGTTTTCGTAGTAACAGAGCGAAAGCTAGTTGACATTTATTGAAATTGATTGGCAAATGTTGATGAAATTTTTGCATAATTTGGTTAGTGGAAATTTTGTAAGCTATTTTGCTAATGCTAAGGTCATGAAAGAATATAAAGTAGCAGACAGTTTTAAGTTGGGAAAATGTGTTTAAGAATGGTTGAACAAATGCCTAAGTGAAGGTCTTGAGTCATACATTTCAATTCATCTTTTGTACAAATTTTCTTCTATATTTTAAAGTATTTGCTGACATTTTAGTTAAAATTAAGTGGACTAGACGAACTCATTCAATCAAAATTCAAAATAATATACACACGCAATAATAAATAATATCACACGTATAAAGTTGGTAGTCTGGTGGGCCAAAGTCACTCATAAGCCTACAAAAAAACTGGCTGGTATCAGACACGACTATTCACGTAAGTATGAAAGCAATTCTGTCAAATCTTTTAGAATAATTGAGGCGCTCAGAGGAAAAAAGCAATGAAATGTATCAATTCACACTTGGTCTGGAGACTTCCTTCAGTCAGTGCGGAACAGAATCAATTAAGATGCTTTAGGGTTTCTCTTTAACCGTTCTTCTGGCATTTCCAGAACTCATCATTGCAAGTCAGTTTATATGCGTGAGACGCCAACATTTTCAAATGAAATCAGTCAATAAACCCAGTATTGTTCTACTGTTTTTGCCATCGAACGATATAACAGTGTGGATGTGCAGTTTACAACAGCCCATAGAATAGGGCTTATGCTGAGAGTCTTGATGCGATTATCATGGGCAAGTAATCATATGTATTGATATGAATTGTTCAGATACAGTTTATTGCCAAATCCGAATGGCCAGACACCCTAACTAAAGAAACATTTTTCATGGCAACTTACTATCGCAATCTTGCCGTTGCTTGGCAAATTTTCATGTGGTTAAGTTTCCCCATCCAGCTTTCATCCTTTTCCACATATTATGTGCTTTAGATTTATGTTAATCTCCTACAGTGGTATCAGCACGTCGCTTATTGAATCTTCTGACACACTAATTCCTTTTTCCGAAGTATCTTCTGACATACTAATTTCTCTCTATAATTTTGTGGCTTGGTACCTAATCGATTCATTGCCTACGCTTGGTAGCCCAGTTTTTTCATTGCTACTCTGCATTGTAGGACATTTTTGGATGATGACCAGTGCATTATTATTGATTTATGGCTTCTTGACTGTCTCATGGTTTGACGATTTACTAAAATCTGGAGATTAGAGCTGTGAAAGAATGAAGCCTATTTGGACTTAATTCCTTGAAGTCCCAGTTTGAGACTTCAATTTGAGACTTGAAATCTTTTTAATGTCATTCCCGAAAGATTACAGTCTTTCACAACATACCTTTGAGATTACTTTTGAAGGGGGCTCAGGAGGTTAGGTACCTATTTAGGTTTTGTTAGGATGGCTGCCGGAACACCGACACACTTCCCATGATAATTTCTTACAGCAATTATCATGGGAAAGCCGTAATGTATATGATAGTTACAGGGACCTACAGTCTAATGCCGGATCCGAACGGCGAATGGAAAATGAAGCATTCCTAGGCAAGTTATATCTTCGTCTCGGCCTTACTAGAATAAGTGTTGCCTGGCCTACTGCTACTGGTGGACCGATTACTTTGAAATTTATTGGGGTGTTCATGGGAAATTACTTTGCTGACCACTTAAAATGCTGTCTAGCCAGAAAATGGTGTCTGCAACTCGATTTCGTTTGAATTAAAAATGTATGTTTGGAAGGTTCCCCAAAATTAATCAGGTCTGAGTTGATTGACTTTGATGATATTGTGCAAATGGTTAGTACAAGTTCAAGCAAAGCCTGGGTTATTAAGTTAATATTTTATGAATATTCCAGATGACTTCTTCAGAGAAATTAACCGAAGATAAGAATGTCCTCACCACCCATGCGACCACTATGAAACGATATGGGGAAATTTACGCGAACAACAGCAAAACAAATTCGCTTACGTGTGAAATAAAAATTAACCGCGAACGGGACACACACACACAACAAACCAAACCAAGTGAAAACTGAAATGTTGGGAAAAATACAATAACATCAAAAAGGCAAACAACGCCGAAAAGCACACACACACACACACACACAACAAAAGGATAAGCTTTTAAAAGGATAAAGCCATTTGACGCGAACGAAATCAGGCCAGACGCTCGGAGGTATACAAAATGGAGGCGAGCGTTCACTGTGTGTGGGTAGTGTTGGCAGTGACGGTGGCGGTGCTTAGCCGCTTTAAATGGCTTTTAAGAGCGATGGCAACACTTACAGTTCACAGATTTTTTGTATTTTACACACAAACACACACACACACATATGCATACATTTCAAAAACGGATTATATTGCCACAGACTATCGCACGATTTTCAGCCAAACAAGGTAGGGGGAAAATATTGTTGTTCTGTGTGGTGGTGGTATGCAAAATAATAATACGCGTATAAATATGAAAATGTTGTGTGTGAAAATGTTGTGTTAAAATCCATGCAATCCATTTTTCATGCGACAGCTCCCGACAGAACCCTCCTCCCACACAACACCATCTGCCATCATCAGTCCGATGAAGAAGTACTTTGCATGAACCAACTAACCAAGCCACACTATTGGATTGGCTTGCGATACGAAAAGCTAGATGGTCTGGCTGAAGTATCGATACCCTATACACCAAGTAATGCCATTTAACCCAACCCAGGTCCTATGGGTAAATTTTGTTTGCTATATTTCCCCATAACGTTCTAAAGGGTTTCATTTCAAACCTCTGCATGCCTTGCGCTCCTTTATTCCTACTCTCGATTATCATGGGGCAACCTCTCTCCCACAGAGTATAGGGCATACAACGAGGAGTGTTGAATTTGATACTAGACCCATCTGCGTTACACAGTCGTATGTTTATCGTTCGTCTCGTGTTTATTGTCCACATTGGATTATGGGTGCGTGTTTTTTTATTTATTTGCTATTTTCTGTTTTTTTTTTTTTTGCGCGCGCGTTGTGAAAAAGCGTCTAATAATGCGCGACAATGCGAGCAAATTTGTGAGCGCTAAACGCCTTCAATGGGAGCAGGGAAATAGCAGAAATACACATACCAGTACGTATACACAACAAACTCACTCGAGTGGTAGTGAAATTTATTATTTGTTAGATTTATTGCGGCGTTGAGTGGGCATGTTAGCGTTTTCTGCTCGTGGTTTTAGACGATTTGCATTTCTTGTGTGTGTGGTGAGGATTATCCCCATTTTAGAGTTGAGTGATTTTCAAGTGATTTGCCACAGGCCACGATGATTAATGCCCGCAAGTTGATAATAGAAATGGGCTAAGTGAATGAAATTAGATAACTTTAATTTTGTATGAAATGTGCCCCCCCCCTCACGACCTAATTCTGTCACAACTCCATGTTTAATGGGTAACAATTTAATTTTTTCCAGTGAAAAATTAAGGTGTCAACTGTGAAAATTGTCATGCATGACTTTTGTGGCAGACGGTGAGATGGGGGGTGGTGTACCTCATAAGCAACATACCTATATAAAACCCCTCTTTTGTTTAGGAGTGCGTGCAACATGTTGTTTATGAAATAACGGTGTCAAAAGTAATCGTAATGGAAAACACAGAAAACCACAACATTGCATTTCATTGCGGAATTTATTTATTCAATTAAAAAGCACGCCAAGTGGAAGGAATACGGGAAATAATTCTAGTGTTAATCGGTAAATAAGGTCATAATATACAGTAAAGGCAAAAGCTGAAGAATTTCCTTTTATCAAATTCAATTACTCAGGTGAAGTTTTTTTACATTAAAACTAGAGAGTGGACTATCTTCGGCTATACCGAAGCTGAAATACCCCCACACAGTAGGAAGAAGTACCTCGAACATAAAAAAAATGTGGTCTCAAGACCCTATTTTGAGCCAATTATAGGTGGTTTTGGAGCCCGGACCATGTCCAAAATCCATTTCTAAACATTTCCAATCAAATCCACCGAAAAAAAAATTGGTCTCAAGACCCCATTTTGACCCTTATATATGTGGTTCCGGAACCTCGGACCATGTCAAAAATACGTTTCTAAACATTTCCAATCGAATACAACCATACAAAAGACTTGAAAAATGTTAACTTTTTTTTCCGTGTATGGGAGCCACGCCCAGTTTTTATCCGATTTGGCTGATTCACGAACTTGATCTCAGTATTCACGAGAAAAACATGTACCCAAAGTTTCAAGTCGATATCTCCAAAACTGCGACCGCTATCGTGCGGACGGACAGACGGACAGACAGACGGACATCGCTAAATTGACTCCGGCAGTGATGCTGATCAAGAATATATATACTTTCCATACCGGACACGCCTCCTTATGGGCGTTACAAACGTTGTGACAAAGTTAGTATACCCTGCCACAGTGAGTGTGGGGGTATAATTACATTACAACTCAGGGTGGATTCAAGGGCCAAACACTAAAGAGAGGGTGAAACCATCTGACAGCAGTGTAACTCCACTTTTTGTATCATTTAAGACGATAATGTCCACTCACGTATGTGAAAGTGACGGCGTAAGAGAAAGAATCGAATCATATATCAGCTTTGCAATCGAAAGCAATAAAATGACCTACCACAAAGGGAAAATTGAAAAAAATTGTATTTCTATGAACCTATTTGTGGTCTATGTGAGGCTAAAAACCGAGACCCTAACCTAACCTTACCCTCAAAGAAATGGAAGATAAAGACAAAATTATAAACTTTTTTGTGAACTATTTCCTTTTTATTTTGGGGCGTATTTCGTTTGAGGTTTAAGCTAAGGTTACACGATTGCCCCAATGTGCCGTAACTAAATGCAATTTAAAACTAGAGAGTGGACTATCTTCGGCTATACCGAAGCTGAAATACCCCCACACAGTAGGAAGAAGTACATTGAACATAAAAAATTGTGGTCTCAAGACCCTATTTTGAGCCAATTATAGGTGGTTTTGGAGCCCGGACCATGTCCAAAATCAATTTCCAATTAAATCCACAAAAAAAAAAAAAAAATTGGTCTCAAGACCCCATTTAGACCCTTATATATGTGGCTGCGGAACCTCGGACCATGTCAAAAATACGTTTCTAAACATTTCCAATCGAATACAATAATAAACTAGAGAGTGGACTATCTTCGGCTATACCGAAGCTGAAATACCCCCACACAGTAGGAAGAAGTACCTTGAACATAAAAAATTGTGGTCTCAAGACCCTATTTTGAGCCAATTATAGGTGGTTTTGGAGCCCGGACCATGTCCAAAATCCATTTCTAAAAATTTCCAATTAAATCCACAAAAAAAAAAAAAAATTGGTCTCAAGACCCCATTTAGACCCTTATATATGTGGCTGCGGAACCTCGGACCATGTCAAAAATACGTTTCTAAACATTTCCAATCGAATACAACAATAAAAAATTTTTACCTTTTTTTTCGGTGTATGGGAGCCACGCCCAGTTTTTGTCCGATTTGGCTGATTCTCGAACTTGATCTCAGTATTCACGAGAAAAACATGTAAAAAAAGTTTCAAGTCGATATCTCCAAAACTGCGACCGCTATCGTGCGGACGGACAGACGGACAGACGGACAGACGGACAGACGGACAGACGGACAGACGGACGGACAGACAGACGGACATCGCTAAATCGACTCAGGAGGTGATACTGATCAAGAATATATATACTTTTCCATACCGGACACGCCTCCTTATGGGCGTTACAAACGTTGTGACAAAGTTAGTATACCCTGCCACAGTGAGTGTGGGGGTATAAAAATCCTATGTAAATTCAATTTAGCCGATTATATTCTGCAACACAGGCCAAAGATACACTAACCATATGAGCCGAACAGACTGCCGCTTGATCGGCCCATTACACAGAAAAAAAAGGTCGATAAAATTAACCGAAAAAAGTGGTTGACGTACAGCATTTCAAAATGTATGAAAATTGTAAATTTTTTTACCGAGCTCGTCGGTAGATTTAACCGACGGGACCTTAGCTTCAGACATCAACCAAAGAGGCCTATACAAACCAGTCCTATAAGCCTTAGCTTTACTTAGTGGCGCTTAAAAAGCATTTGCAAATCAATTTCCGCAGCAAACAACGTACTGAGACAGCAACGTCCTGCTTATAACCGAGCAGTTTCAAATTCTGGTAGAGGAACTTCATTAGCCTAGTTTACACTGTCCAATTGATGGAGGATTCGTTTGCGTAAGGATATCGCGATCAAAACTCAGTTCTCCCAGACATTAACACTGGCTGAGCATTCTTCTCGAACAATCATCATTCGCCATATTGTTCGTATGCTTGATTGAGGCAAATAGCAATGTTCCCAAACATCGTTCAATGCCGAGTCAATATTATTCATATTTTGTTAAGTTTCAGCTCACAAGTAATGCATATCAGCAATAACTCATACTTTTATTACTTTTACTATCTTTTTGCAGTTATTTACTCTTTTTTCAATTCTGATGCAATGCAACACTGGATTCGACCAAAAGGATCAAACAACCCCCGATCAGGCTGAACGAAGATTTTTTAGTTGTTCGCTAGGCATTTAAGCGTTTATGTACATGAACATTCTGAATGGACATTCGGCACCTTACGAATATTCATTCGTTGAAGCGTTCACCCCCAGTGGTGTCCAAAACACATACAATTCTGTTTTGCGTGTGTGTGTTGGAGAGCTTAAAGAGAAGCCTTTTGTGGTTTATTTTCTATTGACTCCATAAAACTAAGCGACGAGAACCTGATCGTTTGAAACCTCGACAGAGGATCTATGCCTTCGCTAGTACATGTACACTGGGTTACTGGGTTACACCGATCTAATGAACCAAGGGTAATTCGATCAATGTACACAAAACTTTCCCTTTTGCATCTAGAGTTGGTCCAAGGTGATGTAATTTTCGACAATGGGTCCTGAACATCACCGTTCAAAATTCTAAGGGATCCAATAGAAGAAACATTGATCAGTGATATGGTAGTATAGGCCGCCAATTGAATGTTTGTGGTTGGTTATTTCTGCTGTTGTTTTTCTTATTCTTGAGCAGGATGTTTGCAGGGTGCTGATATCTCAAAACGTTGTTTGCAGTAGAATTTGTTTTTAATATTTGCACTTTTTTAAAAAAAAATTTTTTGTAATGATTGTGAAAACAGTAGAGTTGCCAAATAAATATATAAATAAAAATAAAAATGTTTCTTTGCTCTCGTAAAATGACACGCTCAGATTAAAAAAGCGATGAAATGTATGGAGCTTCTGTACAATTTATCGGTCTTTTCCTCTGAGCATGTCAAATGTAGTATAGGCAACTGTTAGATCTGACTAACGAAGACGTTAAAGTTACATGAACCCTTTTTTACACGAGGTGCAAGCAGACGTGACTTCACTAATAAATGGCCCCGACACGTACTAAAAACGTTTGAAAGCTATTTGGAAATAATTTTTTTCTATAGCTTGCCTATGCTAAGGGCCTCCATTTAGGCGATATGCATCTTTGAAAATATTCTAGATTCAAATAAAATGTCTTATCTTAAAGGACTCGTAGTCACTGAATCGTATGCTAGATTTTGGAACCCCTCTTTTTGTATATGAAGTGATTCATACTTCATTATCATGAAACATGATAATTTGAGTTGTCCATTACAACTGAGTGACGAATGAAGCTTGATAAAGCGATAAGTCCAACAGAAGTCTGAAATAAACACAAATAATTTAAAATAGAATTTGTCTAAAAGGTCAATAATTACTTTTGCCTGATAAGCTTTTATATTTGATACTTTTGAAATGGGATTCTCTCTTATCAGCTGATAAGACGCTCATTTGTCTACTTTGACTTTATTTGAATCAACAAATTTAGTCATCTACAAGCAGTTCGCGTGCTCATATCACTTAAAAAATGTTTCATTTGCTTTTAATACTATTAAATATTTTAATATATTCCACTCAAGTGTGGTCACTAAGTCCATCAGTAATTGTGGAAACTGCAAATGGTTTCATTCAAGGTGAAAGTGTAAATAATGGACAATACCATTCATACAAGTCCATACCCTATGCCGAACCGCCCATTGGTGAATTGCGTTTGGAGGCACCTGTGAGTCTTAGATCCAACTGGACTGGCACATTAAATGCCACTCAGACAGCGTCAAAATGTATGCAATGGAGTACAATACTCACTGACAATCCCATAATAGGAAGTGAAGATTGTTTGTATTTGAATGTGTTTGTGCCCCAAGGGCAAGAATCTAAAGAACAGTTACTGCCTGTTATGGTTTTCATACATGGAGGTGGCTTAATGTGGGGCTCATCGGACTTCTATGGCGAGGAGTATATTATGGCAAATGGTGGCATAATATTGGTTACTTTGAATTATCGCTTGGGTCCTTTGGGTTTTCTCAGCACTGAAGATGAGGAAATTCAAGGTAACATGGGCTTGAAAGATCAGAGTATGGCACTGAAATGGATAAATGAGAATATAATTTACTTTGGAGGCAATAGAGAGCAGGTTATTCTCACGGGCTGGTCTGCTGGAGCAGCAAGCGTCCACTTCCATATGGTATCCGAGATGACAAGTGATAAATGGTTTAGTAGTGCGATTTCCTTCAGTGGCACAGCCTTGTGTCCCTGTCATGCTGCATATCCAGGAGAGGCTTTCAGGAAATCCAAACTAATGGCCAAATATTTAAACTGTTCAGTAGAGGAGGTGATATCAAGCAGGAATATTAAAACCTGTTTGAAATCGAAGAAGGCCGAGAATATCATCGGTGAGATACAGAAATTTTATAAATTCTCCAATCATCCATTTGCCATATTTGGTCCGGTAATTGAGAAAGGAAGTGGAAATATATTCCTAAGAGATCATGTGGAAAATCTAATGCAAGAAGGTAGCACCAAAACGAAACCCTGGCTACTCGCTCGCACTGCAGAAGATGGTGCCTTTGGCACGGCCGAATTCTTAAAGAAAGACAAAGAAGGAGTTGAGCTGATAAATACCTTAAATGACAGATGGTCTGAATTGGCTCCCATAATGTTCTTCTTTAATTCAACCCTAACCAAAGCAGAACAAACTAAACTTGCTTTGGAATTGAGGAAATTATATTTCGGCACTGAAGACATCAGCGTTGCAAGCTACAAAGCCTTGGAGAATTTATACAATGAAGAATTGAGTACCAAACATGTCAATAAAGTGGTCCAGTTGCATAGAAAATTTACCCCAAACTCAAATGTTTATGGTTATGTGTATGACAATCCTGCCCCTTCTGGATTGGGTAACATATTAGCTGAACGTGAGGATTGGCAATTTGGTGGGTAGATGGAATTTTGTGAAAGCCTTTTATTTTGATAGTATTTATTTATGTAGGCACTCTCCATGGCGATGATATATTCTTAATATTCAAAACTGAGGTGAGACGGAAGCATCCTTTAAGATCAGATGAGCAGGAAATCTCCAAAAATCTAATACAAATGATAGTGGAAATGGCCAAAACTAGGTATGTTAAGTGGTACTTAAAATTTTTGAAGGTAGGGCCTAGCGAATAGATGGCTTATGAGTTTATTCGTCTTAGTTTATTAATCCAGTGGAGTTGGTAAGATTGGCTAAAAAATGGGGACAACTTGGTTTTTTTTTTACAAAAACAAATATTTAGAGAACAGCAATGTGAAAAACAACAATACAACAGGCCTTGTCTTATGAACAATTTCGAGGCTGCAACTCTCTTCAGAGACAATTTTGCTAACTACATGCTTTCACCAAACGAATACTTAAGAATAAGCTATTAAATTAAGTCTTTTTGGACTTTTGAGTAGTTTGTTCATATCCTCATTGGCAAAAGGTGTTTGCACATTGAACATTGGGGTAAAAGTCATGGACACTTCTTCCCAATGAACGCTTGCAAAGACAATGTCATGTTTTTTATGTAAAATTTACATGTGATCGTCTGTTTTTTGGTCAAACGGTGTTGCTTTGTTGCAAAATAAAATTCTCACCATACTACTTCACTACTACAAATTAAAATGCAAATTTTAATAAATACATTGAACAGAGCAAATAGTATATTGTAAGTACCAAAAACAATTAAAATTTTACAATTTTATAAACTACATAACTACGAAAGGAAAGTAAAATAAGTTAGTCAATTTCATATTCAGTCAAATTGACCACTTTGAAATTAATCGTTTGGAAAATGGGAGATATGTATTACCTTTATACCCCTACCTACTCCACTGGATTAATCAATTGAAAGATTCTACAGGGTGTATCTCAGATAAACAGTATAATAAGGCGTGAGATGATTGTTTAGGTCAAGAAATGAAGAAAACTAGGACCGATTTTCTTTGGCACTGCCGAAGCTTAAATCCCCTATTACAAAAATATGGCCCATTTCTTAAACCCTCGGACATAAACAGAATGTAGTTTCAGTACACTCAGGGAAAAAAAACACAGTAAAATCAAGTACGATCGTATTTACTCCTTCATTTTTTCAACTTAATGGAAACAACTTTGAAATAAAGAGAAAAATACTTAAAATAACTATTGTCAACGTTGAAACAAAGTTGCAAAGTTGAAATGAAGTGGAAAATACTTAAAACTACTGTTGTCAACGTTGAAACAAAGTTGAGCGATTTTAAATCAAGGTCTGGCAAACTTTATAAAAATTGGAAAATTTTAGAAATAATCGGAAAACAACTTTGAAATAAGTTTGTTTATTTTTGAATTTAAGTTTTAAATTGAAAACAAGTTTGTTCGTAGTTGTTTCTAAAATTTCCAACTTTACCAGACTTTCATTAACGTTTCTACTTGTTTTAGGGTGGTTATTTTTGATTTTAGGTTGTTTTTTTTCTGTGTGACCCCATTTTGACCCATTTATAAATGGGACCTTTAATAAAATTCGTTTCTAAACATTTCCAACCGCAATAAAAAACAAATTGAAAAAGACTTGGCAAATTTTAGTTTTTTTGTCGTTTTATCAGAGACCGAGGCTTGTAAATATTCTTTACTAAAGAAGGACCCCTTTTCTTTACATTTTTTTTTAACATTGGACTATTATACGAATGAAAGAAAAATATAGCAAAAAAAAACCGGAAAGCGAAGCAACACCACTATGACTACTGTTGGAAAATACTGTTAGTTTTATGTTCACTGGTTTTGCATGGGAGCCCCTTTACATTTCGTACGCTTTGGTTGATTCTCGAACTTGATCTCAGTTTGGGGAACGGGAGGAAATGGGGGGAGGGGGAATACTGCAGTAAAGCGATAGAAATTTATACTATTGTCAATAACACAGTAAAATTTGTATCTTTTTTAAAACTTTATTCGTTTTGACATCCTTAAAGTCCATTAGTAAATACTTGAAAAACAAAAGAGAGGAGCTGCAATCAGTCTAAAGTAGCCAAACCGATCTAAATTAAAATTCAATGTTATGGAAACTTTAGATAATTTCTGCCTGCTGGCATTCAATTTGTTGTTGTAAAAATTCGCAGTTTAATTGATTTAAGTTCCACTGAGCTTGAACCACTATACACAATATTCATTTATATAAAGTTTAGTGTCTAATAAAGTAAATTAGAAAAAAAATTGTTCTTTTGGCATTGTGTTATGATCAATTAATCCCACAATCATATTGCAATTTTCACACATATTCCCTCTTAATTTTGTTTGCTTTCCAGTGTTCCAGTCTACCATGGAAAAAGTCTCACTCGGCTGGACATGACGAATAACTTTAAGTTCGCCAAAATCACAAAAGATGGCATTGAAGTGTAAATGATAGTCAAATCAAATAAAACTGAATGACATTAATTTATTTTGAGTTTCTTTCAAGAGTTTATTACGTAATTCACAAAATTGAATTTTGCACAATATTTATTACACAAAAATGTTTTATTTTTTTTAAATATAATTGTTCACTTTAAATTATTAATTTGTTTAGCTAAGTATAATTAAAATTTTTTTCACATATAAAAATTATTCTTTACATTCTAATCACATTATGGTACAACAGCAAACCACCCTTCTTGGTGGATGTCCGTGGCCATGGTGTCCGCCATGGTGACCGCCGTGGTGACCGCCGTGGTGACCGCCGTGGTGACCGCCATGATGTCCTCCGCCATGACCATGACCATGTCCGCCGCCTCCGTGTCCTCCAGGTGGTGGTGTCATTTTTTTATATATATTTTTGAGAACTTTTCTTTTTTTTACTAAGTTAAATTAAGCAATACCAAAGTTTCGGTTTACTTGAACGTAAGTGTAGTTTACTACTAAATGTTTAACCAAAATTTATACATATTTTAACAAACCAAAAAAAATATTTATCGTTTTAGTGGCTCTTCATATTCCAGGCGCTTTATCTAATCTTGTAGTTGGCTTTCGAACATAAATTAGTACGGTTTGAACTGAAATTCCAATAAAAGGGCAGTGGCGGTTTTTATTTATTTATTTAAATATATTTTTTTTTTTCAAAAAAAAATGTCTAGATTAGATTAAGCAATAGTTAGTGGAGAATGTGTTGAGTCATGACTTAACAGAAGGAGGAATCTTAGTGGAATGGAAAACTTATTCCAGATCACTTTCTGTTCAGTGTACAATTCAAAGAGAAAAATAACATATTTATGAAATATATTGACTCTCTTCCTTATTTATGTACAGAATTTATTTATTTTCGAAAAAATTCTAATAAACTCTTTTGTTTACACACAGGGTCTAAACGATCTAAAGTCTTTAAAATCGTTTGTCTGTAATTACTATTGAAAATTATAAAAAATTAAAGTAATTCCGATAAGAATGTTTAACACACCTCGTCTCTCAGGTTTGGTAATCTTAGAACTTCATAAATTCCCAAATATTTCAATTGAGTATAGTAGGTACCCTCTTTCTATTGATAATAAAGTACAAATTGATGATTACCCAACAATGTCTATTATCTAGTTTGAGCTGGTTGTTATAAGTATTGGCATGAATTATGATAAATTTGAAGATGCATGACTCAGGCTTCAATGGATTTTCCCATGTGAATATAGTTCACCAAATAACGTATGACTAATAGAGAGGACAATAAAATTTGTGCTATCTCGCATATGTTTTTGGATGAGTTTTTTGACGTCTCAATAGTATCGAAAGCAAACTTTGTTTCTATTAGAATTGATTATATTACATGCATTTAGTCAGCTTGTTAACAAGCTGTGACACTCATTTGTCAATTGAAGTGTCACTTGTGATAGGAAATAGCTTATGCATGCACAGTTTATTCAATTCATCATTGAATTTTACAAAACAGTTAAGTAATTACAACATATTTACTCATATTGAAATAAATATTTTTGTCCAGATCTGTCTGTCCTTCTGAGGCCCCACTCTGTGATCAGTTAAAACCCACATGGCATAACTTCCTCTTCCTTCAAGGTATAATGAGGAAATTTAGTAGGTGGACACAATATAATTTAATTTCACGGGTGTGCGGGGAACCCTTTTAATCCAGAATGGAATAAATTTCGTATTGAAGTTACAAGTCCCAATTTTGGTATTCAAGTTCGGGTACGGGAAATATGTTAAAAAGGGAAAAACCAAAATGGAGAATAAAAGGGGAAAAGAGAAAAAGAGGAAAGGATTTAAAAAGGAAATAAAACGGGGAAAAAATGAAAAACTGCTATTCGGTCTAAACAAAGCTAAAATACCCGGCACATACTAGTTCGATACATTCTCAAACCATTTTTCAATAATTGCTCGATCATTTTTCGATTACTTCGATGATATTTTGATATTTTATGGATGATTTTTAGGTATTTTACCGATAATAATATAATCCTAAGGTTCCTTATAGGTGCGCAAAATTTTTGTGGCAATAAACAAATTTCATCGATGATTTTTCGATATTTTATGGATAATTTATCGATATTTAATCGATAATATAAAATCCTAAGGTTCCTTGTAAGATCATAGGACCACAAATTTTATCAATGATTTTTCGGTATTTTATTGATAACTTTTAGATGTTTTATCGATAATTTATCGATATGATATCGATTTTTTTGGAAATTCATCGATAACTTTTGGAAGATTTATCGATAATTTTTCGAAATGTATTTATAATTTTTCAATATTTATCGATAACTTGTAGATATTTTATCGATAGCACTGTTCGACTGCCAAAAAAGTTCTGGGTCTTTGATAGTCGCTTAAGGGTAAATTGGGGTCGCTGATGAGGAATCCAGGTCGGTTTTGGTCCGCCACATATAGAATTCTTGGAATATACTTCCCTGACCTCAAAAATGTAAAAAAAATCAAAATCGACAAATGCAAATCGGTTTTTTTTCTAGAAATAATTTTAAAATTTGTCAATAAGAAAATTTTTATTTTAAATTTTTTTGCCAAATAAAGTTAATTTTTTATTAAACAAATTTTTTCCAAATGCAGATAGATAAATTTGACATTTTTTCTAGTATTTTTCAAGAATTTTTTGTATGGAAAATCTTACATTTTCGTACGAGATAATAGCAATAATCTCGCAACATGTTTATATGTTCAGCGATTTTTGAACTCAATTGTGTGGCATTTCGATTAGTTCGACTTGAAGTACTTAACTTTTGTCCTTAACAATAGAAATTTGCGATTTTTTCCCAGGTTTTAAGGTTATTTTTTCAACAATGGAATATCAAATGGCTTTAATCTAATCTGCTATTGAGATTGAAATATAAATTGTAGCTTCGTGTTTTATGTGCAACCGATCTACAAAAAGGACTGTGGCGGTATGATAATATCCTTCAGAATTCTGAACTGATTGAAATAATAAAACATTTTGCATGGAGAGTAAAATTAAATAAATTAATTTATTTTTTTATAATGTTTTGTTTTCTTTTTTTTTAATCTAATTTTGTTTTCTTTTAATCTCAACAATCACAATATAGTGCAGCATATATGTCCACAACCATCATCACGGTAGGGAGCAGTATAATAAGTTCTTCCTTGTGGTTGATTCCAGTGGCTATAGTAAACCTGGGTGGTTGTGGTTTGTGGCTGATTCCAGGAGCCATAGGAGCCATAGTAAACCTGATGAATGGCATTACAAAAAATTTGGACTTTACACTTGTGTTTTTTTCTTTATAAAAATGAGTGTTTATTTCTAATCATAAAATTGTGCAGCATACAACTCTTCCAGGATGGTGATGATGATGATGTGGTCGATGATGGTGTGGCCCGTAATGATGGTGGGGTCCGTGATGATGATGTGGTCCGTGATGGCCACCATGAAAACCTCCGCCATGATGATGATGACCGCCATGGTGTCCACCATGGTGTCCGCCGCCATGATGACCATGTCCGCCGCCTCCGTGTCCTCCGTGTGGTGGTGTCATTGTTTAAAATTTACTTCTTTTTTTTCAAATTTAATTTATTAATTTACTTAACAATAAATAAATATTTTCTTTTGTTGTTAAATCACTTGTGTTGTATTTTGATTCGCAAGTGTTTAAGTACTAAACGTGTGTTTTAAAAATTACACATATTTGAACTTGTTCTTATCTAGTTGAGTGGGGTGGAGTGGCATATGATTCCAGTGAGCTTTCCATTCCATTTCCAATAATGCCTATCAATTTCTTCATTAATTTCTTGCTTAACATACAAATATTATTTGGACAATGTAGACTAAGTATACTAAGGCTTTATCTAATCTACTATTGAGTGGGGGAATATACATTTTTTTAGCTTCGTGTGAAGTTTGGCAGCAAAGAGCACAGTGGCGTTGTGCCAGTTTTAAATAGATTGACACACTGATTGTATGTGTATTATCTTTGCAATTATTTAATTTTTTACAAATGTTTTTTATGCTAAATTTCATTTTCTTTCTAGGTAATCTTATGTTGGATTTAAAAAAAAAAACGTATGAGAAATTTACTCACTAATTGATTTTAGAATTTAAAAGACACGAGTCTGATAAAGTTTGTGTTGAAATTTGAATATTTTAACACATAATAAACAGAGTAGAGTATCTCTGAGTCATTGTACAACGTAGTACAAGCGTTTCAAAACAATTATGGAAAGGAGAAAATCAATATGATGAGAAATGTAAATCCCATTGATAACAATGCATTTTTTATTACTATCACAATAATTCTCATTGGCAATAAATAGTGAGTCATAGTATGTTAAAATTTCTTCAACGTCATTGGAACTCCAAAAACCTATGAAGAAGCAGTGGAAAGTAAACACTGTGCCAAGTGGAGAAAGGCCACTGCTACCGTTGCTAAGGCAATAGCATGTAAATGGGTTTATCGAGTAAAGACATATCCAGACGGAAGTGTCGACAAGTTTAAGGCAAGGGATTCAGTCAACGTAAAGGAATAGACTATAGACAAACGTTCAGTCCAGTAACAAGAATGGGAACAATTCGTTCAGTCTTGAGCAGTTCGATGTTTCAAAGGCATTTCCATATGATGAACTTGGAGAAACTATTTATATGAAGCAGCCGAAAGGATACAATGAAGTTACTGAAACAGTATGTAAGTGTAATAGAAACCTATACCGACTCAAGTAGGCGACTAGATGCTGGAACAAAAGCCTGGGAAGTTTCCTTTTAAAACTTGGATTCAGAGTTGTAAGTACGGGAGAGAGGCGGTAAGGAGGTAAAACTGGTCTTGTAGTCAGATTCGCAGGACTTAGACGTCTTTATTGAGCAGTCTAAATCACAGTTCAAAATAGTATCCACGGAAGCGTCATACTTTTTAGAACTGGAAATAGAGATGAGCGAAATAGGGATCAAAATATGCCAAAAAGCATATACAAGGAAAGTTCTCGAACGCTTTAATTTTTCTGTGATGCAGATTTCGGAGGATGCACGACAATAGGACGTTCAACTGCAGTAGTAATCGGCAACTATGCAGTTGGAGCAATTTCTGAGTAAAAGGCAGACTATGGTAGCCACTTGGACAATAGAATCGGAAATCGACGCAGCAAATGGGGCAGCCAAAGAAGTCATTCGGTTGAGCAGATTGTTTGGAGAAATTTTAAAATTGATTGAAGTTCCTGTTTTTCAAGTTGACAACGCAGCGGATTCCCAACCGGACACTGTTAGAACCCAGTTTCGTTACCTACTCAGTGGGAATTTTGGACAAATTTGGTACATAAATGTGGTATATTGTAAAATTTTTGGTATATTCACAAAAACAGATGACTTTGCGGTATATTTTTAATACCAGAAGGCATACAATTGAATTTTGGTCCAAAAATGTACGATATTTTGTATAATTTTTCATATTTATGCTATAAGTAGTACATATTTTATACCATTTTGTCTAAATAACCACTTTTTGTATCAAAAAGTGGTACATGTACCGTGCAACATGCCCACTGAATAGGGAGCGGCTTACCTCGAACAGTATGACATAGCTCGCCCAATAATGTCTCAGCTTTTCTAATGAGACCAAGACTCAGGGATGGCCTATAAAAATACAGTGGTCTGTCACAACTTATTACCAGTCTCATAGACAATTCTCTACATTTTTTTACATACGACTTTTTTTTGTGAGATCAATAGATTAACAGTTATAGCTTCAAAGTTATAGGTTTTTTTTACTTTAATCGACAAAATGATCATAGAAGCTGACGTACAACTTCCTTATAGCAGCTGATGCTTAGGACATACCCCTGATGAATTTCAGGAAGAAAATCGGGTGAGTAATTTTTTTTCTGTTGCAAAACCTTTTTTCGACAGTATGACGATACGTCGGGAACGGAATGGAACTGAAACGAAATGTAATTGGACCGGAATAAAGGGAAATTCGTACAATATTTTGAAAGGGATCGGGAATGAAGCGAAAATAGAAAGTATCGATAAAAACAAGGAGAAAAAAATCGATAATATGTCAAAAAGTTAATGATAAAATATCGATAAATGTTAAATTGCAGAAAAATAATCGAAGAAGGTATCATACCCGTATAAGCAGGGCATTTTAGCTTCTTTGACCGATGACAATTCTCTCACTACTTCTATTTTTTGCTAGATAGTTTAAAAAGTTTTCCACAAGAAAATGTCTTTACTTGCTTTGATAAATGTGAAAATAATGACCGTGACAGTACGTATTCTATAATAGCTTATCGTTCTAGTAAAATGTCATGTTACGATACCGCTGATCAATTATCTAATCAATAGTTTTATTTTAGTATTGTCTTATCTTGGCACATTTCAATGTGCAATTACCCAGTGTCTGCAGGCATGCCAGTATGTCATTTTAGGAGTTCGGATGCCTTCCCTCCTTGCTTCCAACCTTTACTTCTTTTTTATATGAAACGGGACAAATAAACATCTGTCGCTTCCATGCGTATGCCTGCTGGCAGGCAATATTGCGTAGAAAATCCATTGACACCACCATATCTCCCTTCTAGCGCAGGCATACCGGCATGCCTCCACTAGAAGCGAGGATGGAATGTGCAATTTCTTCCCATAGCAGGCGTGCAAGCATGTCTCTAGCGGAGAGGCCTTGCGAAATTGACTACTGGGTAGTTGCATTTAATGATAGACAAATACGATTTAGATAATTTCATTATTTATTGTTTGGTTCGTTTCGTTTAAATCATTGAATTAGTTAAGACTTTCACCATTTGTTGCACTTCCAAGCGATCAATGATGATGGCGTGGTGGCGAATGATGACGTGGTGGCGAATGATGACGTGGTGGCTCATGGTGCGGCTCGGGATGATGATGCACTGCTGGCGGATGATGGACTACGGTTGAGTGATGCGGCTCAGGGTGATGATGGTGCGGTGGTTCGGAAGGATGATGATGTGGCTGCGGTTGCATGTGATGCGGGGGTGATCCATGTCCTGGGTGTGGCATTGCAATTGGTTAATTTTTGTTTTTTTCTCAAAAACTTTAACACTTCTTCTGTTGCTTAAGTTTCAATGTCGACTGTTGTGGTTTCGAGGAAATGTTATTGGTATTTAAACTAAAAATTGTTGGCCATATTTTCCATTACCAATAAATATGTGAGCATTAGGTTTTATCTTATCTGCTATCTTTTGTTATAGTTTATTTGCTTTATTTATTCTATGTCAACATACCTGATAGACAATATTTTATGCCCATTTTTGTTTTATTAATATCTATTTCTAGATACAGTGACTAAAGGCATTTACTGTGAACTTAAGTAATTAATTTCGATTTGTTTAACGTATAAAAGTATTCTATTTTGGTAAACAAACCTTTTATATTTAACATTTCACACCCTCATAGAGCAAAAAGAATGATAATCAAAAATGACTTTTTTGCACAAATTAATTTATGAGTTTCCGACTTTTATAGTCATTGTGATACAATATTTCGACTGGTGAACACTCATCATTTTTAGTACTTCTTAGTATTTTTTGGGTATTTTTTTTCTTCCTTGTAAAAGTGGTAAACAAAACTTAGTTTCCTGATATTTTTGTAAATATAAATATTTGTGGTATTCACTCTTGTCTTTTCATATAATTCGTTAGTGGCTATTCTCTTACTTCTTTCATGTGCTTTTGGTGTTTGGAAAACTATGGAACTATCGGAATAAAGATTGGAACTATCGGAATCAAAGTAGCAAACTGACAGGCCTAATAGTTTTCCAATCAACGTAGTATGAATCTATTGGCTAGTGTGTGAATAGCGCTATTAAATTGATGCAATTAAAATAAATTCAAAGTTGAAGTTTCAAAATCAAAACGGATTTTATTGAGAGTTTTTTTGAATTATCCATTATAATTTATTGGAATTAATAAAAAGGCCCAATTACCCAAGACGTAAAAACATAAAAAGCACGGCGTAGAAACCAGCTGTCTCAACCAACCTTTCCCGAACGCCATACAGCGGTTCTTTCAGACGTCTGCGAACGTAAATGTAATTCAGAAATCCCCAGAGCTTTGATGCTTTACCTAAAAACGTATTAGCGGTTTGCTTGGCTGGAAAAAGTGTTGACACTGTGCTAAAATATTATTCAAATATTAATGAATTCAAGTAGTTCAAATTATCTAGAAAAACTATTATAAAGTGAAAAACAACCAGAATTGAAACCTTTTGGTATCACTAAATGTGTGAAGATTACAAAATATAGCCTCAAAAACTGAAATGTAGAAAGTGTCTGCAAACAGAGATATACGGCAGCACTGTTGCGAAAAGAAACAAAGTAAAACAGCTGACTTCTGCGATACATTTACGTTTGCAGATATCTAGAGTAATAGCTGCAAATTTACTTACGTAAATTCAATATATATTCTGTGAGACTATGGCAACAGATTCTTGAGACAGATTTTGGATTTTTGCAAAAGGGGAGTGACAATTCTAAATGTGATCGTTTTAGTTTAGGGTGAACTGTGGGAAGTATGTTCACCTGAAGCCACCAGTGGGCGTTGAGAGCTTGCACATATATTTAGATTCCATGGCTACAGATTCCTGCGACAGATTTTGGATTTTTCCAGAAAGGGGCGTGACAGCTCAAAATATGACCGTGCCAATTATAGTATTCTCTCCCAGTCACCAGTGGACCCAGCAAGCTGTAATTCAACATACATATGACATGCTCAGAGGAAAAGAACGATGAAATGACGATGAACTGACGCTCCATACATTTCATCGCTTTTTTATTCTGAGCGTGTCATATATATTCTGTGAAAGCGCGGCTAGAGATTATGAATCAAGGTTTTTGATTTTGAAAGTGGGCGTGGCAGTTCATAATATGGGCGAACCAGTATACAGAAGCGAAGTCACGGGTTGTTTACCAGTTTGAAATAATTTCTATGTAGCAACTTAGTGGGGTTAGGTTCTTATGGAGGCAGCCAATGCTACATTTACCCATGGCTACACTCAGAAAAATACTATTAAATTTGGTCAATGGGATACATTACTATTGAAATAATAGTAGAAACTAATTGAATTAATAGGAAAAACTAATTATAATTTTTATTTAATAATTTTTCCTATTAATTCAACTATTTTTTACTATTGTTTTAATAGTAAGAGCATCCTATTGACCAGATTTAATAGTATTTAAGAGGATTTTTTTCTGAGTGTATAATTTTTTTCAATTGTAAAAAAACACAGCTCTTGCTAAAGTTGCAGAGAATGCGCCAACCTCTTAATTCTTGTATCATGAATTCACCTATCAGCACAGAAGGAACTTGCGTAGAGGGAAGTCAAATGAAAAAGGTAATATAGGCGGCTTTCCAGTTGTTGGACAGTCAAAGTTCTAGCGTATTCCGTGGTCAGAACCACAATGTTTGTAGCCTAAAATTTTAATCTCATTGTATGATATCTTTTAGTAAAGCTAAAGGTTAACTACTGTTAATTATCTGTTTAATTTATTTTGATATCTTCCATGTTATCCGAAATGTTTAGTTCCCAAAATCGATTGTCTGATTTTTTATTTTTAGAACTTTTTTTTATTATTCCAAGGCTTAGGAGTAAAATCCACTAAGTACTTAAGTAAATTAAAAATTAAAATTCACTCAGTAGGTACCAGAGAATCCTTGTTATATAATATATAATTTAGTACATAGTCTATCGATTCCACTTGAGAAACTCCAAGCCTGCAAATGTCTGTTACATTGTAAAATTGAATAAAATTTTGCCAATCAATTGTGTCAACATTAAATTGCGTCTGCAGTAAAACAAAAGAATCAACAATTTGAATGTACTTGGTTTATAAAAATTTATTTAATTTAATTTATTCCAGGATTATATGGTTCAATGTGAGTTATTTTTTTAAATTTCTTCTAAATTCGCCAATGCACTTTAAGTTTTTTTCCATTCTAGTTTAAATACTTTTCTGCTTAATAGTTGTTTACTGCCATTAACAATGGTGATGGGGTGGTCCGTGATGGTGATGGTCATGGTGTGGAGGATTATGATGGTGATGGTCATGGTGCGGTGGGCCATGGTGCGGTGGGCCATGGTGCGGTGGGCCATGGTGCGGTGGGCCATGGTGCGGCGGGCCATGGTGTGGTGGACCATGGTGTGGTGGTCCATGATGATGAGGTGGTGGTCCATGGTGGATTGGTCCGCCACCACAATGGTGATGGTCGCAATGTAGCACGCGGCAGGTGGGATGTCCGTGATAGTGTGGCATCTTATTGGTTCTTCTGATACTTTTTGGCGCTGTTTAAGTTCCGCTAACAATATGCGGCAATATGTGATCCACGTTTGACTTAATACTGAATTGAATTGTTTTGGCAAATGCACTAATATATTGGAAACATTGTTCGCAATAGAGTTCACTAAAATTTTTTTTTTCCCATATTTGATTTGATAACAATATCTAATCTAATCTAATCTCACAACCACTACAATTTAGAACTTCAGTGCTTAAAACATACTACAACGTAATATTAGGAGAATTTACTTGTATTAGGGGTTTTTTTATTTCTTCAAAGGTGCGTCCAATTGATAAGTAAACAATAGTAATGTGTGAATTTTTCGTTGGTGTATTAGTACCGGAAAATATATTTAAAATTCACTGTCAATCTTATGAAATAATGTGAAATGTAAATCCCATCGATAATATACAAGTGTTGCGTCTAGCATTTATGATCATAGAACGTTTTAGTCATTAGGTTATTTTTATGGAGGTAGGTGGGGATTTACTATTTACTATTGATAATACATATGATATGAAGGCCGATAGGTACATACAAACAAAAAATTAATAAAATGTTTGGAATTTACTTCGAATGAATGGTCATCTTTTTGAAGAGAGAATGGATTAAAATGTTTGTTGTAAAATTTCAATTGAGTGCCGGTAAACTTTTTTTAACTTAGTTGACATGAGCACAAGCTATTGGGAAAATCAGCTATGGCAAAGTGTCTTTTGATGAACAATTGTGGCACCAAAGGAGAGTGGTATCCATACGCTTCTGCGGTCGATACACTATTTCAGGCTACTCTCAATCAATGCAGTCCCTTTCTCTCAAAAGTGGTAACCAAAGGATAGTGCGGCTTCAGCCTCGCTGACGGCTAAGCCTCTAAAGTTGAGTCAAGTATATACACCGATTTTTAGCCTCAAATCCGTTTCACTCAAGTACATTCCTCAGCAAAAAGCTTAGAATATTTGAGAGATAACGCTTGCAGGAGAAAATTAGCGAGGAAACTCTACTCACAGTCAAATCAGTTTCGGCTTTGGTGACTACTAAAGCTCTGCTGGGTAAGCCGTTTGTTTTGTAGTTTTTTTTTTAAATTGAAGAGTCCCCAGGGCTCAATTGCCTCTAGAGCGACCAATGCAACTTTACTTTGTCTGTTTTTGTCAAACCTTTCCCTTAAGTTCAAGCGTTAATGTCCAAAAGGCCACCTCTCGGTTTGAATACAAGGCTTATAAAATGTGTAGAGCTTAAGCCAGTATAGTCCTTAAGCCAGTACACAATTATACTTTACTATGCGAAGGGAAGGCCGCCAGGTAGGCCGTGTAATACTCATACTTATATTTTTGTCAATAGTATACAGTGTGTCAAAAAAGTTTACTTAGTTGAGTTTTCGGTAGATTTGTATGGAAATGATGCAATTTTGTCATTTTTCGCCCAAAATTCTACTATTCAAAAATTCTTAAAATTCAGGGGAATTTTTGATCATAAAACTTTCTTCTGCGAAGTTGCTTGTTTGTGAAAAGAGCAACTTTTTGCATCCGAAAAAAATGTGTATAGTCCCCAGGAACAAAGATCGAAAAGTAGGTCCTTTTTCTATCGGGATTTTCTCGAAGTGTACTAAACGGATTAAGGTGTCCAAGGTACTCATTCGAAAGGTATTGAATAGACCTTTCCATTGATACCAATATCGATAAATGGCTTCAGTGAGGCTCTGCACAAAAAGAAAGGGGTGTGTGTAAACTTTTTTAACACACTGTATATGGAGACAAAGTACAATCCAATTCGCTCTAGGAAAACTTATATTGAGAACAATAATTAAAAGTGCTCTTAAATTATGACTGTGAAACTGGTTGCATTCATTCATATCTGATATGGCAACATATACAAAAATATTCCCAGCAAATATTCAAGACCAGTGAAACCTCCGTAAATAACGTGAACCTGGCAAATTCTATACAAATTTGTATGGATAAAAAATATTTTCACGATTTTTACACTTCGTTCATGTAAAGTTTACATGTTTTACATGTTTAAAGGTTTACTCTTTAGATGAACCCCATTAATACTTAGTATAAGAAAATGTTTTGCATACTTTCAGGATGAAATTTTTGCCCTAACAAATTAATTGTGAATGCATGTGTTTTCATAAAAAGAGAACTCTCATTAAAAAATTATAAATAAACTAATCAGTACGTACTTACTCTACTAGCGACAACTCAACCCACTTGTAGTTAAAGTAAATGACAAACATATAATTTCTGTGTTTACCAATTTCACAACTAACGAACGATTTACACATAATTATTACAGCAAACTGATAAAGTAATCACCTTAATAATTTGCGACTAACAAGGATATTGTTTTTTGCTTGTTTACTTTTTAAGTAAATCGCCCAGATACTGTAAAGTCATTAATTGATGTCATTATTACGAGACAGAGAGAGAGAGAGAGAGAGTAGGAGCCAAGGAATAATAATAAAAAAAGGCTAAGCAAAAATAATATACCGGAAGTGATGCAAACAAGCTAGTCTATACATGTGTGTCTGTGTGTGTGTTTGTGTGTGTGCCAGTATTAATTTATAGTGCGTTGTTTTTCCGTTGAACACAAAACATATGCCATAAATTCTTGTTGGAACTCATTATTTATCCTGTCAGTATTTCTTCTTCTTATTATTTGGAGCGGAATTGTGCAAAAAAAAAAATACAGTATATTCACAGAAAGGAAAAAATAAGACACTATTACAAGGCTGACGATGATGATAAAGAAGCTGAAAAAGAAGAAGGCATGTTGTTGACGACGACAACAACACCAGCAACAACAACGGCACCAACAAGGACGCCAGCAGCAGCTAACGTGTCTCATATGTACACACGCCACATATGACACACTGTAAATACGTAATCACATGTGTGTATGAACCCTTTGCTGTGCAACAAAAAAAAATAAAAACCAAAAAAAACAACAACAACAACAAAAGGCTAAAGGTTTTACTCTTGGATAACACACAAACACACACACACACACACACACACACGTTTTTCTGTTGCTCCAGCTCGATGCTTCCCGCTTCCGGGAACTAATTCTTCAACTTGTTTAGTGTAACTTTGTAAACTGGCTAGATGCTTCCTCTTCTTCGTTAGATGGTTCAACAAAAAAGTAAAGCAAAAAAATGCCAAGCGAGTAGCATAATTAAAGTTTAATTAGGAAGCTGATACGGCAAGCTGGCAGTGTTGCCATTCGCTTACGCTTGGTTGGTTTGACAAAGTGTGTCGCACACAGAAACACATGTGTGTGTTCACACACACACACATAGCCAGTCGTGCGAAAATCTGCTCTAGGTCTTAACTGCTGCTGTTGCTCGGCTTTCGGCTGAACTGAACTGTGGGTACCACTGCTGCTTGATGGTGAACGTGCTCCTCGCTAATTTCTCCATCTAAGGAACGCTGATTATACAGTTTTTCTTTTGTTTTTGCCTACGTTCTGCTGAACATTTTTTGCTGTTCGGTTTTAGTATGTTGCTTACGCTGTTCTCCTTGTGCGAAGGTGAAATGAAATTGGCAGTTCTGTAAGTTTTAATAAAATGGCAGCATATTAAGTTAAAGTTGAGTAGCAGCGGCAGCATTTGAGTGTGGGTTGGATAAAGTGCCGTCCCAACTGCTGCTGTGTTGTGTGCTAATTCCAGCGAAGTGAAGCATATGTTCAGGGATGTAGGGGAAGGGGGGGATATTTTATCATAAGACAAATTTATATATAATTTTTTTTTGGAATTGTAAAATGGTTTTGATATTTTTAAATACGAAATTGTTTAGCGTAACTACTCTACACGGAGAGAATTGTAATACATATTATGTTATACTCGTAATATTGATCCATTCATAAAAAAAATCATAATTTAATTGATTTTAATCATAAATACCAATGCAGAATATAAAATCGAAATCAGTATTCATGATCAAACATTTGAATCATATTTCTGTAGTTACAAAATAATTTTAAAAGTAAAGAAGATTGAAAATTATTTTGCAAGAAACGTAACAGATTTTTCATTGAGAGAATGACAGGCATGACAATTCGCCAAAAAGTTTCAAAAATTACCCAGTAGTAAATTTAGCAAGGCCTCTCAGCTAGAGACATGCCAGCACGCCTGCTATGGGAAGAAATTGCACATTCCATCCTCGCTTCTAGTGGAGGCATGCCGGTATGCCTGCGCTGGAAGGGAGATAGGGTGGTGTCAATGGATTTTCTATGCAATATTGCCTGCCAGCAAGCATACGCATGTAAGCGACAGACGTATTCCTGTTTATTTGTCCCGTTTCATATAAAAAAGAAGTGAAGGTTGGAAGCGAGGAGGGCAGGCATCCGAGCTCCTAAAGAAGCATACTGGCATGCCTGCAGACACCTTCTTTTGACCACTGGGCATTTATTTGGGGGATAGTAAGGTAATGCGGGGGTCATAGGTTAATGTGGGAAATCCTAATTAATGGAAATGTTTGTTCCTGTTATGAAAAACAAACATCAGTCATCACATTTTGAATCTGTCGTTTAATTCTAACATGCATACTTTTTGGTTGATTTTCGAGAACAAGTGAAATGAAAACATTTGTTTGCTTATTATCAAAAAGTGAGAATTTGTATACTTTGAGAATGGTATGGTTGTAATTATAGTGCAAATAAGATATTATCATATTTAATTTGGCTGGTATAGTCGTCATGATTCAGATTTTTTGGAGGAAGAGTAATTCAATTGATTTTAGAATTTATTTTCATGAAAATTTATTGAATTTATTTTTTTACTTTTATTTTATTTCTTTAAACATGTATTGTAGTTTAGTAGATATATTTACGCTAAATTTTTCAAATTCCCCTTATTTTTTTATGTACACACCCGCCTCATTTTGATCATACCACTATGAATACCCATAACATGCAAATCTAGTAAGCAATCAAACTATAAGTTTGCAATTTGCTGAATTGGATATCTGAGAATATTCCCATTGTGTTTTACAGTTATTCTATTAAACTTTTTTTTTGTAACTCGTAAATTGGAATTTAGCTGATAACGGAATTTCGAATTGAAAATAATGTCATTGAAAACGAAGACAATGAAAACTAGAGAGATGAGAGCAATATAAATGAGGGCATTATTCGTACCTCACCTGTAGAGCTAAAACCTTTTTCAAAACGACGATAAACGAGGTATTTTGAAAATTACCCAAAAGTCTGATCAAAAGGCAAATTAACTATTGATGCGGAAACTTAAATACTGAACTACTCCATGGAATATGTCATTCAAAGGAATTAAAAAAAATATTCCTAAGTAATTGTTTGAAGCCTGATCGAAGTGTGTTTCACTTCACCCCATGTTCCCCTACCTAAATTGTCACACCGTTTGTAACGCCAATAAGGAGGTGTGTCCGGAAAGGTGGGGAACGAAATGGGAATGAAACTGGAACGAAATGGAATTGTACCGGAACAAAATGGAATTGGAACAAAATTTTTAAATGGATCAGGAAACTAAAATTATCGATAAATATTCGAAAAATGATCGATAAAAAATAAATTTAAAATCGATAAACTATGTATAAAAAATCGATAAATTATGTACAAAAAATCGATAAATTATGTATAAAAAACCGATAAATTATGTATAAAAAATCGATAAATTATGTACAAAAAATCGATAAATTATGTATAAAAAACCGATAAATTATGTATAAAAAATCGATAAATTATGTACAAAAAATCGATAAATTATATATAAAAAACCGATAAATTATGTATAAAAAATCGATAAATTATGTACAAAAAATCGATAAATTATGTATAAAAAATAGAAAAATTATCGATAAAAAATCGATAAATTATCGAAAAATTATCGAAAAATTATAGGTAAAAATCGATAAAATATCGAAAAATTATGAATAAAATATCGAAAAACTATCAATAAAATACAGATTTTCGATAAAATTACTAATATATGGTCTCAGAATGTTACGTACTCGCATGTGCAGGGTATTTTAGCTTCGGTCAGACCGAAGAAATTCTCTAACTAGTTTTTTTTTATTTTTGTATCTTTTCTACTTGAATCAACATTTTTTTAAATTCATTAATTTGAATTATATTTAAAACCCCCCTTTCAAAAAATCCATTCCCCCACACCACTGTCCCATCATGGCACGCTGACTGCGCCGCTATGCTATACTTTCAAGAAAGTTTGAATACTCAACTTGATTAAAGGATAATGACATGTACGCGCGCCCGAGCTTCTTCTTTATGGTACCTACTTGTATGCATTTTCTTTTTATAGCTTTCACATCTCTCAAATATATTTACGAGTGTAAGTAGTGTGTACAGTGGCACAGTAGCTGCGCCATTTGACAGCACTTCGCATGCCAAAATTTGACAAGCAATTCGATGCAATTCGTTGAACGCACATAAAAGTTTTTGTTTTGTTTTATTTTATTTTTTTGATGGAAAACCTGACACGGTAGTTGTGCCAAATGAACAGTTTTTTTTCCGTTCTCCATATAACTCCAGATTGGCTGAAGGAGCAACCGATTTGCATTTGTGGAAATGACTGAGTATTTTATTAGATGGGTTGAACAATTTTTATTTTAGTTTGGCTGAACTTAAAATTGGATTTGATATACAAGAGTAGTGCCCTGTTTTTAATACAAGTTCACATGTTGGAAAATAAATTATTCATCTGCCACTGCGGTGTGGCCTGACCTTCATCTGGACTAAACAATAATTGTTGTTGGGTTGCTCGGAATTGTCAGTAATACGATATTCTAGTCCCTGCTGAACTGGATAGTCAATGGGTGGTGGCCTTTGTTCGTAATGTGCCACTGAGGGTTGTATTTGATATCCTTCACGTAAAATGCGACTGCAATTTGGGCAGCGCGGTGGTCCATGGTGGTCCATCTTCTAGTCACTGTTCAAATGGATGGCAACTTGATCAATGTTTCGCTTGAACTCTTCAACCGTTGCAGTGTGGTAAAATACTAATTTCATTACAAAAGTTTCTTGCCTTAAATACTATTTAAATTTTGACACAGACATGGGTAATCATAAGATGCGTACACATTGACACTTCAGCTCATCAAACTGTATAGAGATAACACTACAAAGGATAAGTGATATGTTTAGCCCCAGTAAATACTATCTATGAAAATAAATAATTAGCTGTGTGCAAACCGGAGATTATTGACCATTATGTTGATAAGCAAAGAGCAGAGACACATTGCCAGATAACAGAATGCAGCAAAATCAATCACAGAACATGAACGAAAATAGGCATAAATACATACAAAAAAAGTATTGTAGCGGAGTTCATATTTGCCTGCCTTTTTCGACGCAAACCCGTTTAAGGCTACTCTTACAAATCCATAAGATTGCTACCCACGCTCTATAAACTTTTTCAGAAGCACTCAACCTCGCAGATTACAACATAAATCCGTAGTATTAATATGAATTCCTGCCGAAATGTAGATGAAATTCAGAGAATTATATCACAAATATATAAGAGCAATGTTATGCAGGCGTTTACGGTCACAAATTAAAAATTTTACCTCGCAACGCTGCTTTTGTTCGACTTACTATTGCCCCACCCACATTTTAAATTTTTCTTCTTTCATTGATAGTAAAAATAAACCTCGTGGCAGTCTAATTACACCCTAAGTGTTCCGAATAACAAAATAATGCTGTACTGCGATATTTTTGATGTTCAAGTATGACAAGAGGCTCAATATTTAAAACTAGTAAAACACCCACGCATTCGCATGTATATTAATTGCAGCCTCTTTGTAACGCCCTTGGACCCCGTAAGAACCTCTAGTACTCCCTATAACCTCCTTTGTAACCCTCTTCGGACACTTTGTGTGGCCCAATATTTATGGCCACGTTTATATTATGAACTTCAAAATCAAAAATCATGATAATAATATCTCGCCATTCTTTTACAGAATGTATATCAATGGTCATACGTTGAGACCTCGTAACTATCATTTTTTGACTTAGATAACTCAAAGAACAGAAATTCTGTTACGAGGTATTAACGTATGACAATCGATATATTGAATTACAGCTTCTTATGCCCCATATGAAAGGTGTTTGAATGAAAGCATAGTTAATTGACACGGCTGTATTTCGAAAATCCGGCTCAGGAAACTGTAGCCACAGAATATTATTATGTGTGAAATTGCAACTCTCAAAGTTCACTGATGGCTTTCAACAGACCACATAACGAATTTCCACGCCCCTTTTTGAAATTATTTAAAATCCAACTCAATAATCTCTTGCCATGATCTCAAAATAATATAAATGTGCAATTGCAGCTTCCGAGGTCTACTGGTGGCTTCGTGATAGTTTACTATATCTACCACGCCCCTACTCGTAACACACAAACAATTCATGTCGCGATTTTTGTACGAAATTATCTATTCCAAGGTCCAGTGTTGTACCCAATTTGCTCTTGGGAACTGCCTACTGATAAACATCTAATTCCATCGACGTTTGATTGACTATAGTCTATAGACGGGGATTCATATGCAAAAAATTTAGGGAAGACTTTTGGCGGCCAAAAACCCAGAAAGTGATATAATATTTATAATAACGTTTCGACTATTTAAGCATTTGGTGTGGAAGTTTACACAAAACGAATACACATATGATGTGTACAATTAACATGTGTGTAAAATTACACTCATTAAACTAGGTTATTAGTTGCCTAGTTTAATGAGTGCAAAATTACACAAATATTTCTAAGAGTGTACCGATTGACGTGACTTTTACATAAATAGCTTTGTATAGTTTAACTCTGCGTTTTTTGCTATTTTAAACACAAATTTCGTCAGCTTCATTGGAAGTACGTTTAAAAATTTATTAAATCCCAAATGGAATTCTAAAATAATCCACAAATTCAATGCAAAATTAAATATGTAATGAGACCTTAGTGAATTCTGGTTACGTTTTTCAAAACCCAACAATTCAATATCATCAGCCATCTGACTCTGAAAGTTAATTTTTTTCTTTCACCACATTAAAGCTAATGCAAAAAAACAAATTTCCACCAAATGAAGGAAACCCGTAAATCCTTAAAGTCACTGCGAGCATAACAGCTGGATGGAAGAAAGAATGAACGAACCAACGAACGAACGAACGAACGAACGAAAAAAAAGCGTTCGACAGATAGAGAGAGGGGTGGGCAGACAACGAAGCACACACACAAAATGAAATGAAATGAAACAACGAGGAGACGAAAGATAAACGACACGTTGAGCCCAAAGAACTGTCAGTGTGAACATGCACGATGACGTTTCGTGCAACGATGAAAAGCGAAATGTTAAGAAGAGACTTGAGAGAGGGAGAGACGAAAATGGCAGAAGGAAAATATAATAAAAGCATGAACAGCAATGAAAGGAGGAGAGTTTGAGGAATTTGTAAGGACCTGAGAATTGGTCGCTCTCTCTCAGTTTATGTGTTTCGGAGAGACTATTACTAACGAAATTTCATAGAGTAAAACAGCTAAAGAGAAAAACCAAAGGACTTAAGGTGAAACTTTTGAGTATTTCTGAGCCAATTTCACTGAGTGGCTTGTATACAGCGCCACTTTTTCCATCAGCGGTGGTTTAACGAACTAAATCTCAATTTATCTCTCAAAAATGCTCTCTCCGGTTTATATTTAAGCTTCACTCGATACTCTTGAGTGGCTTTCGTCCTTCAACTGCGCAGTGCTAATAAATTTTTAATTTCCTTCACGGAAAATCCATTTTGTCGTATAATTTCCCAGTCAGTCTGCTTTTGTAGAGCGCTCAAGTGTGAACTAAACTAGGCGGCCGTAGTAGGGTCCTTTGAGGGTTTTTTTCCTTTGCTACCCTAATTATTGGATTTTCCTGCAAAAAGCTTGTGTAGTTTTTCGCATAACTTGCGAATAATTGGAAGGAAATCTTACATTCATTTGAAAAATTAATTTATGACTCTATTAGTTGATTTATTTGGTAGTATATTTTTTTGGTATAACTTATATTTAATACATTTTTTTGGTACTTTTTTTCTGCTATTTTCCTTTAAATTTTTCCATTTTTCCTGTCGTATTTAATTTCTTATATCAGCCAAACGGATTTTTCTTCACTTTCCTCAGCTTTAGTTTGAGTTTCTGCTGAAAAGAATGTACTCGCCTCTCACTCGTCCATCATTAATCATGCACAGATGACCACAAAACTAATTTCGTCCTTTTTCGCTTTTCGGTTACAACTGTGTGTGTGTGTGTGTGAGTGTGTTAAAAATGCGATTAAAGTATGTGCTTGGTTGGGTATGGATTTTCGGTGCTATTTCCTTGTTTGGCTAGTGTTTGCTATTTTTTTTACAACTTACAATATACTACTATTTCATCTACTACTATTTTTTTTTTCTCTTTCACCAAAAAATTATTTTCTTTCCATATGTTTTTCTGCTTTTTTAAAATTTTTTGTTATTTTATCTACTACTTTAAATACTATTTTTTTACTACTTTTACTACTAATTTTTGAGTACTACTTTTTTACTACTTTTTTTTACACAAATTCCCTACTCATATGTGTTCAGCTTTTTTGCTACTCATGTTTTTTTTCTCGACATTTTCGTATATTTCCTCATAGTCCCAAGTAAGCACATTTTTTTTTCATTATCGATTTTCATTTGGGTACTCTTTTTTTAGGCGTATTTTCCCACACAGTTTTCCCCATTTGCTGTTTCGAGTTATTCTCTGTGCTACTTCATTTAATATACACCGTCAGTTTGGCCGTCATTATTTTTTTTTGTGCTGTCGGTATATGCGAGGTTTTGTGTGTTTTCGTCCTTCCAACTAATATTCTGGTGGAAAAGCCAATTTTCACCATTTGTGTTTTGTTTTGGTACATTTTTTTTGTTATATTTTTTTGGTGTAATTTTTTTCATGACCAACTTTATTTGTTTTGTTCTCCTTTGTATGGCAAGAATTTTCTCAGCTCAACTGTTTGTTTGCTTGTGTTGGCCGGGCGCGTGTCCTTTTTAATTTATTAATTTTCTTCACTTGTATTTTTTTTTCATTATCATGTTTTTCCATTGTTAGGCAGTTTTTCCTTCATTTTTATGGTTTTTTATGGTTTGTCATTGTTTTTTCCCTGACCCCCTATGTGGTGTGGTATTAACACCATATCATAGCCTTTCTGCTCTAATTTGCCTTATGTGTCAAAATATGTCCATTTACAAATGGCTTTTCTCTCTCTCTTGTTCAAATATTGGTTAACAACTTCAATTTTCTTGTAGGCTAATGTGTTTTCGTAAGTGTCATCGTTTGGTAAACGGTGGAAAAAAAAACAACCTGTTGACTTGGTTTTTCCTTATTGGCCATATGCGTTATGGTATTTCACAGTTGGTTGGTTGGTTGGCTAACCAGAGGAATGGATAGTATTTAAAATGTTAGACAATATTAGTTTCACCTCTGACTTTATCGGATTGATTTTGGTATGAGAAAGCACATACTCATGTTTGTGAATAGTTATAATTGGTTATGGCATTTGGTCAATCGATGTCCTTTCAACGTAATGACCTCCAACCTAATGGCGTTTATATTTGTATGCATCTAAGAAATGATATGTAATTTTGATTAGGAAAAATTTCCATTTGATATTTGTTGTTTCTATCATTTAGTGTACTTAACGATTTTTTATATTGTTCAAAGCGATTTAATAAATTCCAGTATTTTTGTTTAAGTGTCATTCGTAAAAGAGTAAATATATTCCATTATTTAATTTATATAATCTAAACAAAAAGTTATAAAAATCATATTTGAGCCAATAAGCAGGGCTATTACCTTCTTAACTATTATATCAAGAAAAAATATACTAAAGAAAAAAACACCCTGATTTGTGAAGAATGGTGCAAGTAGGCCCATGAACCATGAACAATTTCACTTAGGTGATGCAGAGAGCTGCATAAATTTAACAAATTTTAATTTTATATGTAGTAAGTAAGTAGTTGAAATATAAACGAGGAAGTTGCTCTTTTTTTTGTAGCAAAAGTGCATTTTGGCATAGTTGACATGCAGCTGGAATCATATGGAGCTTTATATTAGAGATCGTTCTTGCTAGATCAAGCTGCTATTGAGTTCTGGGATGCGGTCTGACAAATAGCTGTCCTTTTTCAATAGTTGCTGTCGCACTATCAAAATATAAAATTATTGTAAATATATTAATAGCTGTTGGAACAAAGAATGTTGCCATAGCTGAATATAGATGTTGTGTCAACTGAATGTACATATATTACGAAAGAACTGAAAGTAGATATTACAACAACCGATCACATTCACAAGGGCAAACATTTATTGCCACAACAGGTTTTGTATTCAGGGTGAACAGTTTAGATGACCATCTCATTACGAACTTTCCTTGGAGCTATGAACCCAAGTCTGAGGGAATATGATCGAACTCATGATTTCTGGATTTGCAGAATAGTCGTGGACTTACAATCACGTAACTTTCAAACCATCATCTTCAAAAGGCTATAAACTAAAGGCTATAAACTAAAGGCTCTCGTTAAACCATTTCACCATGTACAACTAACACTATCCCATCGATGAATTATTTCTGACATTTAAGCAATTAGCCAATGCTCTCACGAAATGCGAGTAAATGAGAAAACTCTGATACGACTCATAACGAAGAAGCAACAATGCATTGATGTGGCATTGATTCAATGTCATGCAGAGTGTCATGCATGAGACAGTAGGACACTACTATGAAAATGCCACTAATGCCTACGTTGGAATTTCAGCGAAGTCTCGTTCATGAACACCTTTGTCATTTATGCCTGCTCGCTGTCAAATCGATGAAAAAGTACCGAATTCGAAATATAAGTCAAATGTGGTGACTAAATATTTCACGAAGCATTTGATGATTATCCAGCGAAGAAACAGCATATGTTTTTGAATACGAGGCATTGAGAAGCAAAGTGGTCCGATCCATATCGTGGTGAGTATTATGAACATCGTAAATTGGTCATTTCGTGATACTGACGACGATGTGGATTGAACCACTCTGCTTCTGAACGCCTCATATGTATGGCGTTGTGTATGACAATTTCCTTTGATAGTTTGAAAAACAAGAGTTCTTCCTAAACGGAGCTTTTCATTTCTCTGATTGAGACGTTTTAGAGCAAGCACTTGCTTCTGCTACGACTTATAAATTTCAAAAAAATTTGTATTATATTTTTTTTAATGAGATTTTTGGCATTTATAGGGCAGATGGTCTGGCAGATGGGTTAAAGAGCTAATATGCTTATTTTAACCATTTTATCGCTTCTTTTTTTTAAAGTTGATAAAAGTAGACAAATATTTGGGACTACAACCCTCGATAGATCTTGTCCGAGCTTCTTGGTGCAATTATGATGGGCAAATAAGTTATAAAGTGGGACCTACAGTCTTATGGCTTGAGCCCATAGAATACCCCACTATGTCAATCCTTCGAAACAACAACAAATTACACAGAAATTTCCGGTGCTGCCAAATCACTGCGAAGCAATCAGTGTACAAAAAATGGAGGAATTTTATATTTTGACGGATTGACGCAGTGAAGTTTCAGCCATTATGCCGAATCCTAATGAGCTTCATTATATGCAAGTTACTCTCACAAGTTTGCCATTGCTTGACGAGAGAGTGTCGGTTTAGAGAAAAATTTCTGCTTTGCCACAGGCGGGATTCGAACCCTATACCCTCCGATCGTGATTCAGATTTCTTAGCTACTGCACCACTGGGGGGCTGATATGTAAATCAAATACACTGGAAAATCTACTGAATTAAGTAGGAAAACCTTTCTTGAGTGTAGAGAAAAATAGGAGGTATTCAAGGCACCTGTAGCAACAATTTTTATTTTGTACATTTTTATATATATTATAGCTACTTATAAATACTACTTTTAAATTCTTCCACTCTCTTTAAAGATTCTAAATTTAGAAGAGAATCCAACTTATCACATACGAATAAAACCAAGAGTTAAAAATCTCTAAACACTGATAAGATTACACTGTTTAAGTTTCTCTTTATATTCCTTAAATTATTTTCTTAATTTATTACAGTTATTAAATACACTCATAAATACATTTATGAATATGGATACCTGAACCAAAAAAATTATGCCTTTATTGACACACAAAGCGTTCATAATTAAGCCAAAGTTCAAGTTAAATAAATGGCACAAAAATATACACATGTACCTACCTATGTCAGTACAAAAGAGCGCCCGTGAGGATAGAACCAAAGAAAAAAAACCAATCCTTAAGCATGTAATGAATATTGGTAATTTGATATTTATGCGTTTGTATGCGGTGGGGACTTTGACTTGAATACATCGTTGTGTGTGTGTGTGTTTGGTGATATGCATTTGTTTCACATAATGCGTTGCCAATGGCGCAATTAATAACACATTACATTTATTTATAGCCATAATATTTATTTTATTTTACTTGGCTTGACTTTATTTCCATTTTTATTTCACCGGAATAACAGAGGCAGCCACATGGGAAACAGAGAAGGATCGTACACACACACCGATGCTTATTTATTTGTTTTTCCTTGTATATGTTTTTCTGTGTGTATGTCTGCGGAAATATTCTGCTTAATATGGATTTATGTCTGACGCTGGTAACTTGTTGATGTGCGGTCATTTGAGTGGGTGAAAAATATAAAAATTCAGTTTCATTTCCAAGAAGTTATGCCCCCATTCAGTGTATGTAAAGTAGAAGAAACATTAAAGAATTTAAGAGAATATTTTGTAATTCGTTCTGGTTTACTTTCATGACCCTTAACCGCTTACACTTAAGTACCCCGCACACATTCGTTCGTACTCGTCTCTAAATCGATGACAATGTATTTTTTTTATACGCTCGATTGGAAAAATCACTTATGAAATATTATGTGTAATGCCACACAAGATGCGCGACAGGAACTTACAAATACACACAACCAAACACATATACACACACGACAAACATAACAACAAATAAGGCAAACAGACATACGTACGCGCAGACAATAGCAAAAATATCCTTCAAACGTCAGGCGGAAAATTCACATTACAAAAGCCACAATAAAAATCAGAAAATATTAGAAAATCTACAAGGATTTGCAGTTCACTGATCAAATGTCATCGAAATGAAATTTTCAAGTGCTGTGAATGCCGCGCCGCGCATAAATGACGTTCTCGCCGTCAACAACGACGATGAGAACGACAACGACGACGACAAGCAATGACAAATGCTCTTCTGTCTGCAACTGTTTGTATGAATGAATGCTAGTGGATATGTGTGCGTCTGCTTGGATGTCTCATCTATTAGTGGTAGTGGCTGTCAGTCACATTTGAGCTTGTATTTGTGGAAAATTTGTGCTAGAAAATCAGAAAACGTTCTGTAAACGCTTTTGGCTGCGGTTTTTTTCATACTCACATAAATATTGTGGCACAAAAGGGGCCACTTCAACACCAACGCATGTTGAGCTGTAGCTGTAAGAATTATGCTAGCAATTTTTTTGGACGCAATCGTAGCAACACATAGAAAAAAATTATAATTTTAAAAAAACTTTTAGACTACAAAATACTATAAAAAAAATAATTTTTTTTTTTACTAAAATTCAAAAAAATATTTAATAAAGTTTTGTTACCAATAAATTAAAAAAAATTGTTTTCAAAAATATTTTATTTTTTGGTGTCTTTTTAAGAAAGTAAGCATGCCCAGCGGTTAGACATGCCCATTTCTTAGACAGTGACACTGTAACTGTGACAGCTCTTACGAGTTCTTACGAGTAATCATATTTTTTTCGTAAAAATTGTATCCCGTTGTATGATCACTTTAAGTGAAACATTGAAACATGCTGCTCCTGGCTTTGCGAAAATTAAAAAAAATTTAAAAAAAAAGAGGAGAGTGTTTTTATTTTATCTTAGTGTATGGAATGTGTAGTTTCTTTTCAATTATTCATAATTTATTGTGATGAAGGAAAAAATTGTGCAAAATCATATCGGAATAGTGGAGCTGGACACTTGCTATAGCTTAATTAAAGCATCCAATTAACATTTTTATAATCCTACCGAACCTCAACCATCATACGAAAATGTACCTCCCGAAATATAACTCCCAATATAACCACTTCAATTCCCCTCTCTGATGACACTACGCAACAAAAAGCTAATAAGAGAATTATCTTCGGTCTGACCGAAGCTAAAATTCCCCTGGACATGCGATTGCAATAAGTGCTTAGACCATTTTTATTTATTTTGTAGAACATTTTTCGGTATTTAAGCGACAGTTTTTTGATATTTTATCTATATTTTATTGATAATTTTTCGTTGCTTTGTCGATGATTTTTCGATATATCATCGATCCTTCTTTGATATTATTCCATAACAATCGATAATTTCTCGATATTTTATCGATAGCTTTTCGATAATTTTTCAATATTTCCATCCTTGATCCATTTCAAAATATGGTTCCAATTCCATTTCGTTGCAGTTTCATTTCCACTTCGTTGCCTATCAAATCGGTACAGTATTTTTCAAGATAAACGAAAATAGTACAACATTGTCAGCCACCATGTATGTGAGGTAGGTGTGGTTCTTATCCGATGTGGCCCATTTTCAATACCGTCCAATCATTCGCCGAAGTAAGAGGAATGGAGACGATAGCTCAAAAGCTACGGCAGTTATCGTGCGAAAAGATGCACAGACAGACAGACGGACATGGCTTAATCGACTCGGGAGGGATGCTGATCAAAAATATATATAGTTTTCCGGACACGCCTCCTTGTGGGCTTTACAAACAGTGTGACAAAATCAATGTACCCTTGGACACTAGTGTGCAGGGTATAAAAATGCCTGAGCACTATTTTTAATTACTATTTAATGGTATAGGTCCCGTAAATAAAAAAAAAAATACTTACCCGAAATTTTAGATTCATTTCAAAAATTAGAACGATACAGACAATTTTCAGGGGACGCACCCAATTTCAATTTATTTTTATTTATTTCCAAATTTTAGTTCCATGGACGGAATACACATTTCATAAAGTTTCTAAGAGACAATTCTACAGTGCTTAATTGCAAATTAAATGTAATTTCGACAGCGGTGAGTTTCCGGTGTCCAACAGGGGGGCTTTAAGGGTTTTAAGGAAGTTGAGAATCGCGCATGATATAATAGAGAGCTATTGTGCTTAGCTATTGAGCGAAACCTTCTCTTAAAATTACCCGTTCTTTTTTTTTATTTTTTATACATTTTATGCAAATAAATTTCACAAATTAACTGTTGAAATTTAAAAAAAAATGTATACAAATTTTTAAAAAAAAAAGTAAATTTGTTTATTTTTTTCCAATTAAATAACATTTTTTTTTAAATATGTACTTATTACTCTTTATTTTTATATATGGTATGGAATGTCAGAAAAAAACTATACATATAAGTAATCCATACGAAGTAATCCCTCAAAGGTAGCACTACACCACAATGCTGGAAACATTCATCCAAAAAATACGTAAGTACATATTTTCTATTTTGGGTGTATGTTTTGCGACAAATGCGGTTTCGGGATGACTGTCACCGGATGTTGGTTGTCATATATATGTGTATGTCAAACTGTTTGTATGTGTGCCCCACTGATATACTGTATGTATGTGCTTGGCAAAGTATTCAATTCATTTTTGTACCAAGTACATTGTGGCTTCGAAAATACTCCCTTCAATGCACAAATACATACACACAAACAGACAGAGTCTCACAAACACACATTATTGCGATTTATTGGAAATTTCTTTGTTGCTGTTATATGTGTCACACGGTATTATTTGATTTGATATTTTCCACGATATTAAATTGCGCGTGGCCAGATTAGCTGGTGTTTGTGCGTCTCTGAGTCTGTCTGTTTGTTGTTGTTGTTGCTGCAGACAGCAAAAGGGTTTCGCTAAGCTGTTTGAAGTATTTTGTTATAGTTGTTATGGCTGGAAAAAACATATTTTTTTTTTTGATTTTAATTGCGTTTAGTAAGAATTTGATGTTTGGGTAAATTTTATATTTAATGTACACACCGGGGCGTATGATGAACATATTTAAAAAAAATTCTATTGAACTAAAATTGAAGAGGGAAACTAGCAAATAAATTTTTCATTGTAATATGGAGCAAATTTAAGGTTGGAGGGCAAAGAAAAATTGTGGTCTGTCCCAGTGAGTCCATATTCGAACCTACATATTACCCAAAACCAACATGACATAAACCAAATCTTGACGAGATAAGGTATGACGAGATAAAAGGGCATTTATTTTGTAACTTTTTTATTTGACAGACATAGCAGAAGAGCGAGTAAAATCAGCGTTTGATGACCATTTTTGATATTCAATTTAATTCCCTTAAAATTAATTTAAAATTAACATATTAAATCAGTGGACAGTGCACAGTGGTCATTTGGGTCTATCAAAAATGTCCAAAATTGATTTGCTCTGACATAAGGTTAAATTATTCCTCCTGGCCTCCTACTGCCTCAAATGAAAGTTGCCAAACATACAACCCAAATCCCTCTTTACGCTTAAATTTATCATTAGCCAAACTCGCATTAACATCCTTCGATTTCAACTCTACTCAAAGCATTCACGGTTGGGCTTTTTTTCTCATTCGCATTTCAGACAAATAAATTCTTGTCGATTTTCTGTCTTTTTTTTTGTTTTCTGTATTTATGTATATTGAAAGGGATTACCCAACACAGAGGTAAGGATTTGAAGAAACAAATGTGGCAATGAATGGGCACAAACATACATGTAGACAGTCAGACAATGATTGCTTCAACTCGCACTGCCATAGAGGAGTTCAATATTTTTCGATTCTTTTTTTTTTTTGTGTAGTGCCAATGAATGCATTTTGCGCACACATGATGCCATGGTGGATATTTTCGCATTAGGTTATAAACAATTCATGGATGGGATTTTTATGTTACCCTTTCCACGGTTGGACTTTCTTAGTGTTTTACTTGTTTTGTAGGAAATTGTTTTTGCCATTTTGTTATTGTAGTTGAACCTGGAGTAGTTTTATAAGCCAGAAAGGCATTTTTTTTATTAAATGATCCTACTTTTTAAATTGTTTTCCCTAGCAAAAAAAAAACTACTTTAGTAAAGAAAGTCAGACTATTTTTTTAACAGATTTTTTTTTATTTTCAAAACGAAAAAAGTTACTTTTTAAAATATTTTTCTCTCTTGGCAAGATTTGAACCCGGTAATACAGACTTAAAGGAAAAGGTCTTAACAGCTTCACCACTATGGCTTTTGTTTGTACAATACTACAAACTGGTACAGCATGGCAACGTCCAATAGAAGAAATTAAAATCGCAAACATATGCTAAAAATAAAGTCATTAACAAGCGCATAGATACAACAACAACAATTAAAAGTTATTATGCAGCGCTTAACAGCAACAAATTAGGTGAATCGTTTTGCGATAGCAAAGCCACAAAGGCAATAAAATCGTATAATTTTTTTTTGTACAGAAAATTAAATAAAGTAATTTAAATGTATTGGGAAAAAAGTAGGTATTCGTATAACAAAGTACCGTTTTCAAAATTGAAAAAAATACACATATTTTTTAAAATAAAATTGTTTTAGTTAAGAAACTTTTTGGATAGTAGATTTATCTTTGGCTCTAATAAAAGGTTTACCTTTGTCGCAAAAAAAAATGGAAGTGAAAATATTAATTATTGAAAATTAAACGAAAAAATTTCGAAAATTTTAAAAAAATTATCGAAAAATTATCGAAAATAATCAAAAAAGTATTATTAAAAAAATATCGTAAAATTTTATGTTATCGAATTATCGGAAAAATATCGAAAATTTACTGAAAAACTTTCGAAAAATTATCGAAAAATATGGAACGAAAAATTTAAAACAATTGCAAAACTATCGAAAAGGTTTTGAAAAACTATCGATAAGTTATCGTTAAATTATTAACCAGTTATTGATAAATTATCGAAAATTAGAAAGACCGAAGCCAAAATACGCACATACGAGTACAATAGCTTCTTCCAAAATTGTTCGGTAATTTTTGGATATTTTAATTGATTATTTAGAAACAAATTCGATATTTAAAACATAATTTTTTGATATTTTATCGATAATTTTTATTTGGTTCCAAATAAATCAAAAATTATCTAAAAAGTGTCGAAAATTAATCGGCAATATCTCAAATTTTTTTCCAAATTTTTCGATATTTTATCGATTATTTTTGTTAATTTTTCTATATTTAGACGATAATTCTCCCATATTTTATCGAAATTTCCATTTCCCTTTCATCCCGATCCATTTCAAAATTATGTTCCAATTCCATTTTTTACCAAATTTATCAAAAAATTATCGACAATAATCGAAAAAATATTATTAATAATCGAAAAAGTATTATTAAAAAAATTATTGTAAAGTTATCGAAAAATTATTATAAAACTATCGAAAAATTATCGTAAAGTTATCGAAAAACTCTCAAAAACAAGTTACACCAAAGCTCAAATAAGCACATTGGAGTACAATACCTTTTTCGATATTTTATTGATTATTTCCATTTTTACTTCATTCCCGATCCATTTCCAAATTATATTCCAATTCCATATTGTTTCAGTTTCACCAAAAACTACAGCGTGCAAATCGATTCAGTATTTCATTAGGTCACAGCTGTATTACAAGTGAAAAATGTATGCAAGCCTCAAGTAGGTGTATCGAAACTGAAACTACTTAAGCCGAAAATAACATTTAAGCTCTTTACTTTGAATATTGGCTCCACTTCACTTGCAATAATTACCAAACATAATGAATTGGACCTTTCTCTTTTGCATTTTCAGTTCGTTAAGGCATATATACTTGCCAGAGTCAAGCGTTTCATAACCTCAATTAGCCGTGATCGTCTAGTGGTTAGGACCCCACGTTGTGGCCGTGGTAACCCAGGTTCGAATCCTGGTCACGGCAATGTTCCAACAGGAAACATTGTCACGGATGAGGGTTTTTTTTTTTTTTTTTTTTTAAATAATTTATGTTGATATACCTTATCGGAGTAGTGAGTGGGGACATAAAAATTTAAAAAATTAATTGGGGTATCAAAATTTTTTTATTTTATTTATTTTTAATTTTTTTAAATTATTTTAAGTGAAATGTTGTGTTTTTTTTATTTTCTACTGCTGATTGTATTAGAATTTCATAAATTTACGAATTAAATTAAAAATAAAAATTCCTTTGACCACTAAGCACTCTCCTGCACATTCATAGTTTATAAATAATATCCTTTCCTAAATCCAATCAAGAACTTGGCAAATATACAAATTCAATTGCAAGCCAAAAATGGCATCAGGCACATTATCAAATTAAATTTCCAATATTGAATTGCAATTTCGAATAGTTCGACAAGGACTTCTTCATTCGTAAGTGAATTTACTCAACGAGAGTCAATCACACACACACATTCAAATAAAGACAATCTTCTCCTCGCGCCTTCACGCAGTGCAATGACAAATGTCGGCGACAAAATGCAAAGCCACGCACCAATACACAAAAATATTAAAAACTTTAAACGGAAACCGACCAAAAATAACAGAAGAAACCTTTGATGGTCTCCTTCGAAGCAAAAAGCCGCAGGACATCTATCCAAACGCATTTGACATCTATCCACGACTTAAGTAGGTATCGCAGGAGCCGGAGCTGGCGACTGCTGCCATTATGCAAAGGAGATAAGTGAAAATACACACACATTCATACAACGGCAGCGACATTTTGTTGAAACTTTTGAATTCAATTTAGCGCAGCAAACGCGCTCAGCAGCGGTCATAGTACAACGCCGTATGCGGTCTAAGGCATATTTGTAACGCATAAGCAGTACGATGCATACGATACGTAGGCGAACGAGGGGGCGGGGGTCAAAAGAATACGCGATGACACAACTCACGACCGGAAGACGGCGACAGCAGCCGTGACAGCAACACCCCAACTTCAACGTCGTTCGAATAAAAAAAGCAAAACGTACAACCGCAGCACGACATTTCACCATAGCCAAAGACCGACAAGGATCTATTTCGCAAGTATATATTATTGAAGTTGCTGTAGTTGTTGTTGTTGTTATTGTACGCAAACGTTGCCTAATAAAATTTGCAAGAAAGCAAACAAACAAACAAACAAACAAACACACACACAGAGAACGTAAAATGGTAGAAAAATTTGCAAATAAAAAAAATGTCGCCACATAAAACACACAGAACCGAAATGGTCTGTCTTGGAGAGTCAGCAGTTAGTCGTTGGAAACCTCCTCTGACTGACTACTGCTGCTGCTGCTGTCGGGCTGGAAAATCGAATTGTAATTTTCAACATATCGGTTTTGGCGAGTGACACGTCCTGTCGTGGAGACATTGCCCGACAACAACAACAAATACAACTGCAGCAATAACAAATAAAAGAAAACCCATAAGAAGTAAAGAAAAGAAAATGGCAATTGAATTCCATGGCACAGGAAAATGGTCGGAAGTCACACGCCTTTTTGATTATTTATGTTAACATTTGGTAAATTTATAATATCACCAAGTTGATTTAGTGTCTGTGAGAGCGGCCGCTATGCGGTTGGTGTTTCATTGCATGTGTTGTGTAGGGACACTTACTTATCTTGGGCAGACAGGGGATACTGTCTGGCTAAGAACGGATTGTGGGGTAAAGGTGTAGAGTACATTGTCTATAACATGTGTAAGAGACGTCTGTTAATTTAATTAATTTTTGCTTTAATTTAAGGACTTTTATAAATACTAAGCTACTAGTAAGCTATTAGTAAGCTACTAGTAAGCTATTGGTAAGCTATTGGTAAGCTATTAGTAAGCTATTAGTAAGCTATTAGTAAGCTATTAGTAAGCTATTAGTAAGCTTTTAGTAAGCTATTAGTAAGCTATTAGTAAGCTATATGTGAACTTTACATTCGAGTTGAATATCCGCTGGGCATTTTGGCTGACCTGGAACAGTGTGACATCGCTTAAAAAATTCTACTCCCTAAAATTCCAAAACTACTCCTTTAAACTTGACCATCATCAGTTCCTCAGATTCCTTAGATCTCAATCAATAAATTAAAGTTTGCTCCACAACAAAAAAAACATTTCACAAATCTTTGTCGAACGGTCAAAGCAAGTAAACCGAATGCAAACAAAATGGTCACAATTAATCATTTGTGCCTCCAACTAAGGCCACCATGGTCTCCCGGCATCACCAGGCCCATCACAGCGAGAAGGTATTGGGCTAAGGTTTATTAAGCATGAATGCCGAAAGTAACAAGACGCATTTTTCTTCAACGCGTATCACATGAAGTTGGTCCCCTTTATTCCCGACAATAAACCCACACAAAATGGAGTTCCCCGTGTCAAAAATGAAGGTACTACATGCGTCTTTCGGCGAATGTGTATGCCTTAATAAGAACAATTCGGGGAATAAATGAACTAACGAATGCGTTGTTGTAAAAATGGTAGAGGAATGCGCAAGGCAAAAAGCGTCAACGTCATTAATCACCAAAGTCTTATTTTTTGTTTGTATCTTGGTGCTTTATTAGGAACCTGGGGGATACGCAGAGTAAATCGAGAGCAGCGGTCTGTTGTAAATCCCACATAAAACACACACACAGGCACGGAGTCAAGGTGTGTAAATCCTTAAGGTATTGTTGAAGTTCCAAAACAAACAATTTCCAAAAAATGTGTGTTTTGATTTTCATGGACTTTTAATTTTGTCAACCGTACACACATACAAATACATGCCCCCCTCAAAAAAAAAGGTACGATTTGGGATTGTGAGTTTACTTCGCTTCTATTCACATCCTTGCTGGTTTATGCGCACAAATGGCCATAATTTGAAACCACATGAGACACCAAATAAATTCAAATTGCATTTTGGTATTTTGTAATTTGTAATTCTCTTGTTTGCCTTTCATTTATTCAGCATTTGCGTGCTGTGTGTGTGGAGTGGCCAAAAAGAGTATGCAAAAAAGGGAAATTTTTTCTTCGAAAAAAGTGTACCGTCTCTAAATAAATGTTAATGTTCTTATCAGTTTGTTTTTACATATGTCTACCGGCTGAAGTATTTCATTTCGAATCCCTTTCATGTCCTTTGCTTTGTAGTTTTGTAGTTGTTCTTTCGTTTCCGCATTGCTGATGTCAACTGTCTGTTGCCCGGTAATTTATGAATTCGCCACTGTTGCATAAATTTAGGAAAAGGATTTGTATGTTTCGTGTTGAGGTTTTTACTTTTCAATCAAGATTGTTGGGGTAATTCTTTTTGTTAAGTGTAATGGATGCATTAATTATAGTTTTCCGCAAAAACTGGAAAAATATCAGAGAATACTTACTTAAAAAAATGTCCATCCTAAAAGTATACAATATTAGGTGCAGTAATGTACGAAGCAGATTATACGAAGCTATTAAAAAGTACTGCCTATTTTTAGGATGAACAAAAATTTAATATCAAAATTTCGTATAGTTTTACCTGGGATTTCTCACGATAACATCATAATTATCAGAACAAGTAAGAATAAACATTTTTAAACCTATGGAGGATGATTCTAGCAAAATGGTTGGATTACTTTTGTACCAAGAAGTTGAGAAAACTTTAAATTTTTTGCTTCATTTCAGATTGAACTATTTTGTTTCTCATCGCCAACGACTCGTAGCCTTCACCACGGTCGGTATTACACTTGCGCAAAGATTGGATATTGCCTTTCGTTGAAAGTGACCGGATAAATGGCATATTTATAACGAGCATATGCCTTACCAGCAACAACTGTCAACTGAATAAGCCGCAAGTGTGACAAAATTTTAGTGTCAAAAATCTTATCAACAATAATAGAACCAGTTTGAAGTGTTGTTGTAAACTCACCACAATTTGTACCTACTTGTTGTTGGTATTGGACTATTGCCAAAGAAACAACCACTTCAGCGCTCAGCGCTTATCAGTTGCTCACATTGTTATTCTATTATTGGAAATTTGTCTTATCATTCGATGATTTCTTTATTCTGTTTTGTCATTCTATGCTTATAGTTCCTATTTGCCTTATAACATTTTTGACTTAATAGTTCCTTCAACTGCTAACAGAATTTGTCATTTAGTAGATGGTGAACTGACGTTCTACCCTATTAAAAGGTCATATGATGATTCAGGATTATGATCCTCGTGATTAAATTCTTTCCCGCGGTTCCGATAGGGTTGCTCTTATCTGGGATTTGTGGCTGAACTGATGGCCTACATGACCCAAAAAAGTACTAAAAACTATTTAATTTAATACATTACAATACAAACAAAATTAGATTTTAATTAATTGATTAAATGGAAATTACGAAGACAAAAATTATAAATGTTGTGCACACTTTTCCAAATTTGGTATGAGTAATACCTTGACTTAATCAAACTTATATCCAGAATTTGTTCAAGATTGGCCCAGCCTACTCCCCTCTCCCATATAAAAAAAAGTATATAAAATGGCTCTGATTGAGTCAATTTAAGCGACAGAATGGTGAAATTTTGTGTGTACATTCATATAGTCAAACCCACCAATAAAACTTAAGAAAAAAGGCGGAGCAACGCCCACTTTTAAAATTTTAAAATTATTGATATGTACTAGACAAATATAAATTGGGGTGACAGTTCCTGTAAAGATTTTTAGCTTCCTAGTAAAAGATAACGTCGTTCTACGCCTACTTTTATTGTTTTACGCCCACTAGACTTAAAAATTCAGCAAAACAATGAAAAAGAAATATTTTGATGAAATTTTCACAAAAAGTGGAAATAACTTTTTTTTTAAAACTCTCAAATTTACGTAAAAAATGGGGTTAGGGTCTATTAGAATATAGAATAGTATAGAATAAGTCAATTGTACCCGATTTTCTCAGCTACCTCAGCTTACCCTACTTATGAGAAGTCAATACAACAATCAAAACCGCAGGAATTTCTGGGATACGTTTTTTGGTTCTTTCAAGTTTTGTCAAATTTCAAACTTTTTCTTTGATATAGCATTTTCTTAAAGTAACGGCACTTACCATATGATTAAGATGTAAATAACGACATTAATGTTGCCACTTAAAGTGGATTACATATTTTAATTTAAGTACTCGTACCAATTTGTCCAATAAAAAATGGCAGAGATACAGCATTTGCAATAACAAATACAAAATTCGTTTATTACAGAAAAACAAATTTCTCTAATTATTTTAGTTGAACTTTGAAAAGGTGTAACTTCTAAACGAATAGGAATTTTCATAGATCGTTTTTTGCATTTTTTTAGTTGAAGAACTGCCGTCAAAGATTTATCATTTTCATACAGTTGATTTTGGTCCACAGATGTTTGCGCTGTTTGCTTTGAGAGAAATTTTGTTTATCGAACTTATTTCTTTCCATTGAGCAAGATAGGTTTAAAACATTATTTCTGTGAACCAGCGTTACCATTTTGTCAGTCTTTCGTTCCTTTTTGACTAGTTGAAATATTATTTCGTGCTGGATTCAACTGGAAAATGTTAGAAAATGGTAAAATAAATTCTTAGAAAAATTTAAATGTTTACTCGTAAGATAGAAAAAATTGGAAAAAAATTATAAAAAATTAAAAAAAAATTGCACTTAACTTACAAAATGTCAAAACACATTGGGTTGGCCCATTCCGGATACTTATACAGCTGCGGTCAAAAAAATAGTAGCGGTCGAAATTTTAAATTTTGATTTGTTTGCGAACATTTTATAGTATTTTAATTGGTACCATTGGAAAGGTCTCTTGAAGCGGTACTGGAATGAGTACCTGTACATTTTTATCCATAAAGTACTTATCGAGAAAATTTACTTACTCTTCAAACTTTTTTCTTGAGGGTTATACAATTTTTTTTTTGATCCAAAAAGTTATTTTAGTCAAAAAAAAAAGAGTATTTTACTAAAGGCAGTTTTGTGATAAAAATCCCCCTGAATTTTGAGAATTTTTGGATAAAAGTAAAACTGAAAAAAATTAGTCGATACAATTTTTTTATACAAAGTAAATCCACACCCTTTACAAAACTGTTAAGACTGTTTAAAAAAAAAAGTTATAAACAACAATATTTTAATTTACATTTTTTTTTCGTAAAAATCAAATATTTAAAAAAATTCTCAAAATTCAGGGAAATATTTTATCACAAAACACCCTTTAGTAAAATAGTTTTTTTTTTTTCCAGCCCAAAATTGTATAACACCCAGGAAAAAAGTTTGAAAAATATGTAAATTGTTAAAAATGATTTTCGCGACAGGTACTTGACGGATTAAGGTGCTTTGGTAGTCATTCGAAAGGGGTCTAGGAGGCCTTTCCAATGGACCTAATATCGATACTATAAAATGTTTGAAAACAAATCCAAATTTCATATTTCGACAGCTACTATTTTTACCTTCTGTATAAATTAAATTGCGCCTGTAATAACGCGTTAAGTGACAATTTTTTCTTGATCCAGATGACAGTAATGTCTATAGGTCACTTACTGATATTTAGTTCGATTAACATCTTTTTAGAATCACACCTTAAAATGTTGGAATTTGATAGAAAAACGGAAATTATTGTTTTCTGTAAATCACCCTGAGAGGGACAGCCCTTGAAAAGATTAAAATTTGAACTCATTGGTTGCAACTAAACCATGTCAAAATAACTTATTTTTCTCTAAAATTAAACCTTTCAGAACTAACAAAATATAAAAATGTATACGATTACTGATCCTCATGAAACTTCAACGCTTACTAAAATACCTTTCCAATGAACCCAAAAGTTCTAATAAATTTCATTAAAGAAAAAAACATAGCCTAGACTATGGAATCGTTTTCAGCTCATCTAAAACAGCTCAAAATTTACCTGTTCCATTCATGTAATATCGCGAAAAATTTCCCAAACCAATCACGCGTTTTCCTTGTTCATATGTACTTTTCTTAGTCATACACTAGTGTCTCCCCCAAAGCCATAACACAAAACTGATGTTCATAATTGCTTGAAATTAAGCTTCGTTTTAACTGCTCTGCTGTACAATAAATATTAACGATTCGTTAGAAAAGTGCTCTGCGACTATAAAGAAGAAGAAAAGCTTTTAATTCAATATTATCATTAAAATCTGTTTTACGATTTGATTTAATTTCATATCTTCTTCTTCTTCTTCTTTTTAATAGCAAAACTGATTCATTGGAAAGCATTTTTCCAATTTCATTTATGAGTAATAATTTTGTCTAAGAATACGGATGGAAATATTTTGGCGCCACACTAAAGCACAAATGCGAGCCATTGTCGTAGGAAAGAAACGCCCCGAAAACAATTCATAAACACTACTTTTACATTATCACAAACACACACATACAGGAGACAGAAGAAACTGCAAGATTGGTGGAAAAATAGAAGGAAAGCAATTCAATAACCATAATTTTATGCAAAATGCGAGCAGCAAATTCAATTCGAAATGAAAACATTTCTTGGAGCAGTTTCTCGTGCAATAAAACCTCACGTGTACGTGTGTGTATGTGAGGAGTGTATAGGTATGAGAAGAGTGAAAAAAATGTTAAGAAGAATATTGAAGTTTCTTTGTATTTTTTTTATATATTTTTTTTGCCATTCATAACCCATAAATGCACATGGGTGTGAAGCAGTGATTTGTTTTGCCAAATTTGAATATAACAATCCTTTAATATCCTTTGAATATTTTGCATCAAGCTGAAGCCGAGTAATAGTCGAGGAAGTTGAATGGAGAAAAAAGGATTTGCAGGTGCCAAGGTGGAAGAGAAAAAAAAATTCCAAACACACGTGGGCAAATTCCTATTTTTATTGTAATTTCTTTTATTTATTTTTTTTTTTTTTTGGGTGTGTGAAATTTTTATACATTTGAATATTTTATGGCATTTTGTTGTTAAATACTTGAGAAGGGCACAGAAGAAGAAGAAGAAGAATTTACGAAAATCCTTTCTTTTTTTGCATTTCTTCCCACACTACTGCTTTGCATAAATACATTCTAGATGTTTATTTATGCCGCCCGAGGCATATCCGCTTTCAGTTTTTTTTTAGTACTTTCAGATTTGTTTTACAGTCTAAGGGAATGTCTAAAGAAGTGCATGTATGAATGTGTGAGTATTTTCCGTATCCTTTTCATAGCTTCCTTTCGTTTTTTTCCCTGCCTCTCAAACACACACACACACACACACGTACCCACTCACTCACACATAAATTAACACAATAATATAATTTTCAAGTTTAAGTGCCAGAAGTGTGTTGTTGTCGTTTCCGTTTCCGGCTCTCGCAAGCCGGCAACACACACACACACTCACTCACACTCACAGACACTTATTTGCCAAATGCCAAAATGGGAAAAAAAGGATTACACGCAAATTACTGGCAATTATTCAGCGGCTGGTAATAGTCGTAGAAGCTCTTCGAGTACTTTGTGCTCATTAAAAATGCAAAAACGCTTTAGCGTAAATGTATGCAAAATTAAGATGTATGTCAGCGCATACATCCCTTTTGACTACGCCCTTAGCCATTATGAAAAATGGCAGTCGTTGGGTTTGTGGCGGGTACTAGGGCTCGTCTCAACTCGCAGATGGTGCTCTAGGCTTGGTGTTTGTTTGTTTGAAGAGGTCATTACGCGTGGAGGCCTAAACTTGTGTGTGTGTGTGTGTGTGTGTGCCCTGGGAAATGCTGTTTCCTTTTTACTTTTTTTGTGTTTTCTTTTTTGTTTTTTTTGTATTTTTCCTGTTTACACTTGCAAGGCGTTAATCCTTCAGTGCTAACGCCGGCATGTTGCAAATGTCCTTGCGGGCCTGTGTAAGTTCTTTTGCCTTGCCTAAGCCCGTCTAGACGTAATTTTTCACTTTGTGTTATATTATTTTACACATCATAGTTGTAGTTTTTGCACACATCCTGCATAAGTGCATCCTTTGCCAACGTCATCATCATCATCATCATCAGCATCATTATCCTTTTCATCATCCTTGTGCTCATCTTCATCTTCAGTTTCAGCTTCATCTTCAGTATAAATTTCAGTTTCATTTTTCATCTTAGCCATGTTGCACTTGTGGAAGTTTTACTTTGTCTGTCTGTATGTCTGCCTTTGGCTGTGGTTTGCTTTCGCCTTTGCCTTAATACCTCCTTCATCGTATGCAGTTCCTTTTGACTTTCCGTAAATTACCACTCTTAAGCTGGATTTGCGCATTGTTTTCAGCCACTGAGTATCCTTTAATTACCACACATACACATACACACATTGCACTATTTCTCACTGCTTTTCATGTGAGTGTCTTGGCTAGAACAACTATAGCTCCTTGATGGTGCTAAAGCAGTTGTGTGTTTCAATTTTAAGTTTAATTCTTGCTAATTCCTTGTAAGTTACATTAGAATCTTTAAATCGTGCTTAAGAGCTTTCGAAAGTGAAAGGTGTACTTCGAAAATTAAAATATAAAAAGTTAAAAAAAATTACTTTTAAGTACTTTAGTTTAGTTCCTTGTTTCCAAATCGTTCCGATCGTTAATTATGCCTACAATAAGAAAATAAGCTACAATGAAAATATATTAGAAAATATGTAAGACTGTCCAACAGAGGAAAATGATATGAAAAGACTTTAGTCTTTCAACGCGGGCAATATGTTTAATTGTGGCTAGTAAAATTACAGCTCCAAGCGACGAAGAAATATGATTTGCGATCGGTGTGATGGTGTTTTAAATATTATAAATATTGTTTAATAATCCTTTTCATTGAATCGATAAGGAAAGGGTTATTTCCACCACTGATAGCAATTGACCCATCTGTTCATAAATACCACATACACAGCTGGATGTGTGGATTTTAGAATAAATGTACACGTCTAGTAGCAATCAAAAAGGATCTTTCTATGATGTTAATGAGGGACAACCAAAGGATCCCTTCTTCCCCGAAATTGGCAATTAGTGCTTTATTATTAGTGCATAGATTGGACAGGATACAAGTCATAAGCTATGCACAAGGTACACAAGGTATGACCTGATCTTATATCATATAATTAGGGCTGTTTTAAGACATCTTAGCTCACGATACATATGATACATACTTCCAGTGGTTTGGCCATTGGACACACTAATATTTATCCGCGGTTTGCTACACATATTAAAAATCCGGGTCGTATGGGAGCTACGTCAGCGATTTGGTTTCAAAAAATATTATTAACATAAAAATCCACCTACAATTGATAAGCTTTAATTATTGAATTGATATTGTTTAATTTGTATAACCACTCTTAGATAACATAAATTTAGTGCTTCAATGATAAATGGCAGGAAATATTTATTTATTTATATATTTATACCCTGCACACTAGTGTCCAAGGGTATATTGTTTTTGTCACACCGTTTGTAACGCCCAAAAGGAGGTGTGTCCGGTATGGAAAAGTATATACATTCTTGATCAGCATCGCCTCCTGAGTCCATTAGTCCATGTCCGTCTGTCATTTCGCACGACAACTGTCGTAGCTTTTGACCTATCGACCCCAAATTTTGGGATTCCTCTTATTTTGGCGAATGATTGGTATGACGGTATTGAAAATGGGCAACATCGGATAAGAGCCACGCCTACCTCCCATACAAAATGGCCGCCAATTTTATATTATTTTCGTTTATCTTGAGAAATACTTAACCGATTTGGATGCGGTTTTCTGCATTGGGTTGGAAATGAGGTCGGGAACGAAATGGGAATGAAACCGGAACGAAATGGAATTGGACCGGAACGAAATGGAATTGGAACAAAATTTTTAAATGGATCAGGAAACTAAAATTATCGATAAATATTTTAAAATTATCGATAAATATTGAAAAATCATCGATAAAATATCGAAAAATTATTGATAAATTATCGAAATATTATCGATAAAAAATCGAAAAACTATAGATAAGAAATCGAAAAATTATTGATAAATTATCGCAAAATTATGAATAAAATATCGAAAAACTATCAATAAAATACCGATTTTCGATAAAAATTACTAACATATGGTCTCAGAATGTATCGTACTCGCATGTACAGGGTGTTATAGCTTCGGTCAGACCGAAGATAATTCTCTTACTAGTTGTTGTATAATTACAAAGAATTTTAAATCAGTAATGGTTCTGGCAGCAATCATTATTTTTATAAAATCCTGAGTGCTTTGCCAAATGCAAGTACAGATTGATATCAATGGAACACGTGGAGTAAACAAACTATTGGAAAATGGACTAGTCTAGATTTAGTCTAGGACTAATCTAGGATTAGTTTAAGACTAGTCTATGACTAGACTAATCTATGACTAATCTAGGACTAGACTAGTCTATGACTAATCTTGGACTAGTCTATGAATTACTCCAGTTGTGATTGAGACACGTACAAAATCTAGTCCACCTCCATACAAAAAATACAAATCAGACTAAAACTAAGGGATGCTCCCCCACAAAACGACAAAAAAAGCAAACAATTAATTATTCGAGATACTTTGAAACAAGTCAGCGATTATATTTTATTAAACAATAAATTTGTGCTCTAATAAATGACTCTATAATTCGAATATGAAATTGTGGCATTTAATGTAAGCATTAGTTTGTTGTTAGTATACCATGCGGTATTCAAGCCATAATCGCCTACTTCAACCGGTAGAAATTTGAGCAGCTCATTCTCCTCCACATCAAAATAGTCCAGTTTAAACTGTTCAACGCTCTGAAATAATCACAATAATATCTCATATCAAATACTATCAATTTTAAAAATATTTTCACCTTAAAGGGGCAGGTGTGATTAAAATTCGTAAAATTTTTCATATAATAAAATACTAAATTCGGCACGGGATATCGTGTAGGATGCAAGAAGTAATCACACACATCCATTTTACCGTTGTAAAGGAATGGATGCCAGTGACCGCTACTGGTTTTCTTGCTGAATTGGAACTGAATCTGACAGAGAGAAAAATCCATCACATTAGAACTGAATATACCATTGAGTAACTAGCCCGTCTTACTAGACAATTGGTGATGGTTTTCTTAAATGTCCAGTTGAGAAATATTTGAGCCTTTTTCCGGCTTACTGCTTTGATTCTGCACGCCTGCAATTCACCCATCTCCTTGTCCACAAAGTCACATTTCAAACTGGTAAATTTCATCAAAGCTTTTATCTGAAATATGATCCAGAATTAAATTTCTTCTGTTCAGTTTGTGAATTTCCGTTTTCCTACACGTTTCGGATTTTTTAGAAATACTAAAATTAGCAGGAAGGCCGTCAGCCATGTTACTAGTTTTCTCCTCATCTTTTGAATAAATACTGAAAATATATTGTAAATACTTTATTATATATTGCCAAACACGCAACATTTCTGGATTGTTCTGCAATTAAAAGTATGATTTTGGCCATTAAAAATATTATTAATAATTTAAATAATTGTAAGTAGAGTGACGCTTTCATTTTGTTGAGAGAACTGATTGATGGAGCGATACTGAAGCACTTAATGCCGGTAAGAGCTATGAATACTACAGAATAATCCCGAAATTATCCGACTAAGGTTAAAATTTATATTTCCCATAGTATTGTATATGAGACAATTTATTTAGAGAATTATTAGAGCGAAGCTCCTTATAACACTAGACGATATTATAGCTTTATTATCGTATAGGGCCTTTATCATATTTACTGACTACATTCAGACTCCTTTTCTCCTTTATCCAGTCCATACTGCACTTCATTTGACAGTGCCGAAGGCTTTGTTGAAGTCAATAAAGAGCAGGCACAAGGGGATTTGCATTCGACGCTGATTCTTTTTGGGAAAAAACCCAGCCTGTTCATCTCCATGCAGGGCTTCAATGCTTCAATCATTACAAAATGACAAAAAACCTTTCTTTCACAAATTTTTTATTCACATACTATTTGCGATTTTGTTGAAATTGAATAATTCCCAATGTTGCCCTCTAGTAAATCCTTTTATAATTCGAATATTCCAATGATACATTTACTGACATCATCAGTTCGTTGTTGGTATACAATTTAGCAATCACTCCATATTCTCCAATTTCAACTGGAAACTTCTTGATTAGCATCATATCCTCCAAACCGAAGGTGTCAACGCCTACCACTTCATTGCTCTGGAATATTACGAAAAGGTTTAAACGATTTAAAGTGATTTGAGTGTATAGTTACCATACCTTGTAAGGGCAAGTATGATTGACATTAGTATAATTTGCGACCACATCAAAAGCAATATTGAATATGGGATATCTCTTAGGAGTACGTAGGCAATCGCAAAGATTCACTTCGATATTGTAAAGGAAGGGATGCCAGTGACCGCTACTGTCTCGATTTCTGAGTTGGGCCTGCAGCTGTTGAGTGAAGTTGGAAAGATAATATTTAGTTTCTTACTTTATATAATTTATTTTCTACCTACCATCCAATCTTTAATAATTTTCTTGAACATCCATTTTATAGTGACCACATTATATGTTGGGCTTACTGCCCTGATCTCGCACGCTTGCATTTCTCCCAAATTCTTGTTGACAACTTCACATTTAAGACTCTTGAACTTCACCATCGCCCGGACCTGTTGAATCGAAATATTTTTACAATCAATTGTATTGAGATTATGTACACACTTTTACGGGACAAGAAGTTTTTAGAATTACTACAAGTAGTAGAACGGCGGAGAGTATCCATGGAAGCAGTTGCCTGGCCATCTTTTCAACCGATAATGCAGAAGAAACCTGTACAATGTTTGTTAAATAAAGTGACATACATCTACAATTGAGTATTTTAAAAAATAGATAAATCAGTGATTAAAAACACGCTTCAGTCATTAATTGTTAAGTGCGTAATTATACGGAGTATACATTTCAGTGAGAAGAGGCAATTGTTTATTTACATATAACTTACAATTATTATACCCCCACACTCACTGTGGCAGGGTATACTAACTCTGACACAACGTTTCTAACGCCCATAAGAAGGCGTGTCCGGTATGGGAAAAGTATATATATTCTTGGTCAGCATCACCGCCGGAGTCGATTTAGCCATGTCCGTCTGTCCGTTCGTCCGTCCGTCCGTCCGCACGATAGCGGTCGCAGTTTTGGAGATATCGACTTTTCTCGTGAATACTGAGATCAAGTTCGAGAATCAGCCAAATCGGATAAAAACTGGGCGTGGCTCCCATACACCGAAAAAAAGGTCAACATTTTTCAAGTCTTTTTTTATTGTTGTATTCGATTGGAAATGTTTCGAAATGTATTTTTGACATGGTCCGAAACCACATATAGAAGGGCTCTTGAGACAAATATTTTTTTTTGGTTGATTTCATTGGAAATTTTTAGAAACGGATGTTGGACATGAAACCACCTAGAATTGACTCAAAATAGGGTCTTGAGACCACATTTTTTATGTTTGAAGTACTTCTTCCTACTGTGAGGAGGTATTTCAGCTTCAGTATAGCCGAAGATAGTCCACCCTCTAGTTTGTTTATTTTAAGTGCTACATTCAGTAAATACTGATAGGATAGACTTTAGTCATCACGTTTAAGATCATTAAATGTACCCAGATATTTCCCAGCCCCTTATCACCTTTTTTGGGGCGGTTGGTGGTCGTACTCTTATCAGAAATACACATGTGTGAGTGCACTCATTGTGCCAGAAGGCACAACCTTTGTTGTTTCGAATCTTCAATAAGCGAATGCTAGGCTGTTGTAGAACAAAGAATTGTTCTATCAGAAAGGGAATGATCATAAGATACAGAGGTGTATCTCTGATGTTTGTATGAATGCTTTATTTAATTACTAGTTTATACCCACAGCTTCGCTCGCAATAATTTTGTATTTTCATGTATTATTTAAGCAACTGAAACCAGTCATCCCTCTGCCCATTCACTACTCAACACCAAATCTATATCACCGGTATCCCCTCGAATAGGGCCCGAGTTAAAGTTATATAAAAATTTGTGGCGTGGCAATTGGCAGATCACACATTTTCTCAATCACTCCTCTGCCCTTTCACCATCCAGCACCAAATGTAAAATTTCAGCGAAATCCCTTGAATAGGACCCGAGTTACAGAGCTTTAAAAATGTTAAGGCGTGGCAGTGGGCGGACTGCAAATTTTCAGAATCAACATGTTACCCATTCATTACCCAAAACCACATATAAAATTTTCAGCGAACTAAGTAAAGCACTGCATGAATTATAGCATTTTAGAATAGTATTTGCCACGCCCACCTCGAACACCCAAAGTTAATGAAATGGCCTATATTGAGGCTAATGAAATGACCTATATTTTGATATATGTTAAATTGGTCAAGTATGTCTAGCGATATAAGGGAACAAACATACATACAAACCCACAAACAAACTCACAAGGAATGTTATATAAGTAATAAGTAAAGATAATTGAAATAAAAATGTTGAAAAATGTTGAAATTAATAATGGAATAATTAATGAGTAGGACTGCATCAGAATATTCTTTACATCTTGAATAATTTTGGCCATTTGATCAATAGTTGTTCATACAAATCCGATTTTCGAACTTGTCTTTGATTTGTCATTTCATACAATTCATTCTGTAGAATTGGAATTATACCTCAAAAAGTACAATCGTAAGTAAAAAATCAACAATCAAATATTGACACTGTTTCAAGTTCTATTTTAGAACGGGGCAGTGTTGATTTTTACAAAGCGAACCCGTTTCAAATCCAAAAAATGCAATTTAGGATTTTTTTCTCAGTGTTTCACCATTTTTTATTAACATATTTATGATATTTTTCACAATGTTGCCCTCTAGTAAATCTTTTTGTAATTCGAATATGCAAAGGAGGCATTTACTGTCATCATCAGTTCGTTGTTGGTATACAATTTAATAGTCACTCCATATTCTCCGATTTCAACTGGAAAACTCTTGATTAGCATCACATCATCCAAACCGAAGGAGTCAACACCTACCACTTCATTGCTCTGGAATATTATGAAATGGTTGAAGCAATTTTAATGACTTAAGTCTTTCTATCTACCATACCTTATAAGGGCAAGTATGATTGATATTTGTATAATTTGCAATCAAATTATAGCCAACACTAAGTAAGGGATATCTCTTAGGATTACGTAGAAAATCGCAAACATTCTGTTGGAAATTGTAAAGGAAGGGATGCCAGTGACCGCTACTGTCGCGAGTTATGAGTTGAATGTGCTCCTGTTCATTGAAGTGGGAAAGATAATATTTAGTTTCTGGCATTATTTGGATTATATATTTTATTTTCTACCTACCGTCCAATCTCTAATAATTTTCTTGAACATCCATTTAACAGTGATCACATTATATGTTGGGCTTACTGCCTTGATCTCGCACGCTTGCATTTCTCCTAAATTCTTGTTGACAACTTCACATTTCAGAGTCTTGAACTTCACCATCGCCTGAATCTGTTGGATGGGAAAGTTTTACAATCAATTGTATTGAAATAATATAAACACTTTTACGGGACATGGAGTTTTTAGAATGACTACAAGTAGTAGAACGATGGAGAGTATCCATGGAAGCAGTTGCCTGGCCATCTTTTCAACCACTAATGCAGATAAATCTTATAAAATGTATGTTAAATAGATTAGCATACACCAACTATTGCGTATTTAAAAAAATAGTTTTAATAGATAAATCAGCGATTAAAACACGCTTAAGTCAGTAATTGTTGCGTGCGTAATTATGCGAAAGTATCTAGTTTATACACTTCAGTGAGGTGCCTCTCCTCACTGAAGTGTATAAACTGTTTATTAACATTTAACTTCCAATTATTTCTTTATGTCGTTTTAAGTGCCACATCCAATAATTATAGATAAGAATGGGAGCCGACATTTGCTGATAAGGACTTTGGCACTGCGCCAGAGGATATTACGCACAGAACCACATGTAAACTATTACAGTCACATTCAAGATCATAAATTCTTCCCAGACATTTCTCAGCCGCTTATCAGCATTTTGGGGCGGTCGCCACATTGGGGGTCTTATCAGTAATCTTTGAGCCAGAAGGTACCACGTTTGTTATTTCGAATCTTCAAAAAGCCAATGCTAGCCATGAATATTATACAGTCCATCAATTGAGATTTTTATTTTGTGAATTGTGTTTTGAGTAGGCGGATCTTGTTTAAACTATGACCATATTTGGCCTATTATGACAAATAGTTATAATTATTATTATTTATTTAGCCTTAAAATAAATTTAAACCTAAATTAATTAAAAAAGACCACTATCTACCAAGGCTATCGGCTCGACAAAATGAGGAAATTACAAAGATATGTATTAATTTATAATTATAAAAATAAAATCATGTACCGCTTTTTTTATAAAGCGGTACATGGACTCGAGTTGCTTTAAAGAAGTGTCCTTGAGCATGTCTATGCCGTTATGGTTTCCGATACTCTGCAATTTACACAGCACCTAGGTGGGTTTTTGTCAATTAACCATTGGTGGGTGGAGATTGTGTGACCCAATCGGAGTCGTGAAAAGGTTTTGATTTTGTATTTTTTAGCATCGGAAGGATATTCTGAGTAGCACCTGTCTGGTTTATAGTGGTGTAGTGGTGATGTTGGATAGGATCCAGTTGTCTTTTCTTTGTGCCTCAACTAGTCTCTTAACGTGTCGTCTTAAATATAGTTTTTCGAGAAACGGATCAGTGATGATAGGAGCCGTACAAGCGTGTTTGGCTGCGATGTCAGCCAGTTTATTGCCGTTTATGCCAATGTGGCTGGGAATCCAGAAAAGTATTAATTTAGACGCGTTTTTTTTAGGATTGTTCTGATTTTTTGTATTGCTATCCAATTTTCAGAAGAAGAGTTGTTTATTGCTTTCAATACCGAGAGGCTATCAGTAAATACAACGGTTTTCAATTGTGTTTATACTGCAGTTCTCAAAGAAGCATAAATGGCAGCAGCTTCAGCAGTAAAAACCGAAGCCGATTCGTGAAGTCTGCCTAGAGATACGACGTGTCCATTGTCGTTTACTACAGCGTAAGCTGTAGCAGTTTCTTCGCTTTTTGACCCATCAGTATATAAAAATGTCCATCCCTCAAGCTCAAACGAAGTTTTTTTTTTTCAGGGTACATTGTCACACCGTTTGTCACGCCCATAAGGAGGTGTGTCCGGTATGGAAAAGTATATATATTCTTGATCAGCATCACCTCCTGAGTCCATTAGTCCATGTCCGTCTGTCCGTCATTTCGCACGATAACTGTCGTAGCTTTTGAGCTATCGACCCCAAATTTTGGGATTCCTCTTGTTGGCGAATGATTGGACGGTATTGAAAATGGGCAACATCGGATAAGAGCCACGCCTACCTCCCATACAAAATGGTCGCCAATTTTATATTATTTTCGTTTATCTTGAGAAATACTGAACCGATTTGGATGCGGTTTTTTGCATTGGGTTGGAAATGAGGTCGGGAACGAAATGGGAATGAAACCGGAACGAAATGGAATTGGACCGGAACAAAATGGAATTGGAACAAAATTTTTAAATGGATCAGGAAACTAAAATTATCGATAAATATTGGAAAATTATCGATAAATATTGGAAAATTATCGATAAATTATCGAAAAACTATTGATAAATTATCGAAAAATTATCGATAAATTATCGAAAAATTTTCGATAAATTATAGAAAATTATCGATAAATTATCGATAAATTATCGATAAATTATCGAAAAATTATCGATAAATTATCGAAAAATTATCGATAAAAAATCGAAAAATTATCGATAAAAAATCGATAATTTAACGAAAAATTATCGATAAATTATCGAAAAATTATGAATAAAATATCGAAAAACTATGAATAAAATACCGATTTTCGATTAAATTACTCAGCATGTGCAGGGTATTATAGCTTCGATCAGACCGAAGATAATTCTCTTACTAGTTTTGATTGGCGTTGTGTGGTACGCATACACGCTGACTCTCGCCGCTGGTTTTATTAAATGCAATGTAGATTTAGCACAGTGGCCGTATAAATATAGATCATAATCAATTTTGCTTAAGACTAAAGTTCTTACTAAGTAAGACAGAGTACTGATATGAACAAAACTTTTATTAGAGAGATAGCGAACAAACCATAAATATATACGTGGCCCAACAAAGTATTCGACATGCAGTTTTTATTAAAATACAACACTTTCAACATTTTGCATGATAAAAACCTTAGTACCATTGGAAAGGTCGAATCAATACCTTCCGAATGACTATCAGGACAACTAAAGTACACTTCGAAAAAATTTTTTCCTGATGTATAAAATTTTTGTTTAGGCCCTATGTTCCCCGAGGGACAACAGAACTTATGAAGAAGAAGATACAAGGTTTTTATTTTAATAAAAACTGTATGTCGAATAATTTTTTGGGTCACGGTACACATTTAGGGTGCACGAAATAAGCTGTAAGCTACTGCAGAAATGTGAAGTATACATTTCTTTGTTATTATTTTATTTTTGTTTGATTGGAAATACAAATCCGATTTTCGAACTTGTCTTTGATATGTCTTATACAATTTCATACAATTCATTCTGTAGAATTGGTATTATACCTAAAAAAGTACAATCGTACGTAAAAAATCAACAATTAAATATTGACACTGTTTCACGTTCTATTTTAGAACGGAGCAGTGTGTATTTTTTTTGATAGCGATACCAGTTTCAAATTTTAGCCATTCAGTTTTGGGATTTTTTCTCAGAGTACACTGTACACAATGACAAAACAATGTCTTTATTTCACCATTTTTTATTAACATATTTATTAACATTGTGAACACAATGTTGCTCTCTAGTAAATCTTTTTGTAATTCGAATATGCAAAGGAGATATTTGCTGCCATCATCAGTTCGTTGTTGGTATAAAATTTAGCAATCACTCCATATTCACCGATTTCAACTGGAAAAGTCTTGATTAGCATCATATCATCCAAACCGAAGGACTCAACACTTAACTCTTCATTTCTCTGGAATATTATGAACAGGTTCAGCAGATTTAAATGATTTGAGTGTATAGTTACCATACCTTATAAGGGCAAGTATGATTGACATTTGTATAATTTGCGATCAAATCATTGGCAACACTAAGTAAGGGATATCTCTTAGGATTACGTAGATAATCGCAAAGATTTTGTTGGAAATTGTAAAGGAAGGGATGCCAGTGACCGCTACTGTCTCGAGTTATGAGTTGAAGGTGCAACTGTTCAGTGAAGTGGGAAAGATAATATTTAGTTTCTGTCATTATTTGGATTTGATATTTAATTTTCTACCTACCGTCCAATCTCTAATAATTTTCTTGAATATCCATTTAACGGTGACCACATTATATGTTGGGCTTACTGCCGTGATCTTGCATGTATTTATTTCTGCAAAGTCCTTCTTGACAACTTCACATTTCAGAGTCTTGAACTTCACCATCGCCTGAATCTGTTGGATGGGAATAGTTTTACAATCAATTGTATTGACAAAAATATAAACACTTTTACAGGACAAGGAGTTTTTAGAATCACTACAAGTAGTAGAACGGTGGAGAGTATCCATGGAAGCAGTTGCCTGGCCATCTTTTCAACCACTAATGCAGATAAATCCTATAAAATGTATGTTAAATAAAGTAACATACACCAACTATTGCGTATTTCAAAAAATAGTTTTAATAGATAAATCAGCGATTAAAACACGCTTAAGTCAGTAATTGTTGCGTGCGTAATTATGCGAAGTATCTAGTTTATACACTTCAGTGAGGAGAGGCAATTGTTTATTAACATTTAACTTCCAATTATTTCTTTATGTCGTTTTAAGTGCCACATTCAATAATTACAGATGAGAATGGGCAGTGGGAGCCGACATTTGCTGATAAGGAATTTGGCACTGCCCCAGAGGATATTACGCACAGAACCGCATGTAGACTTAATCATCACATTCAAGATCATAAATTCTTCCCAGACATTTTCCTGCCTCATATCAGCGTTTTGAGGCGGTTACCACTTTGGTGGTCATACTCTTCTCAGTAATCTCTAATCAGTGTGCCAGAAGGTACACTTCTAGATGACGTTTGTTGGTTCTAATCTGCAATAAGCCAATGGTAGCTATGAATGTTATAAAGTATAACAATTGTTTGTGAATTGTGTTTTTAGTAGGCGGATCTAGTTTATACTATTCATGGCAGTGTCGTATCCAGGAAATAATTTTGGGGTGGGGTCTTAATGGATTCTTGTAAAATTTTATTACAATTAACTAAACACAATGAGTCAAATGTTAAGAGAAAACTATCGAACGTTAAATCCTACTCAAAGCTCTCTACTAAGCTCAAAATGCCAATTTCAATACTCCTCCACTTAAACAGAAACTAAAAGAAATTCTCAATCAGACTGAAGGGAAAGAAATTCCTCCAAAGACATTCCGTGAATTTCCATATTCAAAGCATTTCAACCAAAACGAAATCAAATGTCAGCAAATGGTGATGCCGTACAGCGGCAGTTACTTTCACTTCATTTAACAGAAATTGTTTTTCAATTTTCCACAAATAAAATTGCGTAAATTCCAGCACATAAACAGAGGAGAACGCAAGTGTAAAGAGGGAAAAAGGACACATTCCAGCACATCATACAATCAAATGATAGAAAAAAAAAAAAAATTACAATAAAAACAAATGCCAAAAAGTAAGCAAGGAAAAAAATCTTCAGTACCCAAAGAGATAAGCGTAAACTTAAATTTGCTACAGAAATTTACAAAACAGAAGAAAAAAATACACTAAATAACGATAATTAAATTTACATAATTGATACACTGTATGTGAGTGTGTGTGTGTGTTGGGTACGGGCTAAGCCAAAACAAACATTGCTGGCAAAGCAAACTGCAGCATATGGCAAATGGGGCAGCCATTAAATATTGATGGAGCAACACAGAAAGAAAAAAAAACCCTATATGAAAATGTACTTTTAGGGCTTTGAACCTCAATTTCGGTTCACACACACACACACAAACACAAATTTGTAAATGGAAATGGCTTTTGAAATTTCGTGCGTATGTATGCGTGTATGTATTTTACATTCATTTGTACAGGCATACATTTTATTTCTATTTGAATGCGAAATCGATTGGCGTGAAAATCTACAAGAAAAATAAAAGTATCCTCCACCATTCCTCTGCCACACACACGCATCCGAAGCAGTCCTTTTTTTAAATGTATTTCGTACAAAGTGAATTTCTTTGCCATTAACATCTGCACGTGGCTTTTCATTTCATTTCATTTCTTTTACAATTCTTCTTTTATCCACTGAAAATGTTTTGAAAAATTCCAGCGCCATGAAGTCCTTGAAAGTATCCTTTTTTTTTTGGACCGCATTGATTTTGGCATTTTTCATTATTTTGTATTTATTTTGAATTTCTTTTCTCGTTCGAATTTTAATTTCTTATTTAATTCTTTTTTTTTCTTCACATTACTTGTTACTCTTTGCATTTTAACCTTTCATTGCTATCAGCACTTCGTATCGACACAAGTCTAGACGTATTGGTATTATAATTAAAATACTTTTCCACTTTGCATTTGAATTGATTTTTTTGTTAACATTTCTTTGACATAAGCCGGTTGGGGTTTGGGGCGGTTATAAACAGTCGTCGTGTTCACAGATTTTGCAATATTTTTCTCTTGAAATTGCATTGATTTGGGCTGTTTGCAAACGGATTTAGTTGATAAAAAATATATTTTTAGTAAGTATTTAATTGAGTGTTAAGTTAAAATGTATACACCCAGAGAAAAAACAACCTAAAATCAAAAATAACCACCTTAAAACAAGTAGAAACGTTAATGAAAGTCTGGTAAAGTTGGAAAATTTAGAAACAACTACGAACAAACTTGTTTTCAATTTAAAACTTTAATTCAAAAATAAACAAACTTATTTCAAAGTTGTTTTCCGATTATTTCAAAAATTTTTTATATTAAGTTTGCCAGACCTTGATTTAAAATCGTTCAACTTTGTTTTAACGTTGACAATAGTTATTTAAAGTATTTTTCTCTTTATTTCAAAGTTGTGTCCATTAAGTTGAATAAATGAAGGAGTAAATACGATCGTACTTGATTTTACTATGTTTTTTTTCCCTGAGTGTAGATAGTTTCAAATGTGCTCATGAGCCTACAATGTGTAACGAACAGGACAGGACGTATTAAAATAATCATTTAAGTTCATCCTTAACTATCTTCGGCTCCCCACACAGTATGTCATATTGAGATATATGACACATCTCATCATGCCATTTTGTCACATTTAACATTTCCAATCGAATACAGAAAATATTCGCTTTTTGTCGTTTTGTATGAGAGGTCCCCTTAGTGCAGCGTACTTCCGTTTCTGCGGCTCTTTAAAGTTAGTAATGATGAGCAGATGTCAAAAGACTGAATATGATTCATTATAACTTCTGCCAAAGTAACCTCAACGACACTGCAAGCGTAAACCACCTACTGCCTAATAAGGCAACTCCATGACAATTCGGAACCAAATTTTTGCCAAGTGTTCTATTACAATGTCGTTATGATAGTCACCCAATTGTCATGGACTAACTAAAGCATCCAAAGAATGTGACAAGCCTGATTATTCAGAACCTATTTTTGCATTTTTCAATGCAATTCAGCTGTCTATTCGCAACTTCAAACCTATAAAATCTCCTGTAACCTGTTAAAAAATAAATTTATTTTGTTAATATTTACAAACAACAATAAAATTTTTTTCCAATTAGGTTAGGATAGACTGGTTGGTCACGCATAGACCTATAAGATCCCATATATGTACGCAGCTGTAATTGCCTTTGAAAAAGCTTTTGATAGTCTTAACTGTTGCTACATGTGCGAGGTGTTACGTCCAAGAGGTGTGCCGACTAAAATTATAAACATCATCAGAGTTTATACGAGTTCAACTGCCGAGAGGTCTACTATTTTGTGGGAGCAAACGAGACAACACGAAGCAGCTGTAGAAATAAAGGAGCGGAAATAGATACCCATCGACAATCCCAGAACAACATCGCGAGACAGGAACCCTCAAGGCAACCGAAGCCCTGCGAATAGATGTCGCCGGACAGTAGTTAGCCTTGAGGATTTCCCAGTACAAGTGAAACTAAACTTTCAGTGAAGCTACTATCCGAGAGAACTTCAAAAAAATGGTGTTGGCCCTATGCTACTCCGGGAGCTCAGGAAGCTAGTGAGTGAGTGAGTGAGATATACATACCTAAAAAACTTCAAAAGAATATGGTAAGCGTACAAATGGCGTGTCATTTCCAATACTAGCAATTGTTAATGCAGCTAATATATTTTTTATGAGAGATATTGTCTTACTTTGGCTTTGCATTCGATATATGGGCACTATATTACCTTTTTTTTTTTACTGGTCATTGCTTTTTCTTACCATTATTGTCACTTTCTGGTTCTTTTTGTGTCACTAAAAGTATGCAACAAAATTTTTAAGTCAACAAAAACCGTTCCATACTTGGTAAGATAAGATTATGGGAAGATAAAAATATGCATTATTAAATTTGTTGCATACTTTTGGGAGCCAAAAATCAGAGATTGGCAAATATTTAAGTGAACACAGTGTGCTGCCAAATTTCTCCATCGCTGACATATGACTTTTCGGAAATTTTGGGGCAAACCATGAACGGTATACGATGGTTAATCGCTAATATAGACGGGGGGTAATGGCGCCGTTGGATTTTGTCTCGTTCAAAAGTTATTCGTATCATTTTCGATGCGAAACTTTTTGAAATCATTTTTAAAACATGTATCTGACTAGTATGAGTGAGTAATATTCACCAATGGAGACAATTCTAACTTATTGTCTTCCTATTTATGCAAATACGGCACACAGTGTAACCAGGGATGATGTAGTTCAATTGCATCAAAAATTATCACATACTTTTAGGATTGAAATATAAATTTATGGAAAATGTAGAAAGGCATAGATAACCCCATTTGTTGTTGCCACAAAATTTAAGAAATAAATTACAAAATTTAAATTTAAAAATAATAAAATCTGTACTGTAAACTGAATTTTATTATTTAATCAAGAAGACTACTGCAAAGTGAAGTATCTATAAGATGAAATTCAATTTCAGCTTATGTGGAATTGCTAATTTAGCCTTTCAACTTCAAAAAGTGATAACACTTAGAATCCCATGAGTCGCAAAAATATCTACTAAATGAAGTCTCACACAAGCACACACTCGACACAGATGAAGCCAGCATATGCCAGCATTAAGCAATAAAACTTAATGCGATGTTGAATTACATTAAAAAGAAATAAAGATATAAGAAGAATTTATTTGCGATTTCGATATGGGAGCACTTACAAATACACTCACACAAACACACACATATACATAAGCGAGTATGCACATGTGTGAGTGGTGTATATGTATTATAAATTGCATTAAATACACTCATACACATGACTGCGAATATCCATGCGACACCAAAGCGACCCAGACCCATCAGCATCGTTTGTTACGATTTGCAAGGATCTTAACGAGAATTTGATGATGCCGCGAGGAATTAAACATTAAAATGTATGCAAAATACAACAACATCACCCAACAAGCAGAAGCAGCCGCCTAGAACCAACTCGTAAGGACATTTCCTCTCCCTGATATGTGTTGCAAGGAGAGATTGTTGTTTTTTTTCTTGTTGTTGTAGGAATTTTGCAAAAAAAAAACCGAAAAGGGATATGCATGGATATTAAGCAAAATAATACACAATGAAAATGATGAAGTTTTCCGCATGTGAGCACAGATTACGAAAGAAACGAAAAAAAAACCGAAAAAGTACATGCAGAAGGCAAACAGAATTCAGGAGAAAAAAAAATAGTTGGAAAATAACAAACAAAAAAGTATCCATTTAAGGATAATACCACTACAGCCACTCAAACGACATTTGAAAGTGGCTAAGGGCACAGTGGGTGGAATACTATACTTTATTGGTAGACAACAAAAAAATACTATAAAAATGTTACAGAAATAAATGTTTGATTCGGAAACAAAAAATAATATTAAAAATGCAAAACAATTTTTTTTTAATTTGAAAAAAAAAAAAATTAAAAAAAATTAAAAAAAAAAAAAAAATTTTAAATTTTTTTTTATAATAACAAAGTAAATGTGTAACAGATTTGTATTTAAAGATTGTTTTTTTTTTTATAACAAAATAACTATATAAAAAAATTCCCATTGCTTGTCTGTCCTCTACTCCCAGAAGCCACCAGTGGACCTAGAGTGCTGAAATGTCACATTTATGTCCAATGCCCTCATAGCATGAGACTCTCATTTTATATAAAATGTTTTTTAAATTATTTTTTTTTCTTAAAATTTTCTTAAAATTAAAATTTTAACATTAAAAAAAAATTAAACTAATTTGCACCATTCTTCTTCAAGCACATAATTCATTTTTTATTAAAAAAAATTTATTCTTTTTCTTAAACATTTTTTTTTATTATTATTTTTATAATATTTTTAATTTATGACAATTAAAAAAAAAATATAAAAAGTTTTTTTTTCTATTAATTTTTTTTTAGTTTTATTTAGTAGAACTTAAGTTGCTTCATTAATTTCCCACTTGGTTCCACTGTGCCATATTCGCATTAAACCAGCAGCATATTGCAGATATGCTCTCGCTGTCGCTGCTGCTGCTGCTGCTGCTAAAACTGTTGCATGCAAAAAGGACACTCGTTCAATGTCAAGCAAAGGCATTTGGTTTTTTTTTTCTTTGCCATGTACTCCTGGTCCTCTTCCATTATCCCTGGGAATAAAATGCGCGCTGTACGCTTCCTGCGAACACTTTCCATTTTTTGTATTTTTTTGTTTGCTTCTACCGCTTTGGGTCCGCTGCAGTATCCCTTACAAACGCTGCAAAATTGTATAAGGATAATGCAACAATATGGTAAATTTGTTTTTCTTTTTAGCTCGTTGTCCTTTTCTGAATTTTTTTGTTGTTCTTTAGGTTTTTTTTCTTTTGCCCGCATTTTGGCATATGGTGTCATTGCGAGCGACATAATTGCGTAAAAGGTTAAAACGTTGCAAAAAAAAAAACTGAAATAAGGAAAAGAGTGGAAAAAAAACAAGCGAAATGCTAATATGGCAGATAGGGTATATAGCATGGTGCCAAAGGATTGTGAAAGAGAGAAAGCTTTGGCGGTGGTGGCCTGCCAGGAAACGATGTGCATATTAACGTCCTTCGGGAACTCATCATCTGTGTGAAGCAGAATATTTGTATGCATTAGGTGGACGCCTTTTTTTTCTTCTTTACTTAATACACTTTCTTTTTAGATGACATGGAGGGGTCCCATTAATCTCAAAGGTTGTATATGAAAAATGGAAAGGGTGGACAGAAAATTAAGTTATGGGAAAATTTATTAAAATTTTAAAATTCAAACAAGACTACCAACGTGGTAACCGCCCCAAATGCTGATAAGAGGTTGGGAAGTATCTTTTTTTGTATTACTTCTTATCAATTCTATTGGGCGGTACAGTTAATTCTTATCAGTTATCACTGAATGTAGCACTCAAAATAGAATATAGAAATAATTGTAAGTTAATTGTTTATACACAATTGCCTCTCCTCCGTTAAGTGTATACTCCGGATAATGACGCACTCAACAATTAATGACTGGAATGTATTTTTAATCACTGATTTATCTATTAAAATTATTTTTTTCAATTACTCAATAGTTGATGTTTGCCAATTTATATAACCAACTTTATATAGGTTTTGTCTGCATTATTGGTTGAAAAGATGGCCAGGCAACTGCTTCCATGCACACTCTCCACCGTTCTACTGCTTGTAGTCATTCTAAAGACTAATTGTCCTGTAAAAGTGTTTAAATTATCTCATTACAATTGATTTTTAAAAAAATATTTCCATCCAACAGATCCAGGCGTTGGTGAAGTTCAAGAGTCTGAAATGTGAACTTGTCAACGAGGACATTGCAGAAATAAATACATGCAAGATCAAGGCAGTACGCCCAACATATAATGTGGTCACTATTAAATGGATGTTCAAGAAAATTATTAGAGATTGGACGGTAGGTAGAAAATAAAATATGCACAGTATGAAACCAAATATTATCTTTTCCACTTCACTGAACAGTTGCACCTTCAACTCAGAAATCGAGACAGTAGCGGTCACTGGCATCCCTTCCTTTACAATTTCCAACAGAATGTTTGCGATTATCTACGTACTCCTAAGAGATATCCCTTACTTAGTGTTGCCTATGATTTGGTTGCAAATTCTACAAATATCAATCATACTTGCCCTTATAAGGTATGGTAGCTATATTGACTTAAGTCATTCAAATTGTTTCAATTATTTCATAATATTCCAGAGCAATGAAGTGGTAGGTTTCGACTCATTCGGTTTGGAAGATATGACCCTGATCAAGAAATTTCCAGTTGAAATCGGTGAATATGGTCTGATTGGCAAATTGTATACAAACAACGAACTGATGATGACAGTAAATGTATCAGTGGAATATTCGAATTATAAAAGGATTTACTAGAGGGCAATTATACAATATCGCAAATATGTATGTGAATAAAAGGGTTATGAAAAATAGTAACATTATGCAATGTACATAGTGTTAGTATTTATGATGATCAAACTTTTTCGCAAAAGTCCCCGCGAAAAAGAACACTTTTGCAATTTTGCAGTTTTGCAGGACACAAAAGGGAAAAAGTCAGGAAAAATATGAAAAATATTAAAAAAAGCTTTTAAAGCCTCAGACCATATCCAAAATCAAATTCCAAAAATTTCCAATCGAATCGACCAAAAAAAAAATGTTGTCTCAACACCCCATGTGATTTTGGAAGCTCGGACCATGTTCAGAATCCATTTCTAATCAAGTCCAATCGAATGCAGCAAAAAAAAATTGGAAAATTATTATTTTTTTGTTGTTACTGGGAGCCCACTGGGAGCCCACCACAGTTTTTGTCTGAACTTACTCTCAGTTATGAAGTGAAAAATGTGTACCCCAGGATCCAAGTCGATGTCTCCAAAACTGCGACCGCCATAGTCTGGATTCAAATTTTAATGCTGTGAACCTAATAGAATCACTTCCATCATGTAGCTTATACAACCATAACCAGGTTGTTCGATTTGGTATGCAAATTGTACGTTAACTAAATACCAAGTACCTATAAGTGAACAACCCTGTAACTAAGTACCTTTAATTAAGTAACCCTGTAACTAAGTACGGAAAGTAGATATACACAAAAACCTTCTCATTCTGTTCAATAAAGTAAAAGAGACAAGACATCAAAGCTGATCAAGAATATATATTAGGGAGGGTCAATTTCTTCGGGTGAGAAACCCAGCAAAAAACTACTAGCAAAAATGAAATCTACGCGAAATTCTAAGAAAATTACCCGAAGAAACTAGGGGTCTAAAACGAAAACCCGCCGAGAGACATGGAAAAAAAATTCCCTCAAATTTCGATCAAGTCAGTTTTTCTGTGCGACAAGGTAAAAATTATGGGGTCTTGACAATTGGAGTTGATAGGGGGACCAAAAATAAATATATGTGTAACGGGGTTTTTCCACATCACGTCTGAATTATTTTTTAAAAGAGGTCAAAGGTTGCATTTGTTGTGTCATAGTTAATATTGGGACAAATTGGGTTTTTTCCAAAATTATGAGGTTCTGACAACTAGAGCTGACAGAGGAACGATAAAAAAAATATACGTGTAACGGGATTTTGCCACATCAAGTCTCAGATTTTTTTTAAAAGAGGGCAAAGATTGAACAGTATTCTGTTAATTTTTAACAGTATTCTGTCAAAATTTAACAGAATACTGTTAATTTTTTAATAAACAGTACAATGTTAAAACTTTGATCTCTTTTAAACAAATTTTTCACAAACTTACTGAACAATTTACAACTTAACCGGGAAAAAATGGTGAAATGAATTTACCATCTCTCATTGGTTGGAATTTTGGTGCCTTTTTAACCTTCTTTTTCTGTTAGATTTACAGAGTTTTTTTTTTGGGTATAGGAAACGGTTAATCGGCTAAAATCAAGGTCGCAGTTCGTCGGCATTATGCTATCTTTTGCTTCAATCGTGTTTGTTATGGTCTAGTAACGAGCTGCAATTCCACTAAGCAGCCTTTATCGGCTTAGAAATCGACGTAGTTTAGCCAACTGACCGTTTCCTATGACAACGCAATGTTAATGTGGCCGGGTTAGCTTTATATAAAGTGACTGAATTGGAACCGAATTGGGACCGGTTGGAATTGGTATTTTGGTTGGACAAGTAGTAACAGTTGTACCTTTTTCAAATCCTATTTCTTCCTATTTCAAGGTACTGTGGGTACAATTTAATTTTTATTTATTTAAATTTTGTAATTTGTGGAATTTTTTTTATTTTCTTAACTTAAATTTGAAAAAAATTACATTAAAAAAAAAAAAAAAATCTCAAAAATTACAAGAAAGTCCAATTACATTAAATGATTTAAAAGATTTGCCAAAAACCAAATAAATACAAGCTCAACTGAACAAAACCCAAAGAAGCTAATTGAATTAAATCACCGAAGCTGTTTTAATCCAATAAAAGCAATTTGAACGAAGGAAGAATTCTCAAACCAAAAGTATTTCTGGTTTCTGTTTTTATTTGATTTTTTTTTATTTGATTTTTTTCATTTGATTTTTTTCTTCTCATTCATTTCATTTCACTTCGACAGACAAAACTTTTGAAATTTTTCCGATTGTAAAAATTCTTATGTGGAAACTTGGCAATAACCGAAAATCCACAATGACACTTGACAGCTGTTTAGGATGCTTTATTCTTTTACTTCATGCTCTTGTGTTTTCTTCTTTTTTTCTTCTTTTTAATGTTCTTTCATTGGTTTGCTCGTTTGTACTTTAGCCTAGCGCACACACACACCCCGGGGAGTGCAGAAGCTCTTCTGCATCGTCTTTGTGGAAATGTGTGTTTTTTTCCCACTGACTTATGAATTTTTATATAAAACGCTGTCAAAATGACAGTCATTCGGTGTTTCTGCAAATAGAAACTTTTCCTTTTCCTTTTCCTTTGCCAGTGCCATTGGATTTTCTTATAAATATTTTTTTTCAAACAATGTGTGTACTTTTGGCACTTGGAATTAACCACGCAAATCCAAATTGAAAAGTGATTACCCCACAGGGATACTTTTTTCATACACAGAGAGAAAAAAAACCAGAGCTAGAGCAGCTTAAGTTTATTTTCGAACAAATGTGAAATTTCCAATCGCAAAAAAAAAAGGAAACGAACACGAGAAAAACTAAGTAAAAAGGAATTCGTTTCTTGACAGCAGACAAACAAATGTCAAGATGTGAAATTAAAAAAATATCAAAAAAACCTTAAAAAAAATAAATTTTTAAAACCTTAAGAGCAAAAGTGGCATAAAGAGAGAGAAAAAAAGCATTTGGTGAAATTCGGTAAAGCTTTGAGTGTTGCAAAGTAAAAAAATAAAAAATTTAATTTGTACTGCGAAAAGTTTTCAAAATGTTGGAGTGGTCCGCCTTGCTCTGCCTGCACTTCATTTCATATTTATCTTTCCTCTTTTTTTTATACATTTTCGTCTTTGGTCTTTCCCGTTTTTTCCTTGTACAAAATTCTCTTTCTTTTTTAAACTTAGCTTTTCTCCTTTTTTTGCCCTCCTTGCCCGGCTGGAAATTTTTCTAAATGTCATTTTACTGTCATCTCGTGGATAATAAGATTACAACTACGTAGAATATAATAGGATTCGAAAAACTTTATTTCGTTTTCCTTGCATTTGTTTGCCTTCGTACGAAGTCTTTTATATCCCAGTTAGAGTTGGTGAAAGGAATGGGACAGATAGCATAGACGAAAGAAAGAAAAAAAGAAATCTCTTGGTGAGTGTTGACATTGGAATTCTGACTTTGCGCGACAAAGTTGACAATCAAAACAAAATTAACTTCCCTTTTTACGGTTTACATTTTTTTTTCGTTTCTATTTTTGTTCTTTTTGCCAATTCAAGTGATGCTTGATTAGTGGTTCTGAGGCGATTAGAATTTCTGTAAGGTTTTAATAGAAGTTTTTAAGCAAGTATTTTATTTAGGGAGGTAGCAAATAATATATAATTATAATTCTGCATTAGTCTGATATAAACCATGGTGGTGGATGTGATCTCAACTCAGTTTGGGTATCAAAACTTAATAAAATTAATAAGAAAAATTTTAAATAATTATTTTTGAATCTCGAAATAATTTTCTGCTATAGTAGTAGATTTAAAGAAATAGTAGTAGATAAAATTCCTATGCCCAAGAAAAAAATATTTCCGAAAAAAAGTTTAAAATCGCACAAAACTTTTAGGTAGTAGAAAGTAACTTAAAAATATGAATTGAGTAAAAATTTTTAGTAGTAGATTCTTCAAATAGTAGTAGAAAAAAATTTGAAAAAAATGTTTTATTTTTTCTGTCCGTCCGGATGTCTGTCTTAACCTTTCAATGGAAGACGTAATCTTTATCATTCAAACCGATCATATTATGATTGCCATTATCATTATTGAATATCCTATCATATTATATTATTGTCTGTATCATATTATGATCTCGGAAATAATTCGCTTTGTCACCTCAACCTACAATGATAGCACAATCATAATATTTTTATAGCAAAAAAGGTATGATCTCTTCGATCATGGTCCAATCATATTTGTTCTCTGCATATACGAACCCATGGCTTGAGACACTCAAGTCGGATTTTTTTTTTATTTTCCTAAAGAGTGCGTGCAGTTCAAAAAATGGGTTTAGCAGATAATGTTGGCTCTCCTGAAGCCACTAATGGACCACCCTGTCAGTTATACATAGTATGCTCTCCTGCAATGACCAGTGAACCTAATAAGCATACGCATTCTGTGAACCTAGGAAGCACACGCAAGTTCATAATATGAGAATGCCAGTTTAAGTTGGAACCAAACAAGGTTCAAAAGGGAGTCCAATTTACAATTGTTTTGTAAATGTTTAGTTTACAATATATGCAAATAAAGGGGTGAGTGCACTCATCCTATAAAAATAAGTCAATAGGACACAATACTTTGGAAATATTAGTAGAAACTAGTAGTATTCATACTATTGTTTCAATATTCTTAGCATCCCATTGACTAATTTTTTATAGAATTTTTTCTGAGTGTGAATGAAGACGGTGTGTAACAACAATTTAAAAAGTAACTTTTTGCATAAATTGAAATATACATGCGTCGAAGACTAAGAAGCGACAAAGAAGACATGTCACCAATTTTGTATTGCAAAATAGAGAACTTTGAAGCCAATTTACTAGTCCCTATTATAAGCAAAGACCGGAAACGAGCTTCTAAAATTGTCGTCGATCCTGATCTTATCTTAAAATTTATCGCCACATTCCACATAATCCAAGTGTGGCTGCGTCATCCTCTTCATAGTGAACCTTGAAGGTTCCACTCCAAGGCCATTTTGCGTCCTCTGTCTTTGGTCAAGATACTTCTGAGATATCAGAACTCTTACACATCGTCGATTGTCCTATTAGTGCCACAAACATGGTGAAAATTAATAAAAAAAATAGTAAAAATAATTTTTTTTAATTTTGGTTAATATTTTTTTTTTTATACATTCAATTTTGTTTTTAATATTTCAAAACCTTTTATTTAAAATATAATAATGAATTTTAATTGCATTGGGATTTTCTTTTTTATTTTCTTTTAATTTTCTGATTTTTTTTTATATTATGAAGATACAATCTGGCTTTTGTTTTGAAAATTATAGTTTCCTACCATTTGATGGACTATATATTGTACTTGTATGTGTTTTTAATTGTCCACACTGTTTGGGTTACATTTTCAAATGCAGCCAAACAATTTAAAATCTGTGACATAGCAAAAACTAATAACACACATTTAATATATTTCACCCAAATTCTTATCACAGATCAAATGAAAACGTAAACAAAATAAACTAGGTAGTTAATTATCATAGATTGAACATTACCATATACATTTTTAAAATATTAAAACCATGAACAAATTAAGGAAATACAAATTTGATTTTAAACTGAACCATATAATCTTTCCCCATTTGTTGTATATATATTATTTATTTTTTATTACATAAAAATGTTTTGTCTTTCCTTCTGGTATTCTTACTTTCAGTTTTGATATTGTCAACTCATCAATTCTCCAAACTTCAACACCTCAACTGCCTACAATCATAATATCAAAATGCAAATAATTCATTTTAATTTTTAATTGCTGACTAGGTTAAGCAGGTGCTAAAAATACATAAAATATTGTTAATATCATGCAAAAAAAAAAACTTAATAAAAAAATATATAAAACCATGAAATGAAGATATATTGTAAATAAAAACACACAAATTGACAGCAAAAAAATGAACTTTGAACAAATTCAGTTTATGGCAAAAAAAACAAACGTCCACGGGGAAACCGGTAACATGTTGAACGCCGGCTGTGGTAATGAAGCCACACCAGAAGTGCCTACACTGAAGAAATAAAAAACGAACTTTGTAAATGTAAAAATACTTTTTAATAGATTTTATTTAGATATTTAATTTATTTTACAAATTAAATTCACTGTAAAGACTTTAAAAACCTTTTTTTTCAACTTTTTGAACAAAACTCAAGTATTTTTTATTACACACAAAAAAAAATTTGTGGTCTATATAAAAAAAATATTTGCTTACCTTATAATAGGTAAGCAGTTCAGTGTACAATTTTACTTGTGTTATTGCTTAGTCATGGAAAGCTTTGAATGCACAAGATCACGTTTAAAAAAATCACCATTGGAAATACTATAGTCGGTCTGAATGGAACGCTATCACATTTTTAGTAAGAATTTAAATATATTGGAATGTAGGTAAATGACTACGAAAATTTTAAAGCTTGAAAGTCTATGAATTTTCTATCTTTTCTTGCACAAAAAAAATTATATATTAGGCATGTGCGAAAATGAGATCTTGGAGGGTGTGAAATGAACCTAGGGTTAAAAATTCAGAACACCTTCAGTTGATACCTTTTCAACGATATATCACGGACTTTTCCTACATTTTTTTGTGACCGCCCTAATGTAAAACTGGATTGAAATGGTATTAGACCGGAACAAAATCAAATTGGAACAAAAATTTAAATGGATCGGGAAAGTATCGATAAATATTAAAAAATTATTGAAAAATGACAAATAAATATTGAAAAACTATCGATAACTTCTCAATAAAATATCGATAACTTATCAATAAAATATCGATAACTTATCAATAAAATATCGATAACTTCTCGATAAAATATCGATAACTTCTCAAAAAAATATCGATAACTTATCAATAAAATATCAATAAATTATCAATAAAATATCGATAACTTATCAATAAAATATCGAAACCTAATCAATAAAATATCGATAAGTTATAAATAAAACATCGATAGCTTCTAAATAAAATATCGATAAATTATCAATAAAATTTCGATAAATTTTCGAAAAATTATCGATAACTAATCGGTAAAATATTGAAAATTATCGAGAAATTATTTAAAAATCGTCTAAGAACATATCACACTTGCATATATATGCAGGGTATTGTAGCTTCGGTCAGACCGGAGATAATTTTTTTAGTACTTTTTTTTGTATGTATGTCATCGGGTTATAATACCCGATTTTTAAAGCAGTTTTTGTATAAGAACACCAAACAATATATGACATGCTCAGAGTAAAAGAGCTTTGAAATGTACTGACGCTCCATACATTTTATCGCGTTTTTTATTCTGGGCGTGTCATATTGGAGAGGTTTCAAATAATAGACATTAGGTTAACCAGGCTGATATGATAGCTCAATATGAAATATTTGACCATGCCAGTAATTAATATACCCTATACACCAATGTAGCTTAAACCGAATGGTCACAGCGTAAAGTAATCAAATTCAGTTTATTTCAAGTATCAACTTAAATAACATGAAATTTAGCATATTTAACGAATTGAAATGAAACGTTGCACATGTTTTTACTTAAATTATATAATTGAGCCAATGACGCGAGCCGGCTTTGCAGCCGGTTTAACTTTTTCCTCGTAATGGTTTTTTATAACAATAATCTTATATATTTACTTGCATATAACTGGTATATGCAAGCCGGCAAAAGATAATCTTGGGGGGAGTTTTTGTATAAACAATTATCTACACTAAATGCCAGTGAGGGGATGATGATCAGGTGTATATACATACAACTATGTAAGTATCGATCGCAGATAAGAAAAATTTAATGACCAAAACAGAAAGTAAAAATATTTAAAAACACAACACAACTCAACTCAAGTTTAACGATCAAATCCATTATTTTGTTGTATTTAAAACATTAAATGCTGCTATCAAAATTGCAATTTAATAACAAAATGAAATTAATACCCCAGCACTTTAAAACAGAAAATAAACAGAAATAAATGAAAAACAAAAATACAACTATATGCAAAAACAATGCAAAATAAAAATATATAAAGAGCAGGTGCTGCGGGCAGACAGTCAACAGTTCGCTGAAGTAATTCTTGTGTTGAACATAAAGACAAGCTAAAGTTCGTATTTTGGAACCATCTCTCTAAGCAAAAACTAGAACAATATGAAATTCCTATTGGCTGTGGCTTTAGTTGGATTCGTGGCGGCTGTGGCCTATGGCGAGGATGTAAGTAGAAATAATAAAGGAGTTGGGTGGAGATTTGGGAGAAGGATGCGGAGGAATATAAGTTGGAGAAGGACATGTAAAAGAAGATCATAGAAATCATGAAGCAAAGGGACATTTAAAAATACATGAGTCCTTGATTTGTATACTTCTTCATACTTTGGCTAAGCTGTCACCATAATAGTAAATTTAAAACAAACGAAATCAAAATAAAAAAAATCATATGACTTCTCATATGAAATATCGCTCACACAAATGGGATGTCAAATGACATGCCAAATTACATTTCAATGAAACCCAGTACAGCTTAATGGTTACATTCCATCTCACTGACTGTTCCATATCAAAGTGTCGTTTGACATGTCAGATGACATTGCGCCACAAAGACTGTTCGTATATCGCTAAGCCAAAGGGCAAGTCAAATACCATTTAAAAGACAAAGACAAAGAAAAGGCATGAATTTTCTATTTGACTGCCATACTCACTGAATGTTGTCATAACATTGTGTCATATGACATGTCAAATGAAATCCAGTTCTTCATAAAAGAGCTTTCTATTTCACTGACCGATTGACCTACCTTATAGTAATGATCCCTTTGACATGTCACATGAAATCCAATTGAAATTCAATTAAATATTAACTAATCACTTATACTCCTACTATTACAGCTCAAACTCACCGGGGAGCAAAAAGAAAAGGTCAAGGAGAATGCCGCCGAATGCATTAAAAGCAGCAAAACCACCAAAGAGGCAGCCATGGAATTGCGTAAGGGCAACTTTGCCAATGCCGATGAGGCGGTGAAATGCTTTGCCAATTGCTTCCTTGAGAAGGGTGGCTTCCTGGTCAACGGTGTTGTCCAAGAAGAGGTTGTTAAGGCCAAATTGGGTCCACTCGTGGGTGACGCTCAACTGAAGACCATCATGGAGAAGTGTAATCACATAACCGGTGCTAACAATTGCGAAATCGCCTTCAAGCTATACGAGTGCTATTATCAAAATAAGGCTGCCGTTTAAATTGGTTTCTGTGATGAATTATGTATGTGATATCGAATGAAGTCGACAATGTATTGACGAGTATTAACGAATAAATTGAATATTTGAGAAGTTTAATTGAAAGATTTTTAAATTTTGAATTGGATAGGTCATGGAGCGTACCAAGCGGCGAATTCAGCTGCGAGAAGCTTAAATTAACTAAAAATAGCTTGGGGTCAAAAATGTCAAAAGGCAGATTAACAGGTCAAGCGATGGTATTTATTGAAAGATGTATAGGTAAATTTTAATTTTGGCATACAGTGCGTATGAGTAATGATAAACGATTTGATCTAGAAAAACTGACAACGAGCCCAGAACGTCATCTTTATACGAGTTAGACAGACTAGCATCTACAGACTTGAGTATGAACAAATTATAAATTTTGTTCATAACTTTATATTTTTCACCACTTTACATTTAAATTTTTTCATTATTCGTCAATCTGTCACAAGTCAGACTTTTATTCAGTAATAACGTTGTGAGTGTTCACCGAGACCAGGCTCATTACGAGAATTATTCATCGTTAGGTATTTGTCACTCTCTCTGGTCTAATTGATGGGAAAGAATAGTAAAAAGAATACGATTAATTTATCAATTGATTTCTATAAAATCTATTGATACTTACATCAGTAGGAGGTATTCTATACCCACTTCGATGATTCCTAGGAATGGCCTAAAGATGATAAAACAATTCAATTGAAATTTAATTTGAAAAGAGAAGCAAATCCCTCACCTCAATCACATAGAAAAAAGCGAAAATAGCCATGGCCGACAGTACAAAAAACAATTTCATTTTAGAAATTTCAAGTTTACCTCTCTTCTGGTGGAACACAAAAGTTATTCTAACATATTATTGGACTGAGCAGCAGCTTTTTATTTAAAAATTCATATAATTTTGTGTATACTTATATTTACTAATATTTAAATGTTTAGGAAGGGCCTTTTTTTGTTGACTAACATTTAAAGAATTGTTTTATTATAACTTCGCATCGATACAATGGGACTCACCCAATGGATATCGTAAATAACTTTCAATTAGTTCCACAAGCAAGCGTATCTTAGATATTTATTTTGTATGTATATCGAAGTGGTCTACAGCCAAAATTATATATTAGTTAGCTATCGTCGTAAAAAGATAATTATTATTCTCAATCTAAATCTGGGAAGTGTTTGATATCAATAGTGATGGACGCAATGAGTACGTCTCAGTCATAAAATAAATATTTTCAAAATCGATGCCGTCCACTGAAGACATATCTTTTCCATCTTTTTACCATCAGTTTCTTCAATTCAACAGTAGAATTTGACACTAAATTGTATTAAGGCAATATAGAGTCTTCGATGATATGATAAAAATTTAATTGGTGACTTCGGACTAAACTATACTTCGATATACAGATTACATAAGCTTGAGTATAAACCAAAATGTTCATTAATTTTTGTTTGACAGTTGTGTTCTTAAAATATGTATATTTCTGATTAACGGATTTCGTGGTCCTTCGATATGTGTTTTTGATTTGCTAAAAATTTGTCCCGCAACTACTACCGCACGCTTTAAGCAATTTAGGTGAAATTTTCACAGTATGTTCCTTCTGGATTGGACAAGGTCTTAAGATATATAAAACATTCAAAAATTCTATAGGAAAGGATATACAGGACATTGAAGTACCAAAAGGAACTCTACTGATAATATGATAGGTCATAGCACAAAGAGGAAGTACCAATTAAGAGGAAGGGCCAATAACATCAAAAGCGCTTGTAAATATGTTCTTTAGGCAGTGATTGACACCGATGTAGCGCTTAAAAGCGCTTTTTTATGTACGTATTTTTAAATTACATGCCTTAGGGAGATAGCGCTTGTTTAATGCTGTATATGAAGCTAAAAATGTAGCTTTTTTGTAGGCACTTAGTATTAAATTTTTGTGAGTAATTGTTATTCATTTATCGCTTTATCATAATATTATGACGCCTAATTAAGTTCACAATTTTTTGAGGCACAATCGATTCAGACTCCACACCCGAAAGAAATTGTTTTAAATTCTACAAATCTCCATACATAGATACACTTTCTATTTCCAATTCAAATGACAAATGCCCAAAAATTTATTCTTATTGTTGTTGGAGCCGCTGGATAATGAACCAGCAAAGAACTCTTCACTCAGTGGAATTGGAACTACTTGAAATTAACTAGACTTTACAAGTCTAGTGTATAGCGGTTTGGTCTGCAGTCAAAGGTATTTCTTAGTGATATTAACTAATAAGTACCTTCAGAATAGTAGTGAAAACCGATTCATAAACTGTTTAATATAGTTTATATTTTATTATATTTATATTTCATTTCAGTTTTTGTAAGGCCTTTATTTAAGGCAAACATTGGGTCTGATGATCAGTCAAAATGTGCTGTACCATTAGCGGAATGAGTCCGATCAGTATTGTCGTTCTCAGGCTGGTTGCTGGTGAAGTTGAAAGTTAGGTAGCTATCACTATCGCTGGTCTGGTTGATATGATAAAGAAATAATATAAATTTATTTGCTTTAAGTAATATTAATTTTTTTTCTTTAGACTCACATCGGTGGGCAGCATACCGGGCTCATTTAAGTCAATGGGAATAGTCTTAAAAAACAATTGTTTTTAAATGAAAATAAAATATTTTAGTAAAAATTGTTCTTACCTCATTTGCCTCATTTGAATAGACCACTGCGAAAATAGCAACCAAAGCTAGTGCAAATAAGAGTTTCATTTTATTAGCTTAGACTGAGTTCCCTTCTGTTTCAATACACAATTAAGTCTGGCAACTAATACTTCTAAGCTCAGGCCTTATATTTAGTAAATTTTATAATAAATCAATTTGTTTGGTTTTCACTTTTAAAGCTGAATTTTCTTTATAATTTATGGTAAGCAGTTAATTAATTTCATAAAACCCTAAAGCTTAATTTTTTCCTCAATATTTTATCTCAAATGTAGATACTCACCTCCTCATTGAATCCACAAAAAAAATAATTTATTAAAAACTTCTTCCCTGAACTTGTCTTCCGATTCAAGTCATGATTTATTATAATAAACGGTTTCGCTGTGAGTAGCGCTTTTATTAGCTCAAAACAATTAACAATTCATGATTTTTTTTTTGCACAATTGACATTTTGTTTTCTATATCTAATTGTATTTGTAATTATTTGCTAAGCGAAAAGTTTCCATTGTATCACCAACTACTTTAGAGAATATACTTAATTTTCTTATTTTTCCTCTCATCATACAATTAGTCTCAGACGCCAACTTAATTGAGCTGTCAGCCATTCGATTGGCATGAACTGCAACTTGTGTGAATGCATTTCAGGTTTCATTAGACAGGTTGTAATATATGAAAAGAAGTATTATCAGAATTGCGTGAGGAGGAGTCAATCAAGAGAACACGGCTTAGGTGTCAGTTAAGTGAAATTTTACTATATCTGCAGTCCAAGTGTCCACCGAAGTAGTTATAATTCCAATTTCTATTAAATATTATAAGAATTTGTCTTCAACAGTTTGTCGTCATGTTAGCTTGGAGCCAAACGCAATATTGGTGAACTAATTCCCAAAAAGCCCTTTATGAGACCAAGACCTATTAGAATCAATCATTCAATAATGGTGTCATATCAATTATACAATTCTCATACCAAAATTACGTTTTCTCATATCATATTTACGTTGGTGCCTGTGAACGGTATGAATGAGCCTTAGGCATACATGAAAATGCATGCACTGGGCTCATCAACGCGAATGCTTCACTCATAATATTCACCATAAGCTAATAATTAGGGATGTGACGGATGTGAGTTTTGCGGAGGCGGATGCGGAGCTGTAAAAAGACTCGTTGGGGATGCGGAGGCGGTTGTGGATGTTTAAAAATGACATCCGCGGATGCGGAGCCGGATACAAATGCGGAAGTTTCAAACAACTTTTTCGAAAAAATTTTATTTTTTTGACTTTTTCAAATTTGTGTTGGGTATTTTGACGTTCTGAAACTGAATCTGACAAAATTTTGCACAGATCGCCTATAGTATCTGAGAAAAAACCAAAAACACCGTAAAAAAGTTACAAAAAAGTGCAAAAAGCTATAAGTTGAAAAGATCCGCATACATGCGGATGTCTTGTCGCGGATGCGAATACGGATGCGGATGTTTTAAATGTGTGATTTGCGGATGCGGATGTCTACGCGTCATGTCAATTTAGTGCGGGTGCTCCGCGGATGCGGAGGCGGATGCGGAGCTCCGTCACATCCCTACTAATAATATTCACCAAAGGCAGTGAATATTTATTGTCTTTCTGAAGGCTATGATCCCCAGCGAAGCATTCGTTGCTAGTAGCACAATGCTAATGGTTCGTCGAACGATGCTCGTTGCTTGAAGAAAAACTTTCCCTTAGTGTTTGAGCTCGTTACTTTCGTTCAAACGCAATGAGCCTTCAGAAAGGCAATGCATATTCACTGCCTTTGGTGAATATTATGAGCTTCTGGTGAATATTCACTGTGACTCGTTGCCTTTGGGCGATGAGCGCGAATGTGTTTTCAGATTCAAAATTGCGAATGGGAATGTGTGTGAGCTTCAAGAAAGGTACTGAATTTTTACTGCGGCTCATTAAAAGTGCCATTCAGTGAGGATCTCTGGTCGGCCAATATATATAAATATTTTTACTCAAACCGGTGTTTTAATTTATTTCATTGAATGCTATCTTCTCGATAATTACTTTCAGTTATTAACCTATCCTAACCTATCCTAACTGCTGAATTTTTATATTTACTTGAGTAGGTACTTTCGGAAAATCACCTATAATTAGCATTGCCTATGAAGTAGCAGTAACAACGCCTTTTCAGTTAATTCAAATATGAAGAAATCGCAAAAGATGTGTCATCATCCCTATCGACTTGTATTTGTAATGCAAATTTGCGACATTATAATTACACATGACAGAAGTGTTTAGTAACTGTAATTAATCTGTAGAGTTTGTAACATTGAAATAGTATTGTCAGTCTTGGTGATTGGTATAATCACAATATGGGAAAATTTTAATAAATTTTACTACTTAAAAGAAATTAAGTTCTTGAGTTAGCTGAAAAAAAACTGAAATTATCCTAGTTTTATTATAAAATTTGTGTGAGATGTTTTGTCTTAACATGTAATTAGAAGGTGTAGTGATGCTTGACATTGCATTTGAGACTAATTGAACAATTTGAAGCTGTTCGAAGTCTAGGGGAATTCACTTCAACCATATTAATATTCAAAAGGGCTAAGATCGCCTTAGATTGCTGGAAAATACTATGTATGCATACAAATATATTCCCATAACAAGTACAAATAGTAATTACAAACTTGTTAGTGGAAATATTTATAAATTATTACATAAATTGAACAAGTTTAACATTTTGATGAATTACTATTTTTTCAAATAAAAAGGGTCCACCCAGCCACACACTGCAGCACAATAGAACTTCAATTCAAACGGAAGACAACTGTAAAATAAAATTCCTTAAAATGAAATTCGTATTTGTAGTAGCTTTGGTGGCCCTACTGGCAGTGGCCTATGCCGAGGAGGTGAGTCAAAATTTAAACTTATAAAATAAAAAAAAAATAAAAAAAATAAAATAAATATTCTATAAAAATTTTTCAGGCTAAAACCGGCGATCATTCAGATTCATCCACCCCCGTCAGTATTAATGCACCGGGAGCAGGACAACATGGTAGCAGTCATATTGATGATCGTACTAGTGATATTGGCCAAGGTGATGACGATGATAGCAAACCAGTCCAATCGCCCGAAACACATGTTCCTGTTGGAAAATAAGTGAATAAAGTGTATACAAAATGGTTGACGGCTTCATATGAATTATATAAAAATGTTAACAAAAACAAAATATATTTACTAACAACATGTTGCAAAAAAGTGAAAGAGAATTTTTTAAGGAAATTTCAGTAAGCAACAATTTGGCTGACAAAGCTTCGACTCTGATGCAATTGGTCCTTTAACACTTCAATCAAATGATTTTTAACTGATTCCGTGCAATTCTATTATTTTTCTAGTTTATATACAAATAGTTCAAAACTGGTTCCGCAGTGGTTCCGCATTAGTAGTTCCACATTACATTGTCATTGTCAGTGTAAAACTTGTATACTTACTTGAGGCTAGTACCAACTACTGAGTCTCACTCTGATGCCAATTTGGCCATCACTGATAGGAAGAAACACTGAAACAATTTTGATCAATTTGAAAATGGTTTTGAACAATGTAAATTTGAGAAATAACGAGAAAAATAATAGGGGTTTTCACGAGGCCCTGTGTAACAGAGTAAAAGAGTAAAGTGTAAAATATAAAAAATATCCGACAATAAAATGCCCTGAAAAAAAAATTCAAAATTTTACACTTTTCTTTTTTACTCCGTTACACAGGGCCTCGTGAAAACCCCTAATGACATTTTTCGAAATGTATCGGGAAGCCATCGAAAATTTATCGAAATGTCATCGAAAAAATAGTAAAAATTTATGGAAGGAAGCTTTCGAAAATTGATGGTAATGTTATCAAAAAGTAATGAAAAACTTATTAAAAAGTTATCGAAAAGTTTGCTGTAAAATATTAGAAAATGTTATCGAAAAAGCTATCGAAAAAATTTCCGAAAAGTTGTGCAACATTTATCGAAAGGTTTTTAAACAATATATAGCGTAAATAATCTTTGAAACAGAATCGATAAAAAAAATCATTTATCGAAAAGTTACGAAAAAGTCATCAAAACGTTTCCGACAAAGTATCGAAATGTTATCGAACAAGTTTTGGAATAACTGTGGAAACCTAACTGGAAAAAGTCTGGAAGGGAAAGTGAATAAAATTAACACTCAGCGAAAAGGAATTTCAAAATTATGGAAAGTTTATCGAAAAGTTATCAAAAAATTTATCAAAAATTACTGAAAAATTATCGAAAATTTTAATCTATTCTCCTCAAAGGTAGACTCGGAATTTTGCGCATATCTGAGTGAGATGGCTCGTCTCTTAAACAATCACCTTAGCTGGGTCATATGAACATTCCAGGAAACTGCAAGACTGATAAATTCGCAAGGCCCTTCTCTTACGAGCAGCTCTAATCTAACATGGTGAACCTTAGTATCCCACTAGCAACGTGTAAACTTTCTTTATGTCTCAACTCTATTACTAAGTCTAACAAGAGATGGTCCTCTGGAGCCGCTTGTAACACTACAAGACAGATCTGGCCCCTGATGGATCTGAAGCGTTCGAAGAGGCTCTTTCACTACCTAGGACCAACACATCAGAGTTGTTAGTGATCACCGGTCACTGATTGATGGGATGCAATGCTGTCAGGGCCTGGTGTCTTTAATGACTTTTTAGGAGCTGCATAGCTTAGAAATATAAGGAGGCAGTAGATAATCTGCACTATCTTGTCGTAGCTAGCTGGTCTTGCTAGCTTCATTCATACTCGGTTGGCAACACTTGCAGAATTTGGTTAGCAGCTTACCTGGGTGAGGTTAGATTATGTTACATCGGGAGATGTCTGTTAAATAACAGCATCATAACATAGGACACTGTATTGCCCCGTAGTATTTATACCCGGCCACTTGCAACACTGTTAGATTTCAGTAAGTTAATGAGAAAATAAAATTTTTTTTTTTAATTTTTAACCAATTATTTTTATTTTTTCCCGTTAATTTTTTAGCAATTCCATGACATAAACTCAATTTCATATTCAAGCAAATCTTCAATTCTCTTGTATTTGTAGAGCGTATCGTCTTCAAACCATAATTTCGGTTTTGGCATTCTCATAGCACTCGTACAATTTGAAGGCAGTCTCACAGTTGTTCTCACCCTTCAGGCTATTGCACTTCTCCATGATCTTCTTGGTCTTCTCCTCACCAATGATGGCGCCCAATTTCTCCAAGACAACAGCCTCCTGGACGGCACCATCCTTGAAAGTGCCCGCCTTCTCGAAGAAGCATTTGGCAAAGCATTTCAGGTTCTCACTGGGATCGGCAAAGTCCTTGTTGCGCAGCTTGAGAGCCTCCTCTTCGGTGACGTTCTCCTGCTTCATGCACTCTTCACCGTACAGCTTGGCCTTGGCTTTTTGCTCCTCGTTGAGGGCAAGCTGGAAAGGATTTTAGAATTTGGTTTGTGATATTTTGATATTTTCCAAAAATGTCTTCAACTTACTTCTGCCACAGCGCAGGCAATGATGGCCACAAAAGCAATAGCAACGAAAGATTTCATTTTGATGTTTCTTTTTTTTTTTGTGTAGAGCACGAACTTCAGTGAGTAATTGAACTGAAATGATAGCTTCTCCAGCTGTTCACTTCGCTTTTATACAAAATTTATTTCAAAATTGATTAACAACAAAAAAAAATTTAGAACCCAAATTGTACAGTGTGGCTGTGTGAATTATATGAGGTAGATGGAAGAGCAAAGAAGGGAGCACAAGTTGTTTGCCATTTTTTTTTCTACTCTTTTTTATATTAATAATATTTGCAAAAAGTAAATTCAATTAGAAAGCATAATTGTAAGAGAAAAAAATAGGTAAAAAAATTGTAAATAAATAAAGAAATAAATACAAAAAAAAAACTGTTAAGCACGACGGCCAACGATCGTCTGTCATAAGCCGGTTTGTCTGCGCTTGTTAGCAAAACGCTTCTAGCTAGACAAAATATAGTTAGAAAAAAATAGCTCCAAAAAGAATATTACCAAAAAAAATACAATCATGGCAAACTTAAGTCTCGAAATTTAGATTCATCATGCTGAGTTGACAGCTCACTTCATGTTGGCTAAGAGTATAAAAAAAATAATTATTAAAAAAAATTATTTCAGTCAAATATTGAGCACTTGAGATGCTTAATTTTGCTTGTTCCCTTTAATTGCATTCTCATGTCGCTAACCAAACGTGAGTCAATCTCTCAGTTGAAAGCATATTTAGGGCACTCTATAAGCTAAAAGCTAAGCCAAATGCGTATAGAGAAGAAATGGTACAAACATGATTTCAATAACTGTCAAAATTAAATTTTTTTAAATTATTTGGATTTTATTTTGCAGGAAGATGCAGTTCTTTTTCAGTCCGAGTACTCACAGTGGCTTCTTAACACTCTTCTATCTTTTTTCAAAAAGTATGTGATATGTGTAATCGGAATTATTTCTCACTTTTATGACCCAAAGGTGACCCATAAAATGAAATATATGAGATCAGATGGTAGGAGGTCCGTCCCACCTGAACCCAACTTGGCAATCGGCACATAGAATTTCGAGTTTGCTGAGGAGTTTATCTATATAAATATCAAGTCTTCAAGCGACACCACATTGTAGATTCGCCGCAGAGTAATGCTCTCAAACCGCTGTTTTTTTGGACTGAGAACTCAGCGGGCTTCAAAAATCCCTGGCCGAGTCACCAAAGTACTGCTGTATAAGACGCTGATTCACCTCGTACTGATATATGAAACTGAAACGTTAGACACTAACTGAAGATAGGTGTGTTAGACAGAGAGAGAGAGAGGCCATGCATATCTTGAGAACGCAGATACAGCATCGATCGCCACGATTTGTATAAAGATGTCCAAAAAAATTAAAGTACGACGTCTTCATGGCTTCACCACGATGAAGACTCCACTAAAAAGTTAAAAATCAAAAAATTTTGCAACATTCCAGTTAGGAAAACAAATTAGATCATGCATCCGGGTGCAAACTTTGGTGTCAGGGCCCAATTTTGACCCATTTGTGGGAGTTTTTGGAATGTTGTCCTAAGTTCTTCTCAAAGTATTCCCTATAAAATCCATCAAAAAAATGTTGGTCTCAGGACCCCATTTATCAAAAAATGGGTAGGTCTAGAGATATCCGATTTGGATGAGACATTGGGACAATAATTTTTAGAATCAGCTCAATATTTCTTATAGTCAAAGAATCTGAAACTTTACTAGCTCCTGGATATTTTGATAGGAGTGTCTCAACGCCAGTGTTCTCCAGCCCAATACTCGCGAGTAAAAAGAACTTTCATCGATGCGAGCGATTTATAGAATTCCAAAACTTTAAAGCTCTGGAACGATTTTGGTGGACACTGCTCTAACCCAGTGGTCGAAAGAAGGTGTCTGCAGGCATGCCAATATGCCTCTTTAGGAGCTCGGATGCCTGCCCTCCTCGCTTCCAACCTTTACTTCTTTTTTATATGAAACGGGACAAATAAACAGGTTTACGTCTGTCGCTTCCATGCGTATGCCTGCTGGCTGGCAATATTGCATAGAAAATGCATTGACACCACCCTATCTCCCTTCTAGCGCAGGCATACCGGCATGCCTCCACTAGAAGCGAGGATGGAATGTGCAATTTCTTCCCATAGCAGGCGTGTTGGCATGTCTCTAGCTGAGAGGCCTTGCGAAATTTACTACTGGGAAGTGATCAGGGAAGGCATAGCACATCAGTCATCCTCAACAAGGTGACAAGAAAATATTATTGAGTAAATGAGTAAGATAAAATATTTTATAAATATTTCGCATGGTACGTACCAAGAAATGTGAAATTTCGGTACAATTTATATAAACGTACCCGGGTACCTTATCAATCTGGTGAAGATATTTCTTTTTAGTGTTTGGAAGTAGCATGGAATATATTTTTTTTGTCAAGAAAATATTATTAAACAATTGAGCGAAAATAAGGAATATTTTGTTTAAATCGATATTTCGCACTGTACTTACCTACTTACGTGAAACAATTTGAAGATAGCCGGGTACCTTATCACCCTGGTGAAGGGTGTTTTTTTTTGTCACACTCATATTTGTGATTTCATGACCATGCTTCACCATGTTCAACCATTCTTAGCCACTCAAAATGCATCGTCCCAGATTTGTTTTGGAATTCTGCAGTAAGTCCCATTCTTGATTGACCATTCATGAACCTTCCGTCGTGATGCTCCTTTATTGCAAGATTCCGCTGATATATTATAATCCATCGCTCAATGTTTTTAAGAGCACTCAGCTTGAGTGTGATAGAATATCCACATTTCACAACAACTAATAAAAAATGTCTGTCCACTATCACCTTTTTACTTTGAACTCCATTAATTGGATGTTGCATTAACAACATATTCTAATTAAATTTGTGTAAAAGATCGTCAAATCAAAATACTAATTATTACATTAATTAGCTACATAATAAATTGCATTTTTCCCGCATGTTCTGTAAAAACGCAAAACAAATTTTCCACTTATCGCAAAGTAATCTAATAACATTTGAATATAAAAAGCTTTAACATGTAACGGAATTAGTTCAAAAGTCTTTTATGAACGACACAAAGGAGCAACAATGGGGCTGTCTCTGATTGGAATAGCATTAATTGGAATACTTGTGGCAGTGGCGTGTGGTCAAGATGAAAAATCATTTGTGAGTGATTCGGACTAAGTTGTGAAAACATTGGGAAAAAAATTAATTTTTTTTACTTTTCCAGATGGAAGAACTTGCCGAACAATTGAATGCCAACGCCAACGAGTGTCAACTGATCAACCAGAATGATATGCAATCGATTTTTGGTAAAAAAATAGAGTGTCCCCCGTATTGCTATGCAGTATTTTTGGGTTTCATGAAAGGCGACCTGGTGGACAAGGATGAAGTGGAAAACAAACTGAGGGCAACGAATATGGACGAATCGATGGCAGAAAATGCGGCCGCAAAGTGTGGTGTAATCAATGCGGGCGACAAATGCAGTACGGCTGATGCTTTGTTCAGATGTTTGGCCAAGAATACGTCTTTGAAGGAGAAAAGTTAATTTTTGAAAGGAAAAAAAAATGCTGGAAAAATTTATTTGTGCGCCAATATTGACAATAAAATAAATGTGACCATTTTGAACATATTTTATGGTAACTTTGGACATATTTGACTTTCTCTAACTCACATCCACACAACAGAGACAAATAAGAAATTAGAAACGCACGAGTGTATGTAATTCAGAGTCACCCATCCACCATTACAAAAGGAGGAAACATTAAAGGAAAAATCGAAAAAGGGTTTCCTTCCCGAAAGCATTGAATTATGCACTAGTGTGGCCATCCCATTGTATCCAAAATAAACTAAAATGTCAACATTTAGAATTTATAGGACACCTTTGCCAATACAAAAAAGAGAGAGAGAGAAAACAGTGAAAGTGAATGAATGAATAAATGAACGTATGTTGTCATGCCTTGAACATTATCAAAGGATCAGTGAGACAATCAATATACTGGCTTTGTCAGATTAGGGTAAACACATAGACCCTACACAAATACATACATACTTATGTGCTGAGTTTTTCTACGCTACTCACAACACAAACGTATTTCCTTTTCTTCCCCCATTCCACCAAAAACCAAGTCACGAACTGACAAATTTTATCAGATCACTACTTAGCGACAGGTTCAGATCCATTAATCGTTTAATAGCTTCAATATTATAACACAACCGCACAACTAGTAAATAAAAACAATGGCAAGAAACCCTTTTTCCCTCGATCCCATTCAACTGATAAGAGCTTGAGTTTATTTCCTTTTGTGGCTTTGAAATGCTTCCCTTTGTGTGTGTGGTGGCTGTCTAGATTTATCTTTGCCAGAATACTAAAAGCTTCAACTGGAATTTGCTTTTTACTGTCAACTGATTCGGTGATTTTTTTCTCGTTGCTGTTTCAAGTGTTATTAATGCTGTTCATGTATGTTTCGAATAAATTTAATTGATATCACGTTTCGACGCTTTAATTTCTAATTGGTAGTTTAACTGTAGCTCAATTTGTTTTGTCATATTAATTATTGCGGTTGATTTCTGATATACAAAAAATTACAATAATTTATGGACATTGTATGCTAAGTAGTTGTTAGTAGGCTAGTAACATTCTAAGTGGTTCCCAAAAAAAACCACTTGAACTTAAAAAATTGCGGTATTTCGTTCAGCTATTTTTTTTTGTGAATCATTCAATATATAACCCTTACACCGACTACAAAGCAGAAAAAAAATGTCCTTTAAATTAATTTCCGCAATTTTGATTTAAAATTAAGGGTTTTTGGCTACTTTGTTCCTAATATCATTACACGTTTTGAAGTCAAATTGGAGTCGTTCTGCTACGTTTGCTTTTTGTGGGATAGTACCTAATTGCCACCGAAAATATGGTTCATATTTTTTGGAAAGAAAAACAGGACAGAAAACTTGGCTGATATTGAAGATAGGAGCTCCAGATTTGGTTAAAAGATAAAGGACATAAGTACTACATATGAAACGCTCAGAATAAAGGACATAAGTACTACATATGACACGCTCAGAATAAAAAAGGGATGGAATTTATGGAGCGTCAGTTCATTTCCTCTGAGCATGTCATATTTAACCCGATTTAAAAAAAATTGAGGGATATACACGTTTTCCACAAGCCCTTATGTTTTTAATATACTGGATCTAGCAGGGACGTAACCAAAACAAAATTTTGGGGGGTTTTCATAAAATTTTTGTGTACGTATACTGAAGAAAAAGTCTAGAAAATCCAAACCAAATTAAAATCAACAACAGATCGCTTTTTTCAAAAAAAGTCTTTTTATTTTTCATAAAAAAAAATGGTTACGTTACGTCCCTGGTATCCAGCCTATATCTATCTATATATATAAAAGAGACATGTATGATTGTCACCAGTAGACGCGAAAACTACAGCACCGATTTTCACCAAAATTTATATATATGTTCTAGAGGTCGTGAGTCGTGACATAGGATAGGTTTTGACACGCCCACTTTTACCGCCCACAAGTTAGTAGAAACTGCTATATCTCAGACGGTTTTGATCACAAGAAAATGAAATTTTGCCATGAACATACTATAAGACACCAGTCATAATCTGGGCTACAAATGGCCGGGATTAGACAATGGGGCGTGGCACCGCCCATACAAGTCAATATTTGAAAATGCTGTAATAGCGCTCCCACACAATATTTTCCAACGAAATTTTGCAAATGGTTTCATGGTTTCAACTTTAAGCTAAATGCTACATATCGGTTGGACAATGGGGCGTGGCACCGCCCATACAAGTCAATACTTTGAAGTGCCATTATTGGGCTCCTATTGAATATTCTTCAACGGGAAATGGTTATTTGCCTTCAATGCAACATATTGGAATTTGACAGCCGGGCGTGGCACTTCCCATACATTTCAATATTTTAAAAAATGTTACACTTGGGCTGCCGATGAACATTTTTCAACGGGCTCCCAATAAAAATATGTGACAAATATTTTCATTAATTTATTATGACCTTAAAGGCAAAAAGAACTTTTTTAGGGCCAGTAAAGCGGACCGGGCCCTGCTAGTAGTTAAAATTTTAAGCCAAACTTTTTTTTTTAACGAAAATATAAAATTTTTTACAAATTCGTGACCTTTGTAATCTATTGGAAGCCTGCTAGATCCCCGAAGCTGTTGGTTTTAATTCCACTGTTGGCACATGGTCCCAGTGATGTTACCCTTTTTTAGATTTTCCATTATATCTTTCCTGGATTCTTTCTTTCATAGACTTACTTCTTTCATCGATTTACTTTGCAATTTGTGGCTACTAAAAAATTCCACTTATCAACTTTTCTGCTTTGTGATTTAAAAGTAGTTGTTATTGGTGGTGAGGCGAAATCGAGGACTACAAAAAGAGATAAAGCGAACTTGTCAAGGTTCAAAGGCATAACACTTGTCTTGACTGTGTTCGTTCTTCTGTCTCCCATTGTCTCTCCTCTCTGAGAAATATGCGTTATAACCATTTCTTCCTCCCACTTATCTATTATCCCGAAGAAAAAAAATAGAAATAAAAAAATATGTTAAAATAGGAAAAAAAAAAAAATTGTTCCTGTTATAATCCGAGTCTAAAGGTCGATATTTTGTGATAGGCAGTACCTAACTAATTATTAAAACTGGTAACTGAGAAATTTGCAAATGGGAAATCCGATTACAGTCTGTGTTTTTAAAGTGTGTACAATATAAACTATAGTATACAGGGTGATTCTGAACAAGACAAAAAATCACCGCTAGTTGATTCCTTTGCAGTTACAGTGGTTCAAAAGTAAGACAACAAACACACTTTACCCTATAGCTCCTTACAAGGTTATTTGCGGTCCCCCAACCCATACAATATTTTTTGTTTCTCGCCAATGTGGAATCAACTGGCAGCGCTTTCTAATCTTATTCAGGAACACCCTGTATATTTGATTTGTGATGGAGATTGATAGAAGATAGAAGAAAATACTCCAAAATGTAAACATCGTGCAAGTGAGACTGCAGAGATATGTCGACAAATGCACATATGGATATTTGAATGAAAATAGCATGTACTGAAATCCATAGAATGGGTTGCTTTCAGAAAGCCAGTGGATCGTGGCAAATGTCAGTGAACCAAGAACAAATCAGAGCTTGTTTCGTATCTGCTACAAACTAAAGATATTTAGTTTCGTTGCATCAATGTACCAGTGACAAATATATAAGTAGAGACTGATATTTATTAGGCACCACCTTTTTTCCACAATGAAAACAAAGATTGATATCAATTTCGGTTAATTGTAGATTTATAAGTAGGTACTCGTATAAATGCATGTATAAATATTCTCATTAAAATGCCATTCAAAAATAATTGCAATACAATAAATACTTTGCGTGTTGCTATTTTTTTTGTTTTCCATAAAATTTCACAATTTTTGCAATTAAAAAAGTTGCCCATTAACTGATGGAAATGAGTTCAAGTTCATGTTCATGTTGATGGCTGCACTGATTTGACATTCAATTGTGGGTAATGTCATGACAAACTTTAAAAAATACAAAATAAAAATAAAATAAATTAGTACCAATAAATTAAGTTTTGAATTGTTCGTAAAAACTTTTAACCAATTCCATTCATTTCTCTTCATATTTTTACTAAATTATATTCCATTTTTATAAATTTCAATTCTTGTTACTTTGTTTTCACTCATTTCCCTTATGAAGTTATAAATTCATTTTAATGCATTCGTTTTTATGCGGTCGCAAATGTTAAGTACGAAATAAAGAATGAAAATTGTTTTTTGTTTTTTTTTTCTTTATGTGTAGCGACATCGCTGTCTGCCGCCAATGCTTTTTGATGCAATCTTGTCTTGCGCTTCCTCGCATCTCTGCTGTGCAAATTACTTTACAATGTTGACGTTGTTGTAAAGTAATTTATTTACTATTACAACGTACCGAAAATGTATTTTCCTTTTAATGCACTCTGTCTATCGTCCAAATGACCGGTAGTCATCAGCAATAAATCGGCACTAAGTGACAAAAAAAAAATAAGCGAAGCGCTTGTTTATATTGGAACATTAAGTGTTTATGCTGGAAAATGGAACTTAAGTATTTTATTTTTTATGACACGGTGGCAAAAATTGAAATGAAATTGAAAAAAAAAATAGTAGTAAAATAGCGCATTTTATGTAATAGCACAAATGGAACATGAAAAAAGTTTAGATCGGATTGCATTAGGGACATTAGGTATTCAGTTCCTTAGTGGACTAAGTCCATGTGTTGCAACAAAGCAAAAATTCAGTAAGTTAGTATGCAAACTTTCTTAAGTACTAAGTGAATATAAATTTTGATTCGGCAAATTTCATAGTGGGTTACATTAATCAGGTGTATGTCTCATATAACTACAGGTTTCCTTTGTAAATTTGTATCTGATGATGCTAATTTTTTTTTTAAATTGTCCTTCTGGGCAGAACTTAAAATCCTTGAAGAAAAAATAATTCACAAAATCCAAATTCCCAAATCACCCAAGCATTAAATCCTCAAATTGTGTTAGAATAAAATTGGGTAAAGTTAAAAAATATATTGTTGCTTAATTACACTGTACAACAATTTTGATGCTTTCAAAAACACCCGAAGTTTCACATATTTTATTCTATCTGAATTTTCAGGCCTGCTGTTTGGGTAACCTCTAGTTTGGTCATAACGTTTTTAAAGGACATTTCTGACAAAACTATGAGTTACACGAGAGAACTGATGGCTTATTCGTGATTAGCAGCCCAGAAAATACTAGAAAAAAGCTATGAAACCCAGGGATTTTTTCTATCTGAAGTACAGTGTTATTTGCTAAGTGAAATGTTCACAACTAAACTGAGTTGGGTTGTGCTATTGGTTGGATTTGTACACCAGGTGGTGTCATTTCGGATGGTGTGGGAGAATTCTGTCACATGGTTTTATGCCCGCTTCCTAAGAGGTTGCAAAAGCAAAGGAAAAAAGGTACACAAACTTTTCGTAGGTTTGAAAATCATAATTGAGTCGCCTAGTTCCATAATGGATTATATCCATGTTTTTCTCAAACTGTATTCCATTTAAATCATAACTTTCTAGAGTCTAGACCATCGACGGGAAGCTTTGTTCCCAGGTTTGCATGTGTATTAAAAGGCACTAATGTTCTTCTTAAAATTGTTTCAGAATTGAAAATTGGCAAAATCGGATTGAAAATGGGCAACATCGGGCAACATAAGAACCACGCCTACCTCCCATACAAAATTGCCGCCAAATTTGTACTATTTTCGTTTATCTTGAGAAATACTGAACCGATTAAGATGCGGTTTTTTGCATTGGGTTGGAAATGATGCCGGGAACGAAATGGGAATAAAACTGCAACGAAATGGAATTGGACGGAACAAAATGGAACTGGAATAAAATTTTAAAATGTGTAGGGAAATGGAAATTAGCGATAAATATTTAAAAATTATCAATAAAAAATCGAAAAATTATCGATAAAAAATTGAAAAATGATGGATTAAAAATCGAAAAATTATCGATAAAAAATCGAAAAATTATCTAAAAATGGAATTGGAACAAAATTTTGAAATATATCCGGAATGAAGTGGAAATCGAAAAAGTATCGATAGAAATTGGAAGAACTATCGATAAAATATCGATATATTCTCGATAAATATCGAAAAATTATCAATAACAAAATCCATTAAATATCGAAAAACTATCAATAAAATATTTCGGAAAAATTATGTATAAGTATGTATCGTACTCGCATGTGCAGGGTATTATGGCTTTGGTCAGACAACAAAATTTTTTACTAGTTCTTGAAAACATTTTCTTGTATGACAAAAAAAAATAAAATCACAAGATACTTGATTCATTTGAATTTAGAATTCTCAACGAGTGATTTGGACGTCGATAACAAGTTTATATTAAGAGTGAACACCAGCTTTGACCGCTGAAGCGACGTGATTCAAATCGTAAGTAAGTACTTAAAATAAAAATATTTTTTTTAACAACAAAATACCCTTGAACGAGGAAATTTAAAATTTAAAACTTATCTTTCTCACCCGATTGCACAATTAGCACTTCGTGGAAAGCCCTCACAATAAGAATATTTAATTCATTAAACTGTGCGAATATGTAACAAAATTTTATATCCGAAAAATTAATCAGGATTTTTGCATGAAATCAGGTTAAATTTAAGCCCAACAATACATAAAAATTTCAACCAATATGGACTTTGTGTGCTACATAGCCAGCTCATATGCATATTACGCAAGCCAAGCCATTATTTGCTTGTCATTATCACATTAACCGGCCATTATGGCACGATGCATTCACTTGCAGGCAAAATTGAATGGTAAATGGCATGGATTTTCAGTTGTTGTTGTTGTTGTTGTAATGCATTTCTTTTGTTTTGTTGGAGTACCGTTGCAGTTGTCGTTGTCGGTGTGGTTGTTGTTGCTGTTGTTGTTGCTGTTGTTGCTGTTGTTGCTGTTGTTGCTGTTGTTGTATCTGTAGTTGTTATCGACATTACATCACATGCCTTTGCATATGCATATCGCTGCGACAGGACATTAATGCCAAATTGTTATTAATTAATTAGTGCATGTGAATAATTTAACTGTATTTTGCATTGGAATTGTGTGTGTGTGTGTGTGTGTCTCTGTGTAAAATGGAAAATGCTTTCAATTTAGACGAATTGTTTAGTTTAGATTTTAACTGGGTCACGTAATGGGTCAGTGCGTCAATTTTTCGCTTCATACCTGCTAGTGTACACCATTATTGTAATATGTATGTAATGTTGTGCGTGTTCCAATGAGGCGTTATAAATGCATTAAATTGATGGAAATTACTCAATTAATCCGATTAGTTAAATGTGGTGGAATTCATTTGCTATTGCGACAAGGGACATATCCGAGCGAGTGTGAATGCATTTGTGATTGTCAAAAGCTGTTAAATATTTTTTTATCTCATGTGAGTTTTTTTCCAAAAAAACCAAAAAAAGATCAATTTAAAATTTGTAGCATAGTTTTAGGATGAAAAAATTCCGGAATGGCAAATTTGTAGTTGATGGCTCCATTACGAAGACGCTAATGTGCGAATATCGTGTGAAATGTCAGCCAGGTATATGACAGTGTCTTAATTACAATTAAAAATTGAGTCATCGATTTTAATTTTTTTTTCGATCCTAAAACTATGCAACAAAATTTTAAATTTTCATTTTTGGTTACCCCACTCATTACATGCTCGGAATTCATATATTTTATTCAAAATATTTCATAATAAATTTACAAAAAAATGTATTAAATTATGGTAATTACGTCTGCTTACTTCTTTTTCCAACTCTTATGCATTATGTGCACATATCTCATAATTGTACGCCATCTCACACTCATTGCCCTTCTTGGCAGCATTGCACTTCTCAAACAACTCTGTGGACTGCTTCTGATCGCCCTTATAGTGCTCCGTCAACGATTCGAGTATGAGCTTGTCATTGTACTTATTATCCGGTCCGATCATACCCAAATGCTTGTAGAAACAAAGCGGATAGCATTGCAGACTTTTAGACATCACCTTATTATCTTTGGCATAGAATCTTTCGGTCTTTATCAATTCCATTTCGTCTGTTGTTAGTTTCAGTTCGACAAAGCATTCTTTTTGAGCTTTTTCAAAGCTTTTGGCATCGGCTTGCTGGTGGTTGGTAATAAAATGTGTGTATGTTGAATTTTTTAAATAAAATTTTCAACAATATCCGACTTACCACTGGTTCACAGTTGAAGCTTACCAAAGCTATGATTACTAGTTGAAATAAGTAGCGTAGCCACATTTTAATAAATATGCACGGAAAGAGGGAATTCTCTAATTTGTGACTGGCTTTAGGTGGTCTTTTTATAGTTTATACGGGCGTTGGAAAAATTTTAAATATTATTTAGAATTTTTTGTTTGCTTTTCATTAAGTAATTTTAGTGTCAAATTTGAGTTTAAAATAACGCAGTTAATTGCAACTCATTAGGCAATAATTTAACTAGCCAATTTAGACTCATTTGTGGTCTTTGGACATCGAAATCAAGGGTTTGTGGGGGTCTATTCGCCTCCAAGTGATACAAAGCTAATTATAACCGCTAGTACATTTCCAGAATATAGTAAAAAAAGTAATAATATGTTCAATAAAAATATGTAATAATTTATTAATGTATATTAGGGTGTTCCTTATATTGGAAAATTTAGATTTTTAATATTTTGCCATTCAAAGTATTTCTAGTAAGTGTCAAGTTGCGTTCAGCATTAACCAAAATGGATACAAGTTTGTATGGAGAAAAAAAAAACAATTAAAAAAAAAAAAAACTTTCAAAATCGAAAAAACCTATAATTACACCCAGAAAAAAAACTACCTAAAAACAAAAAAACCACCTCAAATCAAGCAGAAACCGTCACGATAGTCTGGTAAAGTTGAAATTTTATAAACAAGTACGAAAACCTCACTTTGAACTGGAAAATTTCATTTTGAAGTTGTTTTCTGCTTACTTCAAAAATTTCAACTTGAGGCCGTGCATTTTTATTTCAAACGTGCTTATTTCTAAATTGGTTTTTTTTTCTGAGTGTAGGTTAATAATAGTCCACCCGGGTAATGCCTCCTCATATTATAGCAATAACTTATACATTCTAATATGTGTCAAGTAAAGTAACCCACTGAGGGGCTGTTCAATGCCGAAAAAAAGAAAAATGAGAACCACTCTAATATATATATTGCACCTCCCTTAGAACCTCTTCGGACCCCTTCGAACCTCTATTTTATGCTCAACTCTAGACTAGACAGTCCACGATTAGCAAACAACCCCATGTTTGTAAAAATAAAATCTTCGGCTCCAATTGCAGCTTCCTCCACTGGTTGCTTATTGATTTTTAATGACTTTCTTTCTGACTGGCTTTAGTTCGACATATTGTCCACTTACATAGTTTTGAGTATGCAAAAATTAGGCGCATTCAAATTCAAATTCAAATTTGTTAAGTGTCTCGCGATGAAATCATGCCAAAATCTATTACTTATATAAAACTCTTCGTGAGTATGTATGTATGTATGTCTGTTCCCTTATAACTCAAGAAATACTTTAACGATTTTAATGAAATACATACCAAAATGTAGGTAATTTTATTGATCTCATCATAGGCCATTTCATTAAATTTGGGCGTTCGAGTTGGGCGTGGCAAATATTATTCTAAAAGGCTATAATTTATGCAGTGTTTAACCGATTTCGCTGAAATTTTATATGTGATTTTGGGGGATGAATGGGTAGCATGTTGATTCTGAAAATTTGCGGTCCGCCCACTGCCACGCCTCAAAATTTGTAATGCTCTGTAACTCGGGTCCTATTCAAGGTATTTCGCTGAAATTTTGGATTTGGTGCTGGGAGGTGAATGGGCAGAGGCATGACTATTGAAATTTAAGATCCGCCCACTGTCACGCCCTAAAATTTTTAAAGCTCTGTAACTCGGCTCCTATTCAAGGGATTTCGCTGAAACTTCGGATTTGGTGCTGGGAGGTGAATGGGCAGAGGGATGACTTGCAAAATCTATTTTTATTTCAGTTGCTTAAATAATACATATAACATTTCTACGTTAATATGTGGCAATTCGCTGATTATATTGTATTTTACTGTGGTATATTCCTACAAGAAATATAATTTATAATTGCGAGATATTTTTTATGATTTGTCACTGTATCACCCTCCCACGGACTATTCTTGAAGGTGCCTCATCTGGTTCAGTCGATGCAGATGCGATTTTTCGAGTGGAAATATGATTTTATAATTTTTTGTATGAATTCCCTCAACATTCCCTCAGCGATCTTACTAGACTGTTGGCTCAATCAGAAAAATATCTTGTAATTGAGGCTTCAGCATGGATATTTTAGGTTCTTCGTCCTTTAATCTTCCTTTTCTAATTCAAAAAAGTGGAGGTGATAGCTCTCCAAAACAATTTCTCGCTGTTACTTGACAGTATTGGGACTGTAGATTTTTGACAGATAACTTTCTGTTGATTTTAATTTTTCAACAACGGTTTCCCATCGTGTATACGTGATACTTTTTATTCTATTTTATAATATCTTGAACCCTTTTTTTATATAATTTTCCTAACATCAATTTACATATATATTCAAAACATGACAATATCCTTTTGAAAAAAATGTAACTCATATTTGATTTAGTAAATGCATATTCCCATTAAAATTTTATAAAAATTCAAATAATTCAAAAGTGTAGAAAAAACTTAAAATTAAGCAAATACACACTTTTCGAAATTGTACACCACCTCGCAGGCATTGGCACCCTTAATGGCTGCACATTTCTCCAACTTGGGCTTGATCGATGCCTTATCCTTGATAATGTGTTCCATATACTGCATAACGGCATCGATCTTCTGCTTGCCATCGGTATCAATCAAACCAATTTTCTTATAATAACAAAGGACATAGCATTGCAGATTCTTCGAAGCAGCCTGACTATCCTGACTGACGATTTTGTCCTCGTTGATGAGTTTGATTTCATCATCGCTGAGAGAGGACTCTTTGATGCAGGCCTCTTTGACTTTTTTCTGGAGAGCTTCTGCTTCGGCGGCACTGAGGGCCTGTGGGTAAATAGTTTAATTAAAAAGGATGAATTTAAGGTTTTAAATTAAATTTTTTTGTTGTTTAAATAACTTACCGATGACATATCCAAGCAGACAAAAATTGTCAAAATTAACACAATTCCAATCACGATTGACTTCATCTTTTGCAAGTTGTGATTTTTAATATGATGACTTTTGCATTGACCCAAGCGGTTTAAATAGGAAAATGTGAATGGTTAAGTGACAAAAATAATTAAGTGAATTACCAAAAAAAAAATTAAATATTCGTCAATTGTCAATTGGTTGGAATTAAGTGATTAATTTTCAATTAACTTTGAAAAACATATTCCCCATTTCACATATAAATTCACTAAAAATTTCATTAGCTTTTAGTGAAATTCAAGCAACCATGAAGCTAACAAGACAATTACTGCTCGCCCTGGTATTCATAGTCGCGGGCGCTATGACAATTGGCCGCGCTTATGGCAAACCGGTAAACATAACAATTTTTTTTCCATTCAATTGAATTCAATTAATTAAATTTTAACCATTTTTCCCATTTCTGTTCCATCAAATTTCAGTCCGACGACAGCGAAGCTCAGGCCCAGTTGGCTCAAATCCGCACTACCTGCAAAAAGTCTGCCAATCTCTCCGAGGCCGAGTACAAATTGATACTGGATCATAAACTATTCACTGCAGATACGAAAACGGCTACTACACCCAAATCGATTCAATGCTATTGCCTTTGTTATCTCAATGAGGCGAAAATCTTCGTGAAGGACACTCCCAATGATAAGTATTTGCGTGAATTGTTGCCCATACTCATAAATGATGCCAAGAAGGCGAATGCCGCCATCGAGAAGTGTGGTAAGCTGCACGGGGCCGATGCTTGCGAGAAGGGATTCAATTATGAACTGTGCTTGGTGCAGGAGACCGAATTGTATATGTATTGAGCGGCTGAGGTCCTTGTCAAATAAATATTTTAATTCAAGCAAATCATATTTTTTTAAATTTTTCATTACCTTTGTGGAAAATTAGACTAGTCTGTGAACTACTTGATATGTGATTAGGGTTTAGTGCAATATCTAGTTCACCTCCATATAAATAGTCTTTGGAGGAATTGGAGGAATTCAGCCGATTGCTCTGATTAAGCAACGCAATTGGAGCAGACTAAACTCACTTTAGGGGGGTACACCAACAAGCAGGAATGATCATTTTGAAAATTACCCATATAAAGTAATTGTTCCAAAACTACTTAGGTCAACATTACATTTCAAGTATTTCGGTTCGTTCTACTCCCTCACCCGCCTTCCTGTATCATCAATCAACACTTTTTCATTTCCTAAAGGAATTTCTCTACTCCTAAGAGATTTGAAAAAAATCTAGGTCACCTTAAATTGCAAACGGAGTCCTTCGAAAGCTGGGCAATTTCATAGTGCTGTAAAGTTTCCGATTCTTGCTTATTTTATGTAGGTTGCTTTCTACTGCTGAATGTCCCGTGAAGAAATTCATCAGAGTATCCACTTTCTCCACTTCCACAACGCAATTTGATAAGTGGAGGTTTCTTCACAGACTCTGTTGTACTATTTAGGTTATCATTTATTGTGGAATCCCCTAGAGCCTAGTTTCTCAAAACGAGGATAGCGACCATAAAAATCATTTGTGGGTCCCCTGTCAGACTAGTCGATTTTAGTGGCGAGTAATTATTCGATGCTCTTTTGATAATTGCGAATTGACGAACCCAAAACATAAGTTGCCATTACAGGCGATCGTGTACCCCTCTCCTTGCCAATTCCCTCTCACTAACTCCAGTTGTTCGCCATTTTAATTACCTACTCTAACGGGGGGAGGCTAATAAAATGCTGACAAATGAGTCCAATGAACGCAATGCATTTGAAACGCACTTAACACCAAGTCTCCGAGCATCGCACGAACTCGAATATTTAATTGCAAAATCGAAGAAACCCAATCACATCGGAGGGGTAACTCTTTCTCCCTGCTTAACTATAAATTGATCGAAACCGCTCTTGAGACGATTTCTAATTTCACATCACTAGTCATAGGAAAGGTAAGTGATTTTGAAAGGGTCGTGGAGAAATCATAGTGAGAAACGGGAATCGGAGTCGGAAAGGTTTTGAGACACTAGGCTCTAGAGAACTTTCCCGTACAATAGTTGTATTACGGTCAACAATACCGTGCCCAGGTAATGAGAATTAAGTGCACCATGGTCTCGTGCGACTCGTGTGACTGATGTGGTAATATTTTCTAATCTAGCACAGAAATACATTCGACTTCACCTGGTCAGCGGTCGTAGCTTTGATCGACGCCTGGCCGCTGATGATGATTTTACAATTTTAACCATCCAACTCATATTGTGATAGACATTTAACTCTTCCTGAGAACCCTACTACCTTCCTACTCCCTACTACAGTAAAGTGCTGTGGTCTCTCAGTTTTAGGACATCTCCAAAATTTCTGTTTGAGGAGAAAGTAGAAGCCTGCTCCAGTGTACGAGTCTAATTTTGATACATTTGTATAGGATAACTTCCTTGATTCCTGTTGGGCGTATTTTTATACCCCCACACTCACTGTGGCAGGGTATACTAACTTTGTCACAACGTTTGTAACGCCCATAAGGAGGCGTGTCCGGTATGGAAAAGTATATATATTCTTGATCAGTATCACCTCCTGAGTCGATTTAGCGATGTCCGTCTGTCTGTCCGTCCGTCTGTCCGTCTGTCCGTCTGTCCGTCTGTCCGTCCGCACGATAGCGGTCGCAGTTTTGGAGATATCGACTTGAAACTTTTTTTACATGTTTTTCTCGTGAATACTGAGATCAAGTTCGAGAATCAGCCAAATCGGACAAAAACTGGGCGTGGCTCCCATACACCGAAAAAAAAGGTAAAAATTTTTTATTGTTGTATTCGATTGGAAATGTTTAGAAACGTATTTTTGACATGGTCCGAGGTTCCGCAGCCACATATATAAGGGTCTAAATGGGGTCTTGAGAACAATTTTTTTTTTTTTTTGTGGATTTAATTGGAAATTTTTAGAAATGGATTTTGGACATGGTCCGGGCTCCAAAACCACCTATAATTGGCTCAAAATAGGGTCTTGAGACCACAATTTTTTATGTTCAAGGTACTTCTTCCTACTGTGTGGGGGTATTTCAGCTTCGGTATAGCCGAAGATAGTCCACTCTCTAGTTTTATGTTAAGAAGGGACAGAAAATGTTGTACGAGTGTTCGACTGTCAGTTCCCCTGGTTTTTTCAATCTGGCCCTAGTTGATTTGTACCCTCTAAATTTAATAATTTTTGATTTGAGCACTGACTTTTCCAACCTTGCTACATATTAGGAAAGAAACATGTATACAAATTTTCAATGAAAAAACGAATTAAGTTTGGATTGTAAATAAATACATATAAGATATATTTGCAAAATATCAATTTCCTAAGAAATTTACATTGAATTAGAGCTTTTCCCCATTTTATTGTTTTTCAACTATTTCAAGAACGCGTGAACTCGCCCATCACTCCCTCCGCATTCGGTTAAATTTCGTTCTTCTTGGGATCAGCATTCTCAATGACGGCACTACCATTGTCCAGACCATTGCAATCCAATTCACCGGCACCCTCGCCATTACCCTCATCGACCTCATCATCGTCGTTGTTATCGCTGTACTCGAGTATCTCGCGAATTCTACGCTCAGCTTCCAGGGACTTCAAACGGCTATAGCACATGTGCATCCTATAGGCAGCCTCACATTTATTGCTGCTCTCCATGTTCATGCATTCCTTCACCTCGGTCTTCTCGGTCTCCATGACCGTATAGAGTTTACGGAACAGATCGTGTTCGACGAAAACGCCATTCTTGACCAGACCCAATTCCTCGTACAGACAATGGGCGAAACACTGCAAGGACTCTTCGTTCTTCTCCCGGATGAGTGTCGGTGAGCCATCATAGTCCACGACATTGTACTGATTGATGTCGTCGTCTTCGGCATTGACAATGCCATCTTCAATGCTGCTCACCACATCGGGATCGTTGGACAGCAAATGCACACTAAAGCGATTCAGTTCGGCCATGGAGAGTTCGGTGTCCTTCATGCAAGAACGTAGCATGTCCGCAGACAACTTGGGGCGTTCATCGGTCGTGGACATTGAGAGATTCAGGGAGAGCGAAATGTAGCGTGCCTTGAATGAAAGTTACGTATTATTCCATTCTCGTCTATTCACAATGAACTCACCCAGGACTCCTGCAGCAGGCCACAGGTGAACAGCACCAGTAATAAATTTGTGGAAAACATTAAAAGCGTTTTGAAAAATTCCTTCTATGCGAAAGGCTACTTGTCATCCGTCAGAGGCAAGCTATTGTTTTTTGTTGAAATTTCACCAATATTATTGATGCCGTGGCCATTTGCCACCTCAATTTATAGCCAACGTATGGCCACTTTCAAAACTAATTTGCAGATTGCCATTTCGATTTTGCCGATATATTTAATAGCTTTTTAATAGCTGAGTGGCGCAGTTTTTTTTGGCCATATAGCTACTAATAATAGCCGGAAGATATTATGAATGCGGATTTTGTTTTTTGGTTGCTTCACGCTTCAGTGGTTCGATTTGAATTTGATTTCATTTTAATTTATGGAGACTTGTGGAGAGTTGGAACTGTTTTTTTTTTTTGGGTTGTTTTTAAAGAATAATTTGTACTGGGATAGGAAGTCACTTAAGTAATGCTTCCAATAAGCTGCTTTAAAGCTTTTTGTTCCATCATCATTGGATCCTTGAACTCTCCGAGGAACATAGGACCTCTGAAATTTCGACAATGGATAAATCAGGATAATGGTAACATAGGTTCTGCACTTCCAAATCCGCTGTGCTTAACATGCTGCCGAAGCTGGAGGATTTACCACAGTGCAGCTACCCCTTGGAGATTGAATTTCCTTCACGTTTTTTCTCATGTTATTTCATAGCCTTATTCGGTTTGTAGTTTTGCGCACGATGGTCATAAGCTCAAGGCGGGATCTTAGTATGACTACTGACCAATGCATAACTGAGCACACATTGATTCAGGATTGTTTAGTATAGGATTTATGAGATATCACATAGTAGAACGTTTTTCTTAATTGAAATCTTTTTTTTTCTTATACCAACAGACTTTATGACAGATCCAACTGAAAACATTGTGACCGAAGCTAAAATACCCTGCACATGCGATTACAATGCATTCTTAGACTCTTTGTTGGTAATTTTCCATTTCCATTTCAAAAGTTTGTCCATTTTGTTCCGGTCCAATTCCATTTTGTTACAGTTTCGTTCCCATTTCGTTCCCGACATCATTTCCAATCAAATACAAAAAAAGGCATCCAAATCGGTAAAGTATTTCTCAAGATAAAGGAAAATAAAGAAATTTTACAAATATTTTGTATGTAGGCATTTTATCAAAAATTTATCGATTTTTTATCCATAATTTTTCGATATTTTATCGCTAATTTTTCGAAAATGTATCGATAATTTTTTGATAGATTATCGATAATTTTTTGATAGATTATCGATAATTTTTTGATAGAATATCGATATTTTATCGCTAATTTTTCGAAAATGTATCGATAATTTTTTGATAGGTTATCGATATTTTATCGATAATTTTTAAATTTTTATCAATAATTTGCATTTTCCGATCCATTTCAAAATTTTGTTCCAATTCCATTTTGTTCCGGTCCAATACCATTTTATTCCATTTTCGTTTCCATTTCGTTCCCAGTAACATTTCCAAGCAAATAAAAAAATGGCTTCCAAGGTAAGCGAAAATAATACAAATTTGGCAGTTATTTTGTATGGGAGGTATGCGATGTTCTTATCCGATATTGCCCATTTCAAATACCGTTCAATTGTTCACCAAAAAAAGAGGAATGACAGGCGATTGGAGGCGATTGCTCAAAAGCTACGGCACTTATCGTGCGAAATGATGTCGCCTCTGTGCGAAACGATGTCGCCTCTATGATAAGTTTCAGTTAGACGTTCGGTCAAATGTATTTAATTATTTACATAATATTATGTAGGCTGGTACATTACACCTATAGTACCTACAGCCAATAAAATATAAAATTTAATCATACTCCAAACACCATACTGCAGTCCTCAATATGTGTATTTTTGTCAGAGGATAGTCATACGCAACAAATTAACCCAAAAAAGTCCTCGATTTGATATATGGAAAATTCCTGGTGCTCTTTTACTTAAAATAGAATTAAATTCTTTAGTAATAATTCACTATCCTGCAAATAGCTATTACTATACGCTTATGCACACCACCCACTGTTCCAATACAAATCGTATTAAGTCTGTACAATGAAATATTTAATAAAATAATAATAATATTATAGATTTATATGCTACACCTTTAACTGTATTAACTCCTACTGAATAGTGAAAAATTGATTTAAAAAAATTCACTGTTCAAAAAATTTAATTCGCAAAATAAACGTTAAGCTGAGGCCATGCAAAAGCCTGCAGGTAAACAAACAACAGCAATGAAAAAAATACAAAAAAATTAAAAATATGAAAAAACCAAACAAAAAATTGAATTTATTAATTACACAAAACCCAACAACAACTGCTGCAACATTAGAATGTGAAAGCAATAGGCGGATGCAGTACAGCGGCATGTGTGTGTACAAAAAAACCGAAGTATGTGTGGGTGTACAGGAAAATTCGAAGAGAGGAGGGCTTAGTGAATGAGTGAGAAATGGTGTGCAAATACCCTTTGGCCATCAAATTAATTTGATTGATTAAATCATAAAGTGCATTTACCAAATTTCCGACGCGTCAATGTATACAATGTGTGTGTTTGTGTGTGTGTAATGTTTGTGTGCTTTAGTCAAATAAATCTGTGAATTTGTCATGCATGCATGGATTTCAAAAACTTATTACAAAAACATGAACAATAACAACAACAACAATGTAATAAATGGAATTGGAAAAAAATATTAATAGCACAGCACAACCAAAATAATTTGTTTTTTTTTTTGTCCACTCACAGATACAAATTAAAAATAAATAAAACTTTTTGGTTGAGTGGAATATGTAAAAAAATTAATATGTAATTAAATGATGGAAAATAAATAACAACATCGCAAAAAAATGTGGGCTTAAAGCTGCATACATACGTACATATTTCAGCTCTGGCCATTAGTCGAAGTAATTGTAATTACTCCATTATTTATATTAAAAATATATTTAGTTATACACACATAGGTACAAATATATTTGCATGTACTACTACTAGTAGATGTCGATTTAGACAAACATTGATGAACTGCTAATGACAGAACAACTAAACAAAAATTTACATTTTAAATCAGAAAAAGAATTTTTTTATATTTTTTATTGTTTGTTTTTTTGTAATTAATGTGGAAAGGTGAGTAGCTCATGGTAGCCTCACAACGAAATTATTTTATATTAATACAATTAAATGCCCGTGACTATGTACCAATATGTACTTATAAATTTTACATGAGAAGGTTTTCTTTTAGTTGTCTCTCTATGCATTATTTAGGCTAACTGTCGCTTACGACAAAATTGAAACCTTTATATCTTTGGAACCATTAAAATTTTAACTTTAATATTCAGTCACTTACGTTCATTACACGGATAGGGTTCGGTATATTGGCCGCATGCTGTTTGTGAATCTCAAACGATAAACTTTTGAGATTTGATAGCGAGAAGGAAAACATAGAATGCCATTATGGTTCCCAAAATTTAAATGCAACCACAAACTAGAATGTAACTGGGAGGGTTTAATAAGGACCCGCTTACATTACCAAGGGGGGGGGGGGCTTACGTTGAACAGTACACCCAGAAAACAAAATCGGTTGTGCCAACAGATTTGTGCCCAACCGAATGTTAGCGCTTGTTGGAACAACTACTTTCACTTGTTGCAGCATATGCGTTCGGCTTATACAGCATCAGCTTTCTGCTGTAGCCTACGTCTGCTCTGTGTTGTCACAGTATCACTTTCTGACCCCGCAACATCAGCTGTTAGAACTGATATATTAACATTTGTTTTATATTTGGGTGGTGTGACAACAGATAGTAGACGTTGCGACACTAGAAAGTATTTGCTGCAATATCAGTGGTGACTGTTGTGAAGGAAAATAATGGATGCAGAGTCAGTCAAAGAGTGGATGTTGTATGGGCTGAGTGTGGATGCTGCAGCAACTGAAAGTAGATAGCTATTTTTTTCAGGGTATGCTCAAGAATGTCTTAGCTTTTCTAATGAAAACTTTACTTAAGGATGAGCTATAAAAATATAGAAGTCTGTCACAATGGGCACAATATGGCCGCAGTTTAAATTAGACTTGAGTCGTCCTCCTTCTAATCTAATCTAATGCTAAGGGCACTAATCTAATGCTAAGGGCACTAATTGTAGATTCGACATGATTGGGATCGCGGGCAATGCCTAACAATTCCTGGAAGATTCAGAATCAAAAGATTGTGATGACTGAAGCTGGGCGGTAGGAAAAAGCTTAGATATCACTTTCGATGTAGGCCTGGTTCAGATCGGGTTCTAATATACAATTATAGTAACACAAAGTAAGCACTATTTAAAAGTGGGATTGACGGGAAAAGTGAGGACAAATTTTTTCATTGAGAATTTTTTAAGGTTTTTTTTTATAGGTTTTTGTGAAGTAAAAATATTTCATCAGCGGAATCCATGGACAATGCTTTAATGGGGGTATATGTATTCCGATGACAGTTTTTTATTTAATTCAGCCACAATACCTTTACAGCTGTATACTATCATATACACGGAGGGAAATGCTTGCTGAAATCATGCGTTATAGGAATCAATTAAGTAAAAATTAGTCACGATATTGATCCATTAATTAGAAGTCAATAATCAAGAATTCATTATCATAAGAACTGTTAAAAGTGAAAATCATAGTTTGTGATTTGTGTTTGCTTGATTTGTTCCACTTAAACATGAATTATTATTTTCCCTTTTGACATAATCAATGACCAGATAGAATAAATTGTGCAAACAAAAATCATAAATTATGATTAAAAATTCATAATTTTAGACTTAAGTGAGAATAAATAATTCATTCGTAATATTAATTTGAGCACATATTTCCAATTAAATAAATTAAAATTTTCGTATATCCGTATGAAGGGGGTCATTTCATTAGTTTACATGATTAGGGTATTTTCTTAGTAGTTTTGTAATCAAGAGTTTTTTTTAATTTAATTCCAAGCATTTTTCATTGTCTGAATGAATATCTTTTTTCAAATTCATGAAACATTTTAAACTTAAGACATTCATAATTGATTTGAAAATGTATACAACTCTCACGTTTTTTACACAAAAATGAAGGTGAGAAATCACAAAATCAACAAATACTCACACACACATACAACTCGTTGGCAGATTGTATAGCGTGAAGTGCTGGAGTTCTGCACTTTTGTTGATTTAGCAAATCTTTTATTTGTTTTTAATTTACCAGACACGAGAGAAGGGCAGAAATAGGTATGTGTCTGGTACGGGGTTTGATAAGGGAACGAGTTAATTGCATTGATGTTTGTTTAGATGCGACGTGAGCTTTGTGCGTGCTCTAAGCGTGTCTGTACTAGGAGTTGAAGGTGAGTTGTTTGAGCAAAAGAAAGGAAGAATGCAATTTTTATAAAGAAAGTAAGTATGTGTTCTCATTCTTTTGATAAAGTTTAATTTTTGCATTGTTTACTTTGCAAATTAGAAGCAGAATTTATATTTGATTTACAAGCAATTAAGCAATGAATGACAAAAGAAGTAACATGCTTCTTCTTCACTTGAGTTGAACCTATTAAATTCCTCTATTAATTAGATTAAATTGCAAAATGAAAAGCTCAATTGAACAAGACTTTCATCAAAACTAATTAATTAAATGAGAAATGTTAATAGAAGCAAATAGACAAAGTAACAAAAAGATTAAAAAAAAAACGCCTTTGTTTGACGGACATTTTTGTCATTGATATTAATTTCCCTTAGAAAAGGCGAAATACATTTCACTGATTGCCTGTGAAGCAGAAAACTGTCGGGGAATTGTGGTTATGGCAGTAACTATTCGCTCCATACGAAAGATAAAAGGTCCTTACACATAAACCACTAACAGCAGAGGGAGGGCGTATGAGTGCCAATACAAAAATGACATTTATATAAAAACAAGCCACCAAAGGAATATCAGAAATGGTCAAACCAAAAAAAAGAAGACAACAACATGACAACAATCACTTGAAAGAAGAACCCCGAAGCTCCTTCTACTTCCCCTACTCTCTCTGCCTAACTGACAAGCCACACATCCTTTTTAGATATTAGTGCATGCTTCAATGAATAAACCATTTTTTTTTCAAAGCTCGGTTTCCTTTTGAACAGACTGAGAGAAACGATTTACAGGAAGTGACAAAATTCCAAAATGACAAAATGAATTATATACGCCACCATATTTACAAGCAATGATCAATTTCCAACAAAACGCGCTCCCCTTTGTCCGCCCTCGACAGCATCTCTCGTGTCAATCGGTTAAAGTTAATTTTTCGCTTACAATAATAAGATTGTCTTTCGGAAGAATTCATGTGAAAGTCTTGTTTCCTGTTTTTCCGCTCTTCAGCAGAATTCTGCTGTATGTGGCAGAGTTCTGTGTATGATTGCTGTGAAGGTTCTTCTTGTTATTGCATTTGTTGTTGTTTTTTCCGTTTTTTCTTCCGACTCGTATGCCTCGTCTGCCTATTGTCTAGTCGATGATTGTCTTCTGGGGCAATGTCGCCGCTGGATTCTCAAAGGCATCAGTTTGTGGTTGAGGATTTCATAGTGGGGTGTGGAATAAAGCATTAAAAAAATCAAAAAGTACAAATTTTCAAATAAAAACTTATAGACACTGCAAAGTGATATGTAATTTTACACACAACACACATTTTTGTTATATTAACACGGATGCGTATTTTTAGAGCACTTACAGCGTGTATACACGCAAATTTGAGTGTAAAATGTGTCTACAAGTTTTACACACTTTAGGTGTGTATGAATAACGCATTTCACTTGGCAGTGTAGGTTGTACAATTAATACCTTATTTTAGTTTTATATATTATATTTTTCAACTTGCCCTGTTGTTGGACAGTGACAGTTCTGATGTGTTCCATGTTCAGAACCATAACTTTCGTAGCTTAAAAGTTACCTGTTATTGTATTATCACTTATAGTGAAGCTATCTAGTGAAGCTATCTACTATCTGTTGCTCTTAGCCTCGTCGAAACTAGAAAAAAGGGAGTCCAGCTGTTGGACATGTGCAGTTTTTACACAGTGACAATTCTTAGGTGTTCCCCTGTCAGAACTTTAATGTTCGCAACGTCAAAGTTTCATCTCATTGTATAGACACTTTTAGTTGTTACTCATACCATAGTGGATATTAGAAAAAACATTTTTTAAAAATCAAAGACATTGTTTTTTGCTCATTTGATCATTAAAGCACAATCATTCCATGTCACTTTTTATGAAAATCGAGTTTTTTTTGTCATTTTTGGATTCCTGAGAAGGATCTCAATCAGATAGGCTATAGTGGTTTGTGGGAATCGTAAGAAAGTACTTGAAAATTGGGGGATAAAAACCAATTTCCATACAAAACATACCAATTTTCTAGTGTTTTGAATAAATGGACATAGAATGAAAGGCGATTATGTATAGGAATGTTCAGTATATTTTCTATTTTTCATAATATGCCATGGCAGGTAACTTTATTGTGAAGAGCGGAAAATATTGTGCAACATCATGTCAGAATAGAGGAGCTGTCCAGCTGTTGGACACTGAATAAAGCGCAGATCAAGCATCTGATTGTCAATTTTATGATTCTAGCGAACCTCAAACCTCCACCCAAAAATCCATTTCTAAAAATTTCCAATCAAACCCACCAAAAAAAAAAAAATTGGTCTCAAGACCCCATTTAGACTCTTATGTATGTAGCTTCGGAAAAATACGTTTCTAAGCATTTCCAATCGAATACAACAATAAAAAAGACTTGAAAAATTTTGACCTTTTTTCCGGTGTATCGGAGCCACGCCCAGTTTTTGTCCGATTTAGCTGATTCTCGAACTTGATCTCAGTATTCACGAGAAAAACATGTACCCAAAGTTTCAAGTCGATATCTCCAAAACTGCGACCGCTATCGTGCGGACGGACAGACGGACAGACAGACGGACATTGCTAAATTGACTCCGGCGGTAATGCTGATCAAGAATAAATATACTTTTCCATTCCGGACACGCCCCCTTATGGGAGTTACAAACGTTGTGTCAAAGTTAGTATACCCTGTGAGTGTCGGGGTATAAAAATTAATTTTCAACATTGACAACGGTGTGTTACAGGTGTCCAACAGGTAGGCATTCGTTTTTGTGGGTCGTTTTTTGGAGCCCTCACCAAATTGTATGTGCAAATTTTGTTTTACGGAATTGCAAAATCTCGCATGATATAATAGTTAGCCATTGTCTTTGGCCTTCAATCGAGCTATTGAAATGTCCAACAACTGGACAGGCTGTATTATAGAAGCGCACGTGCACATTTTATTGTTTTAGATACAAAAAATAATAAGAACAGTAAAAGAAATCCAAAAAAAAATTTAAGAAAAAGAGCTTGCAGATTTTTTTGACAAAAATTCTTTTTTTTGACAAAAATTATTTTTTTTGACAAAAATAATTTTTTTTTGACAAAAATAATTTTTTTTTGACAAAAATAAGTTTATTTGACAAAAATATTTTTTTTTGACAAAAATATTTTTTTTTGACAAAAATAAGTTTATTTGACAACATTTAAAAAATAGATTTTTTTACATTTTGGTGAAGTTTTTAAATTTGTAGAATAGTGTATTGCATTAATCCGAGCTGTCATATCCCAAATTTTATCGCCCTAGCACCAAAAGTGAATTGAATTGAAGTCACTCACACACACTCATACATACATACATTAAAATTCCCTTTTTCTTTAAACAGAAACTTTGTTTTTGTGGCATATTTGTACCAAATTAGTTCCTGACACACATCAACAAGCTTAGTGCAGCGTAAAAGGACAAATACGACAAATGCACGAATGCGGATGTGTTCAGATGTATGCGGATGTATGCAATTCGGATGCATACATATACCAACAAAACACACAACCTTCAACCGCAAAAGCATAAAATGAATTTACAAAATAATCCTGGCCCCAAGGTATACACACATAGACACGCATTCGTTTTTATTTGGCCACCAACGGAAAAGGCCCCTAAAGCACACTAGCGCAGCTGAATCTCCCAATAGCAATTTACGCGCCAAACCGAATTCACAAACGACCGAGAGCCACAGATCCTTCTTGCTTATGCTACATTCATTTTTTTTCGAATTCATTCGTTTCGTTCGTTCGTTGCCAGGCGCATCCTTTTGCCTAGCGTTTAATGAAAGTTTAATGATTTGTTAATTGGATTTTGGCTTTTAAAGCTTTTGTACATTGGCAAACACACACACGCACACACACATACGCCCACTCAAACAAACAGTGCAAACAGACTGGAGGCGCATACAAAGAGATTGGCACAAAAATCAGCATTGCTGAGTGTCCTTTCGTTTTTTGTGGTGCGTGGCGTGTGCTTTGCTGGATATACAGATGTATACTATTTGTAGATTGACTAAGCGTTAATACACATACGCATACAAACAACATTCTTACTCCACTTTAGTAGATTTCGCTTTTCAACTTTTTCCTTTCTTTGACGAAGCAAACAAACAAAAAAAAAACTTTTGTAAAAAGTTTATTTTGCATTTAAACTAAAATTAAATCCCCCAGGGGAATTTTAAACTTCCTTATTTGAATGTATTTTAGGTTATGGTTGCGAAATGCTTGTTTGTGCGTCTGAATTAACTTTCATTTGTCTGCTGTCTGATGTATTTGCATATACCTTCAAATTGCGAGCAATTGTTCAGACCGACACTCCACACACACACACACAGACCAGTTGAAAGTTTAGGGCAGAGGCTTTCAGGGGGGCACTTCTCATTTGACAAAGGACACTTTGTGTCAATTTGGGGGAAAGTGTCAATTTTGTTAGGAATTAAGTGCATTAGTAATTTATGACTTTTGCCCGAGGGATATTCCGTTGAAATGGAAATGTGATTTCGGTATGTGGTATTCAATGGGCCTTTTTTTGTTGTGGTATTTAACAGAATTTAAGCATCTGTCAAATGTTTATAACTAATTTATGCATGCGTATTTGGTATAAAATTTCGATTGCAGAAAAATATTAATAACCGAAGGGAAGAAAGAAATGAAATGAGGTTGTGGTGAAGGAATGTCAAATGTGGACGGTTGGAGCATTCAAATGCTTAACCCTGAAGGCATATTCATAATAATTGGAATAATTAAGCATGACAAATTAAAGCAGAATGGCTTTAAGTTTATAAATTGATTCAAAATGTAGGAAACAAATATTTTTTAATATATTTTTGCTACTTGAGAAAAACTTTCACCACACTGCAATGTGAAATGTATTTTTTATACACACCTTAAGTGTGTAAAACCTTGTAGACACAAATTTAGGTGTTTTTATAAGTAAGGAGTGTATTAATTCAACACATATAATATGTATAATTATGGCACAATAGCGCAAAGAAAAATGCGCAATTTTCATCGTGTACTACACTGCAAAGTAAAAGGCGTTGTTATTACACACCAAAAGTGTGTAAAACCTTGTTTTTATAAGTAAGGAGTGTATTAATTTAACACATATAATATGTAAAATAATAACGCAATAGTGCAAAGAAAAATGCGTAATTTTTATTGTGTACTACACTGCAAAGTGAAAGGCGTTGTTATTACACACCAAAAGTGTGTAAAACTTGAAGACACACTTTTCACACAAATTTGAGTGTTTTTATAAGTAAGAAGTGCATTAATTTAACACATATAATATATATATTTATAGCGCACCATAATGAAATTATAGTGCAATAGAGCAACGAAGAGTGTGTAATCTTAATCGTGTACTATGTAACGCACGAAAAGTTATTTTGTGTGCAATTATAGCGCAGTTTAACAGCGGAAATGTATTAATTAAACGTTTCTTGAGAATAAAATAAAATTATAAAAATTTCAATGACACCCGTGTAATTTGCGTCACGTGTGTACTTTCATAAGTGTGTTGTATGCCTTTTGTGTGTAAACCTTACTTTGTGTATACTGTCGATACACTTAAAGTGTGTATGAATTTGAAGTATCGCTTTTGCTACACGCTTATGCCGCATAAATATTATATACGCTTAAAGTGTTTTCAAAAAACACGCATGCGTATTAATAAAGCATGCCAAAATCTAGAAAGTGTGTTTTCTTTTATTTAGCAAAATAAATACACACTTCAAAATGTGTGTTGTGTGTAAGATTTACACACCAACAGATGGTTTTACTTTGCAGTGCACTCTATCAAAAGAACGATAATAAATGCCTAAAAATTGTTTGCAGAATATTCTTCCCAAATAGTGATACACTGAGAGAAAACAAATCCAAAACAGCATGGTTATCGGTCTGAAAAAATCTCAAGTCTCTGGTATTTTAAGTTTTGATTTTTGGGATTGGATAATTGACAACTTCGGATTTTTTTCCGAGTCCCATATATAAACTTAGTAATTCACTAAAAACCTTTTCTGACCTGTGTTCTGTTTTAGCAAAAAATTCAGTCAATCAACTATTACCTACCGAAATAATTGCAATGAACTCCGTAATTACGTGTATTGATACATATATGCATAATTTACCTGCCCTCTAACAATTATTTCATTTGAACTGTGTGTTTAGCAAACAAAAAAATGTTCAAAAAATTTTCACTGATTTAAAAATTGAATGCACAAAACCTCCACCATTCCCCCCCAACAATAAAAAAAAAGCCCATAAATATTTCACAAACTTTTTTGAGCGCGCTCATTAAAAATTCTATTAATCGCTTGCTTCCACTCGATAAACTTGTAAATGCTTCATTTACCCAAAAAAAAAATAACACAGAAAATACTTTTTGCATTTCCAAAACAAAATTAAACAACAGCGAAAAAACTAAATAAAAATTAGAGAAAAAAGCAAACAAATCGTAAAGGGACCATAACAATAATGTTGAAAATGAAAAACAAACAATTTACAATGGGGAAATGTCAACAGAACTCAATCAAAATGCACTTAAAAATGCACAAGGATATATACTCGGCAAGTGGGGAAGTCGCAAGGATATGAGACGACGATGACTACGACGCAATTTAACTGCTAAAGCAAACAAATCAGCAAAGTAAAAGTTACCGAACAACAAGCCGCGGCCTGGTCCTAATTGAAAGTACTTCTTTTTTTCTGGCTGCTTTTTTTTTTTTTTGTTGCGGCCACGCTAAAGGCCAATCTGCAATCTCAGTGCGTTGGGCGGTTAAATTAGTTCAAGTGGGGGCGATGAGTGGGGCGCGTTGTTGGTTTGTTAACTTTTGGAAAACCATTTACAAATCGAAGCGAATCGGAAAGAGCCAAACAGCAACAGCAACTGAAACCAAATAAGCTCATTAATTAGTTATGAATTGTTCGGGCTAAAAGAAGTTTACGCGAGAGAGAGAGAGAGGCGAAACTGGTGAATGTGAATGGGGGCGTATGGCGTAATTAAATGAAAATGCGGTAATTTTTTTTCTTTTTTAATTTCCCTTTGCATACTCAATTGCATGAATGACAGCTTTGGGTGTGGTAGTGGCAGGTACGGGTTGTGGAAAGTTAAACTTAAATTAGATGAAATTTTTGGTCATTGAATAAAATTTTTGGCCAAAAAACGAAATGGCTGGTAAATGTGGATTATTTTCTATAAATTATCAAAAAAATATCGATAAATTATTAAAAAAAATATCGATAAATTATTGGAAAAATATTGATAAATTATCGAAAAAATATCGATAAATTATCGAAAAAATATCGATAAATTATCGAAAAAATATCGATAAATTTTCGAAAAAATATCGATAAATTTTCGATAAAATATCGATAAATTATCGATAAAATATTGATAAATTATCGATAAAATATCGATACATTTTCGATAAAATATAAATTGAGCCATTCAATTGACAGATCGATTAACTCCACTTTGCGAATACTTATATTGGTCATATTCATCTCTATAACACCCTCGGTTAAAAGCTTGTTACCTCTTCGGGATAGTACCGTTAGTGGTCTTTATCCTTATTATTGTGGAAAGCTGTTCAGAATATAAACTTGTATGGGATTTAAAGGTGGTTTGACAAAAGATTTCTCACTTTTTGCTACGACGAGAGTAGTAGATATTAGATGTCAGTGGAGTAGATTTGAAGAAAGGGGAGTAGATATATTTTTTTCCGTAGAGTAGTTGAAATTCTATGAGAGTAGTAGAAATTACTGTCAGGGTAGTAGATTTGAAGAAAAAGTAGTAGTTTTGCATCGTATGCAACTCACATACACTTTTAAGGAGTAGAACCTTCACAATAGTAGCAGAAAATACCTTGAGGGGAGTAGAAAAATCTACTACCGTAGTAAAGGAGTAGAAATTTAAAAATCAACGCGAGAGTAGTAGATCTACTCCGATAGGAGTAAAGTGAGAACGCAGTTTGACACATCAACCAATCAGAAAAGTGGAGTTAATCGACTGAGTGGCTCAGTTATCGATAAAATATCGAAAATTTATCGATGAAATATCGAAAAATCGTAGATTAATTATCGAAAAAATTGTCAATAAAATATCGATAAAACATCGAAAAACTATCGATAAAATATCGGAAAACTATCGATAAAACATCGAAAAACTATCGATAAAATTGCGAAAATGTTCGATAAAATTACTTTAAAAAATATTAAGAACATAATACGTTCAACGTATTGTACTCGCATGTGCAGGGTATTTTAGACTCGTTTAGACCGAAGATAGTACTCTTACTAGTTTATATTGTTGTTCATATATTTTGAGTGCGACTTTCTGTGGTCCTCTTCTCGAAATAACTGAGGAGAAAATATTATAAAAAATATATTATTTTGTTCTTTTCCAGTGACACAGAATGAAATTTAAAACAACAGGTAGCATATGAGGGTCTTTTTAACTGGCATATAAGTGGCATATGTTTATATCGCCTAAGCAGACAAATATTTAGTTTGCCACCACTTTAATTACCACCCAATTGTTGCTTGGCTAGTGTCTTCTTTCAAATTTAATAAGAACATCCCAACAAATAAATGACAATTTATCATAATTACAACAAAATATGACAATAACATAAGCCGTTCAGCTGCATAACAACTAATTTATACTAATAATGTTAATATGGCAGAGCACTAATTACAATGAATGTTATTATGGAAATTTATTATATAACCCCAAACCAAAGCACCAAAAAGCAATACAAATGCATTTTCCCAAACACCAACACCAAAACTCAAGGTGTTCGTTCAGGGACATAAATTATGAAAAGGAATAGAGAAAAGTTAAAAAGAAAAAAACACACAAGTGCACTGAATGAATTCGATATAATGACGGAGAAGTAGCTGAGCAAAAAAAATAAAAAGCAGCAACACATTGGGCACATAATTTATAGCCCAAACGCCTTCAACTGCCTTTATGTGTGCGAGTGTATGTATCGGGTTGCCTTTTTTGTTCGCCCCTTTACTTATGCCGCAGTTGGAGGCTCGCTCACTTCATTAAAATATGCAACACTCGTTCTACTCATTAGCGGTGCTAATTTATTTAATTTTTCTCATACTGTGAGTTTGTTTTTTTTCTACTGCTTTGTGTATGTGTGTGTATGTGTACGAGGGTAGGTTTGCTAGGGGTACATCATTATAAATCTGTGTAAATATTCATCTTGATTAGGAATCTCAAGAGACACTGTCACCATCACCAGCAGTAGAAACATCTGCAGTACGGGCAGTGTGGTAACATCCATGAGTTTTCTGAGCTTGGGCTCTACAGTGCCAACTCGTTCAACCTCTTGTTCGTAGAATGCGCATTCTGGCGCATATCTCTGTTATAAAAGTATATATGCTTGTGTATGTGTGAGTATGAATGCAAGTGAATGTGAACTTGGAGTTTTGTTGGTAATTTATGACTTGCAAACTGATATGACAGTTCAGTTTCCCCACACTCAACTCTTATCCGTTGTTTGTGTATGTTACCCATTCTATACAAAATGAAGGTGAGCGTGCATGTATGTTATGTACGTGTGTGTATATGTGCAGGTATTCCCAGGCTTTTGTGTTTATGTGTGTCATTATTATTTGTTTTAATTGTTTGTCGTTGTAATTTAATAATTTGTCAGCACATAGCACAGCATGTACTTGTTTGTCGTATTATTTTACATTACATGAATTATGAGGGGCTGCAGAAATAAAAAAAAGAACCAAAAAAAAAACAGGAATAATTAAAATCTGGATAATTGAATTAAATTGTTTGCTTGGTGAAAATTATGTAACTAAAATTGCACACAAAAGAAATCGTAAATTTAACATCATATATGGAATCTGTTGGTGTTGTAAATGGTGGTTTAAACAATAGAAATTTTTTAATGACAATTTTTAAACTTTATAAATTTAAAACTTTTAAGCTAAAATAGAACATTTTGCAACATTTTTTCGATATTTTTTACAATATATTATCCATATTTTTTCGATATTTTATCAATATTTTAACAACATTAATATTACGATAACTTATCGAAATTCTATCGATAATTTATCGATAATTTTTAGGTAATTAATCGATAATTTTTTCCATACCTTTATCGATATTTTATCGATAATGTTTTCCATATTTTGATCGATAATTTTTTTCATATTTTTATTGATACTTTCTCGATAATTTTTTCCATTTTGTACCGATAATTTTTTCAATATTTTTATCGATATTTGATTGATCATTTTTTCCATATTTTTTATAGATATTTTATCAAGAATCTTTTTCATATTTTTATCGATTTTTTTCCATATTTTACCGATATATTATCGATTTTTTTTCCATATTTTTATCGATATTTTACCAATAATTTTTTTCATATTTTTACTGATATTTTATCGATAATTTTTTCCATATTTTTATCGATATTTTATCTATAGTTTTTTCCATATTCTTATCGATATTTTTTCTATAATTATTTGCATATTTTTATCGATATTTTATCTATAATTTTTTTTCCTATTTTTATCGATATTTTATCTATAATTTTTTCCATACTTTAATCGATAATTTATCGATAATCTTTTCCATATTTTTATCGATAATTTTTTTAATTTTTGTACCTATAATTTTTTTTCAGTTTTTGTATCGATAAATTTTTTAAATTTTTGTATTGATAATTTTTTTAATTTTTGTATCGATAATTTTTTCTATATTTTTAAGAATAATTTTTTCCATATTTTTACCGATATTTTATCGATAATTTTTTCCGATACTTCATTTCCGTTGCATTTGAAAATTGTGTTCCAATTCCATTTCAATTCAGTTCCATTGCCATTCCGTTGCCGACATAATTTCCAACCAATTACAAATGTATCTCACAGATAAAATTTAAATGCAAAATTCCCTGAATTGACCCTTGAAAGCATTAAACAATATCCAATCCATTTATGAATTCCCAATCCCAAAATAAATTCCAGACTTGAATTGATTTAACATCTTTAACAAGTAATCCAAAAGTTATACCATAAATAGATAAATTCCCGCACACCACTGCCAAACATGTCTCAACAGCCGAATAATAATAGTTTTTCCACAACATTAAATTCATTAAAAATTTATGATATTACAACGCCAAGACCGAAGACGCGAGGAGACGTATAAACCAACTTAAGGAAAACGCATAAAAGCAACCTCAAAACGGAAAAACGTTTTGACAAAAACAATAACAACAACAAAAAATTCCAAAGAATTGCTTAAAACTTGAAGAAGAAGGAGAAGAAAAAAAACGCAAGCAACGAAATAACAATAATCATAACATAAAACAAACTTAGTCGACGAGAAAACCTCAAAGAAATAATAGTTGAAGGAAAAACTGCAGAAGAGTAAGAACCACACCCACTAGAAACAAATATACGAACGACAGCACATTCAGTCACCAAAAAGTCACTAGAACAAATGCGATTTTGGCTGGGAAAAAAAAAGAAATGCTGATTCAAGGGAAAAACACTGTGTGCAGAGAAGGGCGGGTGGGTGTTCGTATTTCTGAGGCTATGACGTGCGTTGACATTTTGCTAGGCGAAATCTATGAAAAACTGCAAAAGAAATGTGACATTTGTTTTGGCTGTAAAGCGTAAAAGAAAAGTTAATAAAAATGATAAAAAGTTTTAAAAAAAAAATTTCGTTGTTTTTTGTTTATACTTTGGCTTGGCAATTCCGGCTATAATAGTGCAAACGGGGAAAAACTTTAAATAATAATACAGTATAACGATGACAGTTCTAGGAATTTTCGCGTTTTGAATAATGAGTATGGCAGAAAAGTGGATTGTTAGCGGTAATAGTTTGTATGCCCGAGGGTAGGACTTTTACTGAATCACAAAAATAGCAGTGCACTATTAGTTTTTACGATCGGTTCGCTATCCTTTGGCTCACTTGTTATTTCTGTATATTTTTTTGTGCATCTAACGGTATTTATATTTATAACGGCAATTGTTCAAATGCACAAGCATTCAGATTTTCAAGTTAGTGGATAATTTATTTTCGGATCAGCGAAAAGTGCTGTTCACAATAATAGCAATGTTACGAAAAAAATTGGCAAAAAGCGACAATTGGCTGTTTTTTTTAACGTTTATTTGCTGTGAATGTTTATAAAAGGAATAATATTGCCACTTTTAGCACAATGCTAAGAAGAACTACGAAGTATTATAAAATCATTTAGAGAAAAGAATAAGGACAGGGATAATGACAAGATATCCTTTGTGGATCTGCCAATGCTCTGAATTTCATAAATTATTGATTTTTCGCCATAGAAAATGTTCAATTTTCGGAAAATTCGGAAAATGTTTGCCTTTGTTTTAAAGAAAATATTCTCTGAAAGAAAGAAATGTTTCCATAAATTTAGGAAATATTTCTTCAATTTGGAAATGTTTTTTTTTATTAAAACCATTGTTTTTTTTTACAAGAATAACTAGTACTACTACTAATTTTACTACTACTACTAATTCTACTACTATAGTAGTATACTACTAAAATGTACTAGGTCAATAATATTATATATTATATATGTCATACATTTTTATTTGTATTACATACTTTTATTTGGTAGTTTTTGTATACATTAATATGTATATCAAAGTATAAACCACTTCAGAATTCATTTCCTCACTAATTTTGAAATGTTTTTCTCTTCGATTGATAAATTCATATTTCCCAACATTGATGAAAAAGGTATCTTCAAATTGGTCACCATGGTTGCAAGTAATGAGAAAATTTTTACTCATTTCAATGAAAATTTATTCAAACGAGAGAAATTTTGTTGAGGAAACTTTTTCTTTGTTTTTGGGATGTGTAGTTTTCTGAGTGTACAATCAGCTCCATGCAAATCAGGTGCGGCCTAAAACTTTCTGTGAGTACTGCTATAATCTTACGAGAGTATAACTTGCCAAGGAATGCTTCAATTTTCCATCCGCCGTTCGGATTCGGCATTAAACTGTAGGTCCCTGCAATTATCATATACTTGCCCATGATAATTGCTGCAAGAAGCATGTGGTATCGCATTTGGTCTAAGTGTGTCGGTGTTCCGGCAGCCACCTTAACCTAACCTAACCTAACCTACTGCTATAATCCGAAGACCAAGTAATATCTAGAAAAATGGTTGGCATTTTCTAAAGCTACGGTCAACTAGCCAAATACACTCAGATATTTTTAAAATCACCTATAATCGTATGTGACTGAACCGGTATTTTATTTTACTCAGTGTATTTTCCCAGTATTTGGGCAAATATTTGCCTAATCTGACAGTAGCTTAAGAAACACGTCAGTTGGTCCAAGTGTGTAGTGTGGCTTCTCAGCTGTAAATGGGTATTTCATTACATATTATCGATAACCATTAGAGCTTTCATTGATCCACAAAATATTCCTCTGGGGCTAATATATACATACATATAATTGCAAAATCACAGACATTTTACAAGTAATAGCACAGCATTACAGTCGCTCAGAACTTGTTGTTGGTCTGTCCAAAAAATTAGATTTGGGTACCACTCAATTTTGGTTTCACCCCCAAAATCTGATGTTAGAAGAGAAAAACCCATTTTTGTCGGTGTTACCCTTTCTTTAATTATAACTTTAGAAGCGTAAACTTGATATGCTATGAAAACTATAGCTTGTTGGAAGGAAGAGAAACAGATGTTTCAAGCGGTGTATAACTTTCATTTGTGTGATGAAAAACACAGCAGCTATTACTGTAAACATCACGCAGACACAATTTACTTACATTTTTTAAAACTTTTTATTTCGATTTAAGGGTTTTTTTTATATAACATCATACTAATTTTTTACAAAAATTAAAAACAAATTTAATTTCGCTTTAAAAAAACTGTCTTCTACAAAACTTGTTGAGATCCGTTCAAAATTTACCGCAGTATTTCATTTTTCGCTGGAGCATTTCTACTGATTTTGGTATAAAATGTTTAAAAATTATCTTTTTGTTGTACACTTCATCGCTGGTTTATCTTTTAAGATGCTAATAAGGAAATAGGTGGAACGCAGTGTACTATAGTAGTGCATGGATGTAAATTTGTTTCATATTTAAATCGTTTTGGTTCATCAAGATTTTTCAATCGACTTAATTTAAAAATACTTTTTATGTCTTGTTGCTGACATAACCTTACACTTTATTATCCTATCATTTCCTTACCTTCCGTCATGTAAACCCCTTTCCCAAGTACTACCTAGTATTTATTAATCAAATTCCATTATTATCTCATCGTATAATTTTCATTGCTTCATGTCATATTATCACCTCATTAGCCTCTTTTACTACAAGCTAGCAAATTTATTTGCCAAAACAACAACAACAAATATCACAATATATCCCATAAATTTTGACATTTCTATTTTCCGACTATTTCTTTTGGTATATTTTCATAATTCTTATTTATTTTTTTTTTGTTGTTTTTTGTTTTATGCGTGCAACAAGAAGGTGAATTTACGACCACTCTATAATAAAAACAAAGGAAATTTCAGCTTTTATGTCATAAATTTCCACATAAAATAACTCATTTATGAGCTGCTCTACGCTTTTTATGTGTATGTGTGTGTGCGTTCGATTGCATGTGCGAAAGTTTATTCTAAATAGTATTCTAATATTCTAATATAATAATTACGAAATCGTTTTTCTTTTTATAGGGTGAAGACAATTTTCGTTAGGGTTGTTTGGTTTAAGAGAAATTACCCAAAGTGACTTTAGTTAAATCTTTCAAGAATATAAAGATAAAAGAAGAAGAAACTAGAGAGTGGACTATCTTCGGCTATACCAAAGCTGAAATACCCCCACACAGTAGGAAGAAGTACCTCGAACATAAAAAATTGTGGTCTCAAGACCCTATTTTGAGCCAATTATAGGTGGTTTTGGAGCCCGGACCATGTCCAAAATCCATTTCTAAAAATTTCCAATTAAATCCACAAAAAAAAAAAAAATTGGTCTCAAGACCCCATTTAGACCCTTATATATGTGGCTGCGGAACCTCGGACCATGTAAAAAAACATTTCCAATCGAATACAACAATAAAAAATTTGTACCTTTTTTTTCGGTGTATGGGAGCCACGCCCAGTTTTTGTCTGATTTGGCTGATTCTCGAACTTGATCTCAGTATTCACGAGAAAAACATGTACCCAAAGTTTGAAGTCGATATCTCCAAAACTGCGACCGCTATCGTGCGGACGGACAGACGGACAGACGGACAGACGGACGGACAGACAGACGGACATCGCTAAATCGACTCAGGAGGTGATACTGATCAAGAATATATATACTTTTCCATACCGGACACGCCTACTTATGTGCGTTACAAACGTTGTGACAAAGTTAGTATACCCTGGCACAGTGAGTGTGGGGGTATAAGAATCGGTAGCATCGCAAGGAGATACTAAGGTAACAAAAGTACAACCTGGGCTTTATAAGTGATGATTCATTTGAATGCTCCGAAAGGGGTATAAAAAAGCAGATATAAAAATGGGTGTGGCAAATGCAGAAGGCTGTCCAGTCGACTTAGAGAGCAGCAATTCCACATATATATTCTGTGAGACTAAAGCAAGGTGTCGGCTGGATTTTTGAGTTCCGAAAGAGGCCGTGGCAGTCGTAAATGTGATAGTGCCACCAGTGGATCTGTAATGCCACATATATATTCTATGAAAGCATGGCTGGAGATTCTCGCTTCATGAAATGGACGTGTCAGTTGATAACAAAAGACATTCAAGAGGGCTCCAAGGGGCGTCCAAGATGGGTTCAAGGTGGGTCCAAAGAGTGCTGAAGGTAGGATGTGTGCGAAGGAACAGGCATTTTACTAGTTTTCCTTTAATTTCACGACAATTTTTCGATACTCGCAGCTTTACGTAGTTTACATTCAAAAACGTATCACTTTGCGTTCTGCTTCTGGAACAATTTGTAGCTTAACACGTTATTATAGCCACGCCCTTCAATTATAATAACGTGTTACGTGACAATTTGTTGAAGAACCACAATTCAGTAAGTCAGATGACAACTATCGGTGCGTTACTGCAATCTGACTGTAGAAAAAATTGTCGCTTAACACGTTATTGGAGCAAACGTTCAATTAGAAAAACTTTAAAAAAACGTAGGATTTTTTTTAAAGAGGGAATACATTAAATAGCTGCTCATTGCACCCAGTTTTGTTAAAAAATTGCTGCTTTTTTACAACCATTCATAACCTAATAAACATAATAATCCATAGTTAGTTTTCTCTGGAACTATGCAGACTGCGTTGACAGCAGCGATAATTCATGGGGATGCCAAAGCCTTGTGCCAGTGCCAAAATGTTTACCTGTGTACCAGTACGCCAGAATGGAGCCAAATTCACTTTACTCAACACCACTCTCCGATTCACCTTTCCTACCACAACTTTGCCGGTAAGACCCCATGCCAGGCGAAGGAGAATATTTTGTTTTAGTGCCATTAAGACATATAAATATGAAATAAATAGCAATAAATTCATAATGCCAACTGTCAACAGGCATCGCAGTCGAGGAAATTTATGACATTACATTGCAAAACGACAACAACAACAACCAAACAAGAGCAAATTGTGGCAATCGACTGTATTAAAATAAGTTATTAAAACGGAAGCTTGAACAAAAAAAAATATATAAACAAAAAAAGTAAACACAATGCCTTTAAGGATAGACAAGGACAAATATTATGAAAAATTTGCATGAATTTCGATACCATAATAAAATTATTTCATTGTTTTGCCATTATGTATGTGTATTGTGTGTTATTGTACATTTTGCTGTTGTTCGTTTCATTTTATGTTTTATTCCAGGTAGTGACATAATAAATATGTACTCATTAAATAATATATGGCATGCAATAAAAAAATGAATAAAAAACAATGTTTCGTTAACAAAAAAAAAAAAAAATATGAACAAAAGAAAATGGTAACATGCCCGCCAGCTATTTGGCTGTGTGGAATGTGGCCCGTTAAAGAGCCTAAAAATGCAAATGTCACGCGAAAAACTATTTCAAAACGACAATCCGTTGACGTGTGATTGTTATAATAATAATGCGATATCAAAGAAGCGAACTTAAAAAGGAAAGCAACAAAAAAGTAAGGAATATGGCATTTATGATATGAGTTATGCAAATTTCGCAGGAGTGGGTCTCAGCTGGGTGAAGGTGCTTGAAAATGGGCTAGGTTATGGTGTATGGAAAGTATTTAAACTAAAGTGATTAAAGTCTGGATAATAGTAGCAAAATATATCCTATATATATGTACCCATGCGATACTGATATTAAGCCAAATATGATAAGTCCAGTTTAAATGATTTATGATAAAAAATATATTTTGACTGTGTCCAAAAAAAATTATTAAAATATCGTATATAATGTCAGAATATGGGCAAAATTATGGTACATTGCCGAATTATTCCAAGTACATCTTTGACGATTTTGATAAAACCTTTGCTAATAAAGGACATCGTGGCGTATGAGTAACATATTGTAACTAGCTTATACCCACAGCTTCGCTCGCAATAATTTTGTATTTTCACGTCAATGTATAAATGTTAAACTATGCATTATTTAGGCAACTGAAACCAGTCATTCCTCTACAGATTCACCACCCAGCACCAAATCAAAATTATCACAAAATTTTTTAAAACGGCCTGAGCTATACCCTTTTAAAAATATGAACCATCAGACGATGGTGTACCATGAATTTTCATAGTCAACTCTCTGCACATGCACTAAATCCCTTTAATAGGACCGAGTTATAGCGCTTTAAACATTTGAGTGCGTGGCAGTGGGCGGACCGTACATTTTCATAGTTAACCCTCTTCCCATTCACTACCCAGCACCAAATACAAAATTTCAGAGAAATCCTTTGAACTGAACCCAAGTTATAGAGCTTTCAGAGGCAGCCCATTCATCACCCATTTCAGAGAAATCGGTTAAACACTGCATGAATTATGGCATTTTAGAATAGTATTTGCAACGACCACATCGCACGCCCAAAGTTTATGTAATGGCATATAGCCTATGTCGAGGCCAATGAAATTACCTTCATTTGTGACATGTGTTTCATTAAAATCGGTGAAGTATTTCTTGAGTTATAAGGGAACAAACATACAAACTCACAAAGAATTTTATATAAGTAAGGAAAAGGTAATGTTACTCATACGCATGAATTTAACTATTTCTTAATTTTAAACGTTTTTCTAATAAGAATAATTTTAAAGAGGGCCATGACCAGTGGATTTTGTGCTTTGAAACTATTTCGGCTAACTTATTTCGTTGATGTACACTCTTTGCCAGTTGCTGCTGATTCTGCTAATCTGTTCTTGTGCTCTACAAAGGTTCCACAAAGCAGTTTAGCTACTGCTTCGCTCACCTCGATTGCTTATCACCTCGATTGCTATAAGCTTTTGAAAAAAGTATGAAAAAATCCGAGGCATGTTCACAAAATCGCATTTATAAGAAAAACTGATAATCGGCGAGAAAAAATGATTAAAAAACAAAGATTGCATAATAATAAAAAAAAAAATAAAAAAGTTGTGAAAAAAATGTACGCGTTTTTTTTGCGTTTTAGTAAATTTGTATTTGTTGTTTAATGACCAACACGCTTAAGGACAGCCTTTCAGCTGCAGTTGTTCAATATTTATGGCTTAAAACATACTTTCATTTGAAAATCCTATCTGGGGAAGGATGGCCCGCTGCCTTTTTCATTATTGGCACTGAAGCGCGGTGCACCCTGTATATATTCTGATAGTGAGGTCCCGAATAAACAATCGCTCGTTGTAAGTTTCACTGAATCAAATCTTTGACGTTTTTAAATTGCAAAATTCTGTGATGCTATTTTATTACTCATACGCAGTGTATGCCAATATATTTTTTCAGCAAAAAACAGAATTGTTTCCCTGAATTTAAGTCCCAAGACAAAGCGACCGGCAGTACCAACTCTTCAAGCAAGTGCCTACAAATACTGACGATTTTATCGGGAAAACTGACAAGTAACTGACAAAATATATATTTAGTCAGCGCTTTAGTCATTCTCTGGCATTTGTAATATGAAGAAAATCTTGCAAGGACATTTTTTTTAAAAGTTCTCACCAAACAAACGTTTATTAAATTTCTGTTCAAAGCCGCTTGTTAAAATCATTTGTCAACAAAATGCCCAAACCAAAAAAAAAAACAGCACACTGCCAAATGGCAAGTCAAAAACTTCACAGATTTCATCAAACAAAATCTAAAATTAATCGAAAAGGACCGAACAAACCAAATACAACCCAAGCCAAGCCAATCCAAGCCAAGCCAACCAATCGCTAAGAATTAATCGAAAAGAACCTCTTTCGTTCCTACTCATCAGCGCCATTGACAGTTTCTTGGCAATTTTGCTTTTGACAAAACGAAAATAAGTAAATAGAAGAAGAAAACGAAAAAGAAGAAGAAGGTCGGTAAGAAAAAAAACTCAGTAGAAACTTTTCATTTTCTGTGGAAGTCGCTCGCTTCACAACAATACTTTCCCGGGGGACTAAAGCGCCGGAAACTGCCAAAAGTCTTTGCCGGATATGAAATTGAAAAACCGGAAAATTATTTTTATTGAAATTAATTTAATTTTTTTTTTTGGCCGATGTTGTTGTTGTTGGTATTTTTGTGTATTTTTTTTTGTTGCTCAATTTCTTTAGATTTTGCTGTTGTTGTTGTTGTTAGTGTTATTGTTATTGTTGTGTGCAAACATATTGTTGCTGCTGCTACTGCTGGTCTTTTGTGCGCCTTCTTCAATGGCAACAAATTTCCAAACAATTTTCCTTGGCCACCATGGCCCACCAGCCATGGCCATTCACTTGCCACATTCATTTCAGACCAATTCCTTCAAAGGTTAAACAGTTGGAAATCCCCGAACGACAGCTGTTCTCTGTGTGTGGCACTTGCCTTGTTTTCGGTTGTGTTTGGTTTTTTTTTTATTTTCTTTCCTTTCTTTCATTTTTGTTATTGCTGTTGTTGTCGTTTTGCCCGCTTTACAACAATGGCAGCCAAAGCAAATAAATAGGAAATCACTCATTCTTTTGGTGGAAGCCGTTGTCGTTGTCGTTGCTGCTGTTGGGCTTCCTTTTAGGCGTATTGTCGAGAATTGGCGAATTTAGCAAAGGGTCCACATTTTAGTGCACATATCCTTAAGGAGCGTCTCGTCAACGTGCCTCTCGAATTTATTTCAACGGTCAACGACTACACGGGGAAAAAAGGAAAAAGTGGCAAAAGCGTACTTCCGTTTTACCTTTTCTTGTGCATAAAGAATTTTCTTATATTTTTTTCCGACGCAAATTTGGCTGCTTAGCAGTGGCTACCAGCTGAAAAAAAAAACCCTAATAATCTGGTTAGGCCACATTGGCTGCTTTTTGCAGTTTCGCCCAAAACCAACTTGTGCTTTAATGAATTTGTTTATTTAGGCTAATTATGTATTCTGTTTTTCGCTTTTTTTCCCCCAAATTTCGTTTCTCTCTTTTTTGGTAGTCCTTGTAGGTTGTTGCTTTTGGTTTTTTTATATTAATACTTTGGCTTTGACTTTGACTCTCCGCTATTAATGAAACAAATTCTAATTAATTTCGCAGGTGTTGCCGTGGATGAGCCTAATTGAATTTCAAATGATTTTCTTTTTCCTGAATTGAAAGAAGAAAATTGAGATGCTTATGAATTGTTTTCGGATACGTTCAGAAAAGGTTGTAATTCATTAATTTCGTAATGATACTTTAACCGGTCGGGGACAGCGAAAGTAATTTCCTTTTCCGTTCTTCGATGTCATAGCAAACATTTTATTAAAATTTTAAAATAATGAAAAAGGAACCAGCTTTGAAATACTGTAGAGTACACAGTGGATTGGGAGTAAAGAAAACTGTCACTCGGTAGTGGAAAAAGACAAACTAAATGTTTAAAAATTGACTACAAAATAGTTAATTTCCAACCTACACATAAAGTTTTCAGATGTACATACCCTATCGGAATTCAATCGACTGGTTTACAAAAATAGCTAACTTATTTCTAGCTATATAAGAACTCATTTTCAAGTGATTGAAAAGTCGTGCAGAGATAGTCAGTTTGAAAATAGAGTTTCTGTGTTGTGCTTTGTTTTATTTCAATTCGAACTTTATAGTGTGTACTGACTATTAAATAACTAATTTATAGTTAGAAATAAATGGGTTCAATTTCCGACAGGGTAGTTACTCAAACCGTCTGTAATGTTCAAAATAAGGCAAAGGGACAAAAAAGGCATAGAGTTTCTTCATTAGAAAAACAATTTCCTATTTTGAGGTTTTTCCCAGAGTAAACCGTCCCTCCGTTGGATTAGTGATGTCTTAAGTGCCAATAAATAAATTTAAAAGGAGAAGCTATTTTCCTTTTTTCTTTATATTTTTTAAGTTAACTGTCGTTTACAATTAAGCAGTCTATATCTTTGGAATCATTAACATTTCAGTTTTAATATCACTACCCTGTTTGGAACGTTTTGATACTCTATAAACCAAACCTAGATTTTCTATCACGTCAGGCAAAATTCAGTATTTTCTCTGATGTAAACTAATCTAAACTAAACTTTTTCTATGTTTGCGTCATCCCGGTTTAGTTTAGGGCCTCTATTTTGGAGTATATTTTAACACTTAGTTACAGTGAAAAGCAAACCTAATTAGCTATCTTTTATTTTTTTTTTAAATATTTTACTCGAAAAATTTTACCGGCTATGGCGGTTGCTGCTTCGTATGGTATTCGATCGAGAGAGAGTGATTCAGTTCTTTAAAAACCCAAAACACCGTAGGTAAAACCGAGATCGCCATACTTGCAAGCAGATTCCGCCACAGACAACAGCGCCCCCTACATTTAATAATTTCTATAAGGTTCAATACTGGTTTACGCGGTTGGCGTGCACAAATGTTGGACACGATGGCGTCCACATAATTGCTCTATCTCGCCCAGTTTTTTATATTTGAGTATAGAGCCCGACCGATTAATCGGCTTCGGCATCGGCTTCGGCCGTTATCGGCCAAAAATTTACATTCGGCTTCGGCTTCGGCTTCGGTTTTTCCGTAAAATGGCCGAAGTTTTGGCCGAAGCTTTTCAATTTTTTTCCTTATTTTTGCGACACCGAAAACCAAAACTAATTTTTTACGATACGATTTTCTAGCCCACATCACATCTAAATTCTTACTGATTTTCTTGAGACTTGAATGTAAAATTGTGTAATTGATGGAATTTCCAATGGGACATAAGAGGCCCACAAAACAAAAAATATGATTAAAATTTAAATTAGTAATCATCGAATATTGAGTGAATCTCGTCTCAAATTGCGTGGCACGAGGTTAAAACTGCCACAAAGTACATCCTTGGACATTTTCTGGGTGGATTACTGAATTTTAAATATAGATTTAGAAGCTACTACTTGCCCTGATGTCTATGTTAAAAGGAGTCCTGGTAAACTGTATCAAATTTCAAATATAGGGGTAGGAGGCTCACGGAAGGATTCTACCTTTTAGAAATGTAGCCCAAATTGCTGCGCCAACATATATGAAAAGGTGCTGAAATCCAGGACCGTTTTTGGTAAAATTTTACATTTAAAGTTCAAAGCTTCACAGGTGGTTTTTACCATCAACTAGAACATCCTTTGCCCATCACCTGACGGATTTGGGGAGTCCTGAAAAAACAGCTACTTAGATGGATTTATTCTGTGAAGAATTCTCTACCATTTCTTCTAAATTCCCATTATTTTATGCTTTACTCCAAATTTTTAAAAGTGATTTTAAAAAAATCCAATTGTTCTTACACGGGATATATGGGATAATTTGAGGCTATTGTTAGTTTTGACCTAGGATTTGTTTGTGAATTCTTTTGGTTACTTTTATTATTTGTTTAAATACATTTTTAGTTCCTTAAAAAACTAAATGTGTATTTATATACTCGAATTCGAATGAAAATACACGAAAAAACAAGTTTTTAAAGGTTTTTTTTTTAAGTATCGGCTTCGGCTTCGGCTTCGGTATAGGCCTTCGGCGTCGGCCGAAGTAATAGGCTGCCAATTGACCTTCGGCATCGGCTTCGGCTTCGGCCTGAAAATGCTTATCGGTCGGGCTCTATTTGAGTATAAAGAAAATACTATATAACCAAATATTCATATCTTTGAAAAATGACATCGCAAATGTACAACCTATAGCTTATTTTAAAGGAAAATCATAACACTAAACAACTGCATAAACAAAAACTTTAAGCAAAAGTCTCAAATCTCGCAACATCTTAATTAATATTTCGAAATCTGATATTTTTGAACTCTTTGGTTATGAAATCCTCAAAAACCTTACGTAATGGAAAAATTCTGAAAACGACATTGTATTCAGCGTCCAAAATCTATAAAAATACTCTTACTTTGATTTATGGAGCGTCAGGAATCAAAAGTGTTTATTTGCAGTTGTTTTCGTATCAAGAATGACATTAAAAAAAACCGCTGACAGACACTATTCGCGGCATTTTCTAAAAGTACTAATGCAGATCTTTGATGACACATTTTCAGTGTTGAACCATTATTTGTTTCGGTGTAGCGTTAATTTAAAAACACACATAACCACTTTTGATTCAGTACACGGAGGGAAATGCTTGCTGAAATCATGCGTTATAGGAATCAATTAAGTAAAAATTAGTCACGATATTGATCCATTAATTAGAAGCCAATAATCAAGAATTCTTAATCATAAGAACTGTTAAAAGTGAAAATCATAGTTTGTGATTTGTGTTTGCTTGATTTGTTCCACTTAAACATGAATTATTATTTTCCCTTTTGACATAATCAATGACCAGATGGAATAAATTGTGCAAACAAAAATCATAAATTATGATTAAAAATTCATAATTTTAGGCATAAGTGAGAATAAATAAATCATTCGTAATAATAATTTGAGCACATATTTCAGATTAAATAAATTAACATTTTTTTTACTTAATTATTTATTTAGTTTTACTTTTTTATTTGCTAACTTGTTTAGAATAATTTGTAATAACTTTTTCACAAATTAAGTTTTCCCGGAATTCGAACCGACATCATCCTCTCCAGTCCGGACGCCTAACCGATTCGGCTACCCTGGCATTATTGTAAAAGCGTCTAAATGTATTGTATATTGCTCAGCAATTCATGACAATCAACCCAGTTACTCATAATTCATGATAACACGTGCAGTTTCATGACCTAGTTAATCATCCATTATTCTTCAAGAATAATAAAATAAATCACGAAATTCATAAACCCTTATCATAATGTATTCACAATCCATATGCATAGTTTATGTACGAATTTGCATAATTTGTGACTAATATTCACAATTAATGATTATAGTTAGTAATTAAGTAACAATAATTTTATGGACTGCATAATCGTAAATCATGAGCCAACATTTCTCTCCGTGTATTTTGCACATAAGCAAAATAATGCAAAATTAAAAAAATATATATAAAATCCAAGTATTTCTTTGTGCGGATGTATGTATATCCAAACCTTACTGAAGGCACCAGTGGACCAGGAGTGCAGTCTTTTCATATATGCATACATGGCAGTAAAAGTAAAGTAAACTCATGTTTTAATTTCTCTTATTACTCCCAGATTATCATTAGTATAAGAGTTACCTCATGTCCACCATGGTGGACCCGGCAATTATCACCACAATTCAGCGAAATCGGTCTAACAAGTTATACCAGTTGGCGGTTTACCTTAAATTACGCTAAGGGTGCCTCCAGAGTATGCAAACAATTTAATAACTCTAGGTGGCTTGGACTGTGCACTGATGATAATGTCGATAAATCACCCATCAGGGTTCAGTCAGTCTATAGCAGGGTCCGCTCTTTTTGGTACGACGAGATTTCAGAATAGTAGAAATTACTGTCAGGGTAGATCACATATCAGCTCCGTAAACACTTTATACAAGATTGGTACATTAATGTGATTTTTTACTTTTTACTAACAAAAAGTGATTAGTTTCATTTTGTTAAAAAAAATGTACAAGTTTTGGTATAATTTTTGTACTTTTAGCTATAAGTAATGCATGAATAGTAAATACACTACACAAAACGTCCACTCTGAGGTTTGCTAGACTATGAGAATACTTCCAGTCTTTGATATAAAACTATTGGCCCCTTCCACCTTACATCAAAGTGCCATTTTGTGACCGCCATTATCTACAAACTGCAGCAGCTCTCTAATGAAAAACCATTGCATTTCTCACAACGAAAATTCCACAAATAAATGCCAACAACTTCTTTAGAAGCGGCTGAGAACTTTCGAAAAATGTCCTTACACGCATATCCGGGCTATTCTCCATTCAAGACAAACTAAGAAAAACTAACAAAAACAAACACCCACACCAGCTGTTGCTGTAGCTGCCTCTAATTCTTTTATTCCAGCTTGGGTGTTGCCATTGCAACAACATGCAACAATGGCCATTTCCTTGACGTTCACTCCTCACACTCGAGCCGAACAAATAGGAAAGAAACTTTCAAGTTCATACTTCATCCAGCGCAGACAGGATGCCAATTTTTGCCTTGCATTGAAATTTGAAAATGCTTTGACGTGTAAACGACGACGAAGACGATGAAGACCATGAGAAGAGCCAAGCAGCACAACTTGCAACAGCAACCAGTCAGGACATTGATATTTTCTTAAGAATTTGTAGTTTGGCAAGAGGAGAAAGGCAAAAGGAAGCAAATCGTCGTCAGGGTCTGTTGAATATAATGAAAATTCCTCAAGCAGGACTTCAACTGCATATCCCATGACTGAAGCGAACAACTTTTTTTTTTTTAATGCTCCACAACAAACACTAAAACGCTAAAAATATTGTATAGAATTTTTTATTTATTTTTTTTGCATTTCATAAACTTTTAACTCAAAAAAAAAAAAAGAAGCAGAAGAAGAAGCGAAAAATCAGTAGAGACGTCGGCAATCCATGCCACACCAATCCGTGTCGCAAAGCTGAACAATGACAACACACTGAACACTAACAAATACGCGAAACAAAATGGCGCTCTGCTATAACACTATATAGCGTAAAAATCATTTCACGGCTGTCAAATTTTCTATTAAAAAGCGTTGTTTCGTTTATTTTGCCCAAACGCTTTAGACTGAAGGTTGACGGCCGGGTGGCGGTTGGACGCGACGCGGCAGTGGTAGTGGTAGTGGGGGGGCATGATGGTTTGGTATATTTCACTGGTGGCGTCTGTGTTTTAAACAATTGACGCGTCTCGCCGCGGATGTTGCTGATGTTTGACGGTTGGCGTTGGTGGCGGCGTCACTTGGTTTGGTTTTTTTTTCTCTCGTTCTTGTTGATGGCGTTGGTGGGTGTAGGAGTGGGTGGGTGTATACTGAAGCTTTGGTTCTGCCTGCGTTGGTGTTTATAATGAACACTTGATGGTAACACAGCAACCAATAATTTTGACGTTAAGTGAAAATGAATTACAAAACAACGAAAAACAAAATGCTTAACAAAAAAGAAGTTTTGTTTTTGCCTACAACTCATCCCCCCCATCCGTCGACATTTTCCATGGCAAAGTTTTTGTGTAACGGATGTTGGCTGGTAGGTGGCATGGAGGCGGAAATTAAATTTGAATTTATCACATTCCCGAGGGTGTTGGCCTAGACGCTGAAAAGGGGTGTGTTTGCGAATACCCCATTTGAAATTAATAATTTCTAATTGTTATGACGGAAATTGAAAAACTTAAATTTTGTTGATTTGTGTAAGGATACATTTTTGTTTGTCAATGAAAAGCTTTAAAAAGTCGGAAACTTTTTCATGTAAAAGTCTATATTTCAATTGGAAAAAAAAAATGTTAACTAAAAAATAATTATTAAAAAAAAAGTTTTTCCCTTAATTTAAAATAAAAAATTAAAAAAAAAAAATAAATAAAGATTAAAAAAATTATTTTTGTATAAAAGAAATTCTATTTAAAATTATTTTTAACCTAATTACAAATGAGGCTTAAAGAAATTTGGATTTTAAAATATTTCTTTTGATGCTATGTTGTGAGAACCATACATGGAAACCCCGCCATCCGATTATGATGAGGTCCTTAGAACTATTTGTCAGCTGAAAAATAACAAGACTTCCGTTGCTGATGGCCTGCCTGCTGAGTTGTTTAAGACCGTAGTCAAAGAGTTGACAAGATGCATGCAAGGGATCTTATGTAGAACACGGGGAGAATCGTTGGCTAATGATTGACTATTATGGAGTTCATACAATTATGGTATCTTAATTACGAACTATAATCATTAACTATGATTATTAGTCACAAATTATGCAATTTCGTACATAAACTGTGGATATGGATTGTGAATACATTATGATTAGGGTTTACGAATTTCGTTATTTTTATTATTATTCTTGATGAATATTTGATGATTAACTAGGTCATGAAACTGCAAGTGTTATCATGAATTATGAGTAACTTGGTTGATTATCATGATTCGCTGAGCAATATAAAATACATTTAGATGCTTTTACAATATTGCCAGGGTAGCTGAATCGGTTAAGCGTCCGGTCTCCAGAGGATGTCGGTTCGAAATCCGGGAAAACTGAATTTGGTTATTACAAATTATTCTAAACAAGTTGGCAAATAACAAAGTAAAATTAAAAAAACAAATAGGTAAAAAATTAGCAAAAAAAAAATTTTTTATTTATTTCATTGCAAGAATGGGATCTAACTATTATTACGAACGATTCATTTATTCTCACCTAAGCCTAAAATTATGAATTTATAATCACAATTTATGATTTTTGTTTTCACAATTTATTCCATCTGGTCATTGATTATGTCAAAAGGGAAAATAATAATTCATGTTTAAGTGGAACAAATCAAGAAAACACAAATCACAAACTATGATTTTCACTTTTAACAGTTCTTATGATTAAGAATTCTTTATTATTGACTTCTAATTAATTGATCAATATCGTGACTAATTTTTACTTAATTGATTCCTATAACGCATGATTTCAGCAAGCATTTCCCTCCGTGAATATGGTTGGAAGAATGTATGTCCAATGCATGGAACGACTAATGGAACCGAAGCGCATTCTTCCCAATCTACATTAAGAAATATGCCTCCAACTAGTGTAGAATGTGAAAGAAACCTCAGCAGTGCTGTTTCATGCATGACAAGTCCATAAGTGTATAAATGCATTGTGCAATAACCTGTAGAAATTTCAAGAGAAGCAGATCGACAGCCATCACCTATTTGTCGATTAGAAAGCCGCCTTAGACCGCATAATTGGGTTACGATATACCAGCCAACCATATTTTCAAAATAATGTTTAGGGTTGCCATATCAGCTCGAGGAAATTTCGGGACAAAAAACAAAAATTTAAATTTTTTTTGGGTCCAAAACATAAAAAAGTGCTGGAAATTTCCACCAATTACCCAAACACAAAAAAAAATTTCTAAAAACAAATTTTGGTTCCAGTAAGTTGTTATGAGGTGCCACTGCCAAAAGAGACTATAAACAATTTTCTTATTTTATTCTCTCGAGCACCAAAGTAAAAGTACCGCTGGTTACTTGGGTACTTTGTAACCGTCTTCAGTTCAACACCGCTCTTTTATTCTCCTTTCTCCATCAGCTGTTTCTAGCTTTTGGCATTACCGTGATGCGCCACAGTTCTTAATTTTCACGAATTGAAACCCTCATGACTGCGCTCTTCTTTTTTAGCTAGCTCAGCCAGCTCTCTTGCAGTCATCATCGATCGCATCGATCAAGGTATTTGTTGTTATCTGCAAGTAATGCTTTCTCTTCAACGCATCGTTGTGCGTCGCGCTCTTCGTTATCATCAACTGGACCACTTAGTCTTTATTTGCTAAATTGTATTCGCCGTCGTAGCTCTCGCACCGTTAGCTTTCGCATGTTCTCACATACGATGTGCCCCTATAAGGTTGCCATCTACCCGTGGTATTCGCACTAAAATAAGCCACTTGCTCTCCTCTGCAGCTATGCATGATGATTCTGTACCTGCTGATCACACTATTTCAGAGTTGTTTGTGTAGAGGCCAGGTTCCTAATATTTTTTTAAGTTGACTTTCCATGAAAACAATTTCTTACCTGAATGGGATTTTCCCTCAAAATCCTTTTTTGCTGGAATTTCTCTTAATTTTTATTCGGCATCTACCTGAGGATTGATAATATAAAGAAGCAGGACGAACAGGTAGAGGAAGACATGTGAGTACATTTTAAGTAGAAAGGAGCCTTCCCTGTTTCTTCTCTCTTAATTTGCAATCTCCGGTGTAACAAGGAGAATTAAAACCGAAAGACAGTTTCAGTATTCTCGCAATTGCCTTCAAAGCTGGTGTTTATTGTCGTAGGATATTTTTCTTAAATATTTTTACAAACTAAGAAAAATTCACGTGCAAAAAGTGTTAATAATGTCAAGTAACAAGAAAGTGAAAATTTCAATCGAAGTTGCAAATTCCACCGACTCATCCAGCCTGGGTATAAAGAATATCCACTGCACCGATCATGCAATCTTAGCATTGGAACATATGAGGTCGCTTAAGTACTTTTCCGATATAGTGCTTATAGCGGGCAAGGATGGCAAGAGGTGAGTGTTTTAACGCAAAGACAGTGTGGTGATACTAAACTGACTTTCCCCCCATTTACAGAGTGTCCTCACACCGTTTGGTATTGTCCGCATCAAGTCCTTACTTTTCGGCCATGTTTACCGGCTCAATGCGTGAGGCCGACCAGCACGAAGTAACCTTGAGCGAAGTGCGCGGCGACATATTAGAAGCCCTGGTGGAGTACTGCTACAGCGGACGTCTACAGTTGCGGCAGGACACCGTGGAGATGCTGTTGGTGACTGCTTCCATGTTCCAGATAAATAGTGTGGTGTCGGCTTGCACAACTTATCTTGCCGAGCAACTGGAACCGTCCAACTGTTTGGGCATGACAATTTTCGCAGAACAATACCACTGCAAGGAGCTGCAAAAGAAAGCAGAAGATTGCACTCACCAACAATTTACGCAGGTGAATTTTGTACTTTTCCTTACTTGTCAGTTCATTTCATGTACATTTTCAGGTTTGCAAGAATGATGAGTTCTTCCAGTTGGATGTCCTTCAATTGTCTAAGTTAATTGCCAGCGATGATCTGTATGTCAAATCCGAGGAGGTAATCTTCCACAGTGTCATGGCCTGGCTGAACGCCGACTTGCCTGCACGCGAGCAGCACATATGTGAACTAATGCCTCTCGTGCGTATGACACAATTGTCGCCCTCTTTCCTAACCGATCATGTGGAGGCAATATGCCGCTCTCACAATTGCCAAGATCTGTTGATGGAGGCATTCAAATGGCACGATTTACCTGAAGAACGGCGAGAGATGGCCACGAAAAACACAAGACCACGTAATTCCATTGAAACTTTGATGGCAATTGGTGTCTCTATGGTTGATGTAAGGCAGACTTAGTCATGTTAATTTTTCCCATATAATTTATAAATTTTTGATTTCATTCAGAAAACAATCAGCATTGAATGCTATTGTCCGCATGCGGATAAGTGGTCAATACGGAATACTGGAATTAATTACCGCCTAAGTTACGGTGTGGCCACACTGGATGACAATTTGTTAATTGTGGGTGGACAGTATGGCAGAGTGCTGAACACAAGTTTTAGTTTGAATTTGTCGACGTGGACATTGACAGAGCTAAAACCGATGCACTTGTATCGTCAGAGATTATGTGTGGCTGTACTGGAGAATTGTCTTTATGCTATAGGCGGTCATGATGGCGAAAACTCTTTGTACTCCGTGGAAAGGTAAGGGTGCAATATAATATTTTTCAAGGGTCAGTTGTGAAGCATAAAGTTTATAATTTCAGATGGGATCCCGTTGAATGCAGTTGGTGCTTTGTGGCTCCCATGTCCTCCATGAGAGAATATGCCGGTGCAGTTGTACTGAATGGCTGCATCTATGTTGTGGGTGGTTGTAATGATGCTGGTTGTATCAGCTCAGTCGAATGCTACGATCCACGCTTCGATTCGTGGGTCGACTGTGCGTCTATGTCTGTGTCACGTAGTAATTGTGGGGTAATTTGCATTTAGAATTTGGTAATTTGACATTTTTAACTGTAAACTATAACAATTTGCAGGTGGCCGTTTCGAATGGAGTTCTGTATGCCGTTGGTGGTGAAATCAGATGGGGAAGTGGTACACCCACAGCGGAGTGCTACGATCCCGTTGCCAACAAATGGACAATGGTTCGCTATAACCTTATTTACTTTAATTAATATATTTTCACTAATTTTATATATTTTTGTATTTGCAGATTGAACCCATGAGCGTGGTACGAGAGGATTTCGGTTTGGTTGCTTTTGGCAATTGCCTGATGGCCGTTGGGGAATTCGAGACCTGTGCAGTCGAGCAGTATGACCTGGAAACAAAGAAATGGTGCGGGAAGGGCACTTTGGCGGGGTGTTATTACCAAGTGGACGCCTGTGTGGTACCAACTCATTATTTGGCAAATTTATCGCAGTAACTAGGGTAATTGAAATTGGAAAATGTGGTAAATATCTGCCAAATAAATCGATAAACGCTGCAGCTAGTTCCAAATGTTTAATATTGACAATAAATAATATAACTTGACTCACATCAAATGATACCCAAATTTTATGTACGAGTAATCAAAGAAAACTCTTTTTTTGAAACCCTTTTTTGTGTGCATTGTGGTAACTTTCTTCATTAAAAAATATTCTGAAAAGAAAAAATTTCTTCAAAGTTGGAAGAGAAATTCACAGATATGGTAACACTGTTTGCAGCGCCACCTGTGGTGGGAAACAATTCGCAGATGCGCAACCAAGTAAATTTTGTGATCGTATGGTATCTATATATATAAAACAAAGTCGCGAAATGTGTTACCCATCGCATCAGAAATCAACGGAGCACCCGATTTGGATAATTTCTTTTGTGTTGCCTTCGTCTTGGTGGTACGATCAAGAAACCCCGGAAAATCCACCCCGAAAAGTGTGAAAATCGTGAAAATAGCCAATTCACTGCATAGTTCTGGGTCGCCTTCATATATTTGTAAGCGAAAGGCTTGCGTGCTTTCAGGATCATCGTTATTAATGCAAGTACTGCCGCACACCATTGCATACTTTCTGGGGTTACCATAATTTATTTTTCAGTTAGCATAGATCAGATCCATAGATTATACGTGGCGCCGTGGTGAGATGTTTGTTGCATACACAACACGTGACACCGCGGTGAGATGTTTCTGGCACCGCCGTGGTGAAAAGATCACAGCTTCACCATTGCGCTAACTGCCGTTTCATGTTTTGCTTTTCATTTGTTTTCTATGACTTAACAACAGAACATAACACAGGTGCAGAGGTTTTATTACATTATAAAAGTTTTTTAGGCCCAGCAAAGCGGGTCCGACCCAGCTAGTTTAGTATAAGAGAATAGTTTTTGCAAAAATGTGCGCAGTTTCTCTAACTTGTGGGCGGTAAAAGTGGGCGTGTCAAAACCTATCCTAGAACACGACTTAGGGCCCCTAGAACATATATATAAATTTTGGTCAGAATCTGTACAGTAGTTTTCGCGTCTACTGGTCACAAACATGCACGTCTCTTTTATAAATATAGGGGAGGGTGCCCATATACTGGCACTGCCCAGCTACTGGCACCCATCAGTTCTGACGTTCATGGCGATGACAGCGGCAATGTGCTTAGCATTAAAGTGTCATCTCATTACCCCTTAACTTTTCAAAAATCATTGCACATGTTGCTGTAGTCGCGCTGTCGCCGAAACGTAAAAAAAACCGGAAAAATCGAGGCTGATATAAAATTGTTCATCTTTATTAAGTGAATTTTCAACTGTTTTTCATCAATGTAGAAGGGAAAACATGATTGGAATTCTTAGACTGTTTGTATTCTTCACGTTTTCGACAAACAATGGAACATTATTGTGGAATGGGGATGAGGATTCTGGGATTCTGTCAGAATAGCAAAAGTGCCCACCTACTGGCACCCTTGACACAACATCGTGTAAACATCGTGCTGTTCACTTCAAATGTGTCAACATGCAATGGAGCATTTTCACTTGCAAAAACTAGGGGGAAGCTGAAGGCAGCGAAACATAATTTTAACCCATATTTTCACTTATATCCATTTATTTTGCTAATAAAATCTCACGAATCCTTTTGTTTCAGTCCAAATGGTCAGAGTGAACCACTGATAGAATGAACAACACATACAAATTATATACTAGGGTTTATGCTTCATTTTCGATTGTTTACAGAGAATTGTAAATGGGTGTTAGTAGCTGGGCACCATTTAAGTTCCATTGAAAATTCTTGTAATTTATTGAACTCAGCTTTTAACGAACCCGAGATCTCCGCAAAATAATTTTTAAAACAAAGTTATAGCCTCATACCATTAGGGTGCCAGTAGGTGGGCACCCTCCCCTACTATAGATTCACCACCACGAAGTGTAAACATGCTTAGCGGTTGATTCTTCTTCGTCTTAAAATAAACAAAACAAAAGTGATTTACAGTAAAGTTGTGTAGATCCGGCTCTCCGTAACCGTATTACAAATACATATCCGATCATTCCTCAAAAACAACCCTAACGATGTTCACAACTCGACAAAACTGTTTCGAATTCATAATTGTTATTCGTCGAAAGAGAAAGCTTTCCACTCAATTAATAGCTGCTTTTATCGACATCCACAAGATTCCAGAAAAAATAGGGCAAATCTCCCAATTAACTTCGAAACTAAATACTTTCGCTAACTGCATTATCAACTTCAACCCGCCAGTATTGCCACTTAATTGCGATTTATGTTTCAGAAATTTTATGAAAATTTCGCAAACAACAAAATGTGTGTGTGTGGGGAAAACTTTTAAATGCAATAATGACAAAACTAAGTAAACTCACATTAGTGATGTACCTATACGCACACAAAAACACACACGCACACAAATGGTTGTATGTATATAATTAAGCAACTGCTAATATACATCCGCTACAGCTTGTGGCTGTCTGCCCCCGGGTGTTGGCTTGCATTAGAGGAAATTTAGGTCAAGTTTACACATGAGCTTGCGTGGTGATTATAAACTTTCGACAGCTGCTGCTGCAACGCTTGGAGTGAAGTAGAACAGTGCAATGCCACATACGGTTAGCATCTGTGCATGCATGCATCCCTCCGCACTGTATATCGCTTAAATGTATTTTGCGTGAAAGTTTCACTTTTAGTCGCCACCACACTGGAAGCTCTTCCGCCAACGGCTCTCAACTTCAAATGACATTTTATCACTTTGGAAATTGTATGTATACTTACTCCACTATATGGCAAATGTGTGTTTAAGTGTCACAGTGGATCATGGCGTGTGTGTTGACCCACACGAAAATTATATTTACTCCAAATTTCTGCCATGAATATTTTTTGCATATTTGCTCTTATCATTCGCTCGCTCTGGGGAAAGAATAATATTCCAATTTTATAACTAATGAAAAAATTATTTAACTTTTTATTTCAGGAAAGGCACAGGTGTTGGGAGGGGGGTGGGTGGCGCATAATTGTGTGCACTTATACCTTATTAAAGTTGAAGTAGTTTTGAGTGTTATGTGTTGGGAGGAAAGGTAATTGGTAGAGAAAAATATTTTTATATTTAGATGAAGGTACAGAGAATGAAATGGGGTTAAGTGAATAATTGCTTTTGCTCGTAGTGCCCAGATTGGTGACAAGTGCAATTATTTTTTCGTCATTTGTATCTCACGAAAATAGTTAATTCAATTAACTAATTTAACAGACTTTATGCATTTACTAAAATTGCAGCAAAAAGTGTGTCAAGATTAAGTTAAGTCAGATAAAGTCAGCAAATATAGCATGGTTTCGGCCTAATTCCCATCTAAGTAACCATTACTGGATTTACTTTTAAATAAAATACTTAAAGCTTTCAAGGAAATGTAGGCTATAGTGCTTCTATAAGACTTATATCTTCTTGCAATATAGAACAACAAAAAAATAAATAAAAAAAAAAATGTTGTACCCGGTCCTAAAAAAAATCGGTTACTTCGCTTTTTGAACAAATTGCTTGAGCCACAGTCAACAAGGTATATCAATTATAGTTTAAACGAGTACCCGATTACTCGAATATGAATTTGAGTAAATGGAATTAAAATTTTTTTCTACCCGGTTACTTTACTTTTAAATAAAATTCTTAAAGTTTTCGAAGTAAAAGTTTGTATGCTTTTAGGGTATGCCATGGGGCTAAAATTTGGTGGCTACCCTGTATCCGCAAATTCCGGTTACTTTGCTTTTTGATACAAGTGTTAACGGGTTTAATGTCAAAGTAATTTTTTTCTACCCGGTTACTTTACTTTGAAATAAAATTCTTAAAGTTTTCGAAGTAAAAGTTTGTATGCTTTCAAGGTATGCCAAGGGCTATAATAGGTGAGTACCCGGTAATCGTAAATTCCGGTTACTTTGCTTTTAGATACAAGTGTTACCGGTATTAAAGTCAAAGGATACAAGTGTTACCGGTATTAAAGTCAAAGGAATTGTGTTTTCTGGGCTATAATAAATTCGTACACGGAAATTTACTTAAATTTATTAAAATTTTTCTTTTCTTTTCATATGTTTTATTTTTATGATTTTTCCCAAATGAAAAATTCTAATGATCACATTGTACATTCAACATAACCTCGAAAATGATTATAACAAACGAAATTTAAGTATTTCTACAAGCATATTACATTTCCTTACCAAGTCCCACCCCCAACCCCATCACCAATATCACAAAAAGCGAATTTCAAATGTCAGCTTCGGAGCATACAATTTTGTGCAGTTTGTCACGCTGTCATTCACGCATTCAGGCAGTCAGTCAGTGTTGCCAGTGTTACTTATTCCATACTTTTGTATTTATTTATTTATTTCGTCTTTTCCTTTATTTTATTCCAAATGTACTTTGGTACGCTTGTCATTCACGCTTGTTTCGCATTATTTTCACATTTCAAGATTCCATTTTGTCCCTGCAACAATGCAGAAATGCTTCAAAAATTTCGCATTTCTGCTTCAGTTGTTTTGGTTGTACTTCATTGTTTCTTCTTGCAAATATCCTGCAAACGAAATCTTGCTTTCACTTTAGCCTCAACACACCTCAACTTCCCGTTTGAACCCCTTTTCCACTCTCAGCCATTCAACGCAGTAAGTATTCTTCTGTTAATGAATAGTGTTGACTCGGTAACGGCTTTAAGACCCCAAGTATCCTTTTCCGCATTTTGCCTTTGTTTTTGGTCGTGCTTTATCAGCGTCTTGTTTATGGTTTGTCATTTTACGGTTAGATTTCTTACAATTTCATACAATACGAAAATGCTTCTTGTTGTTTTCCTTGGATGGGATGGTTGCCATTGCAATTGTTACCACTTGACTGTCAGGGAAACTTTTGCCAGCAAGGTGAGAAAATTAAGTTCTGGCGAATTTTCCCTTCCATCCACACACAAACACAATCAAAATTAACTGCGAAGCGAACATCAAGCAAGCAAATCAAAAGGAAATGCTTTAAAGCGGAATTTGGCTAGTTCAATTTCCGTTTTATCTCTTTTGATGGAATTTCACAAAGGGCGGTTGAGCGGACACTTGATATTTCGAATTAAATTTGAAAAAAACTCTGATAATTTTGAATTTAATGCTATGTAGGTGTATATGAATGAATCGGGTTTGTGGTAAAAATAAATTGATTTGTTACAAAAGGTACATTCGCCAATCAACGGTTGATTGCGATTATGTGCACATAGCTAGCATTGGCTCCTGAGTCCATCTAGCGATGTCAGTCTGTCTTTCAATTCGCACAATAACATCCGAGTTATCGACTTAAAATTTCTGCATTCCTCTAAGTAATGTTTACTGCAAATTGGTATTAGAGTAATCGGGTACTCGTATAAACAATAAAAATTTGTTCAAAAAACAAAGTAATCGGTTTTTTGTACCGGGTACCCACATAATTTTTATAGCCAATATTACTTTAAGAACCTTAAGAATTTTATTTAAGAGCAAAGTAGCTAGCCGGGTAGAAAAAATCAAAATTTCATTTACTGAAAATTTTAATTTGAATAATCGGGTACTCGTATAAACTATAATTTAGATACCTGTTGGCTGTGTCTTCAAAAATGTTTTCAAAAAGCAAAGTAACCGATTTTTTTTGTACCGGGTACACAATTTTTTTTATCAAAATACGCTAATTTTGGCTTTGAAGTTATGAAAATTTGGAACTAAAAGCTAATTGGCAAGTATTTATAGGTACCATTTATGCTAAAAGTTCAGAGTTATAAGGATACATACTTGCCCATGTATATATTAGATTCCCATAAAGTAGGAAACCCTTCGGAAACCGTGAGCAGGCAAAGTAAATGCAGTTTACCGGTTCTTTGTCTCAACTTCATGTTTACGAGGTCATTCCGGCTTTATATGAATCGCCTTTTGGTAAATAGTAAAATCTACTTAAATTTTGTCTTTTTTTATGGCGTGGGAGAAATATATTTTCTCAATATTTCACGCTGGCCACAATATAAACCTTTACCCCATTAACTGTGTGATGCACATGGCAATATTTTGCGGTTCCGGTCAGGCTTAAATACGCACACATTCACACACTCTTGCAATGAAAACTTTTAATAACTTTATGGCCCGGCATACGACCAAAATGACATTAAAGATGCGCTCAGTAGGTATGCTCGCCCGCTCAAGTGTTTAAAATTTACTACAGCAATGATGGCAAAATGGCCAAAACCGCAGGCTAATTAATGCTTAACCATAAGTAATGTGTGGGTGTGTGCGTGTGTGTATGCCGTAAAATGCAAACTTTCGATAGAGTTTACAAAATATATAAGTGTGTGTACTGGCAGACAAGCTGCACTTCACTCGACAGCACTCCACACTCCACATCCCACGCTCCCACTCCCGCTCTCTCTCTCTCCATACACAATAACGCACAATTTTAAGTTAATTGCCACTTGTGCCATAAAATGAAACACAATGAAAATGTTTGCCATAAAAAATTGTGGAATTGTTGTGTGTGTGTTAATTGGCACAAAAGACTGCGCGAAAACAAAGACACTTAATTTTTCATTAGCGTTTATATTTTTACGCCAAAATGATAATTACTAGAATTGTGCGCGGCTACGCCTTTGTTGCCGTAAACAAGAACGCCTCCGAAAAAAAATTCAACAAAGTACGAAAAAAAACACACAAAGCAAATAGAAAGTATGCGAAATTATGGGCGGTTGTGGTAACGCCTTTTGAGGCTACTCCCATTGCCGCCACCACATGCACATGTCATGGCTGGGAAAATAACCGGTGGAGGGGAAACCGTTTTTTTCTTTTGCGTTATTGAAAGAAATTGCCGGTCAGTGGTGAATTAGTTAGAAGACGGAAGAGTGGTGAGGAGCAGATTGAAGAAAGTTTTTGGATATACACTTTTTTTAAGACTTTTACTGGCGTCTTTCGTATTTTACATACAATAATTTTTGTATTAAATTAAGAATGGCAAAATTATTTTTAAAAAATTTTATTTTTCCATATTAAAACTGAAATAAACCAAAGTGGTGTCAATTGGGTTAGTATGGCACCGGTCTATGTGTCTCAATTCAGAACTATTTCTCACGGATTTATGAGGTGCCATGCAAAATTCACCAGCTATCGACATATAAGGTTCCAGGACTGGGACAGGCCACAGAGTCATAGTAAAAGTGATGAGCAGAAGTGATGAGCAGTACAGCCGCACAGAAAAATTAACTTGTAATTAATTGTATAAACAAAAGTAGCCCCTATCTCCATCTCTTAGAGGGCCCTCCCCCTACAAAGAGAGATTGGTTCCAACTTTTCCTAGGCTACCCATAGAGGGTTACGTTGCATGACTGACCCCCAATTTTTTTCCTTCCTTAACATTTTTGCTAAACATATTCAGTTACTACACCTACCCTTAAGCAGGACTCAAATACAATAGGAACGTAAAACCACCGAAATCGGCTGAAAAACGACCAAAAACTCCACATCTGTCTAGGACTTGCCCCTAGAGGTCTGAAATATATTACCGGCCAGAGGGAAGCACCCAGGGGATGGGTTTGGGGGTGTTCGAATCCCCCTAAAAGCTACGAAGTAATAGAAAAATTATGAAATTATATATATCTAGTTACTAACCGGTTAGTAACATAACCGGTTAGTAACATAACCGGTTAGATGTAACCGATGTGAAAATATGAAAACCCGGCCACCGATGTGACGGAGCTCCGCATCCGCCTATGCACTAAATTGACATCCTCTAGACCTCCGCAACATGACATCCGCATGTATGCGGGTCTTTTCAACTTATAGCTTTTTGAACTTTTTTGAATTTTTTGATTGTGTTTTAGGTTTTCTCTGAGAAACTATAGGCGATCTGGGCAGAATCTTATCAGATTTAATTACAACACAATTCTAGGATACTGAAGAATATTTTTTGTCCAGGCTGACGTCTAGTTGAGATCGAATTCTTATTGCTTAAAACTCTAGAAGTGGAGTCCAAGGCAATTTTTATATAATATGTTTAACCCTACCGATCTAAAGATTTTTTTTGCAATTTTTGTTAACTAATTGTCTCTACAAACTTTGATTGCATGAATCACAAAATAGTTTGTCATCGCAATTTCACCATTTCAACCTCAGCCGCAATTAAACCTTCGGTTTATCATTGCCCTTTGTTCAAGGAATTCTCATATTTATTCAAATTTATGAATTCCTTAAATGTAAACAACAAAAAAAAAGAAATCACATACGGCAAACTCCTTCAATTTCGTTCAATTATCGCAATTAAAAAGCGCTCCAAAGCAAAGAAATAATTAAAGTTGTACACACGCACACACACACACACACACATACACACTTACCTACCCAAACACGCTTACTTTATACCACAATTCGTTATCCTTTTAAACTGAACCGCAGGCTAACTTTATTTCTCCCTCCAACAGCGAAGCATAATTTTTTTTCTCCAACTAGCCTCATACCCCTCCCCATTCACTAACAACGTTCGCATGTGAGTTTGGATGTATGAATTTTGAGTGTGTTTGTGTGATTGTAAATTTCCCAACAATTTAGAGCGAGAAAAAGGCGACAACGAGGACAATTTTCACATTGTATATTTATACAACCGTACCCGTGGCTGAAGAACCGGAATAGACCACGCAATACCATGGTACGTCCGAACGTCAACGCCGCCGCGGCAAAGCAAAGCACAAGGAAAATACAAACGATGACAAAAAAAACTTAACGAAAGCACGACTTTAATTATTGCCACCAGACACGAACGCTCTCGTGAATGCTAAAATATAATTTTTTTCGTTTAATTTTTTTGTTGTTGTTTTTTTTTTGTTTTTTTAATTCTTTTTCGGTTTGAGTTTGTTTATTTTTTCTGAACTCGAGTCCATGTTCATGTCCAGTCCAAACAGCTTTTGGCTTTGTCGTCGCCATCGCCGTCGTCATCATCATCCTCATCGTCGACGTTAGCCATGGCTATGACTGTGACTACGGCTACGTGGCATGGCTGGTGGCGGCCTCTTTCGGATGAGCGCATTGACCCAAACATGGGTGCAGATTGCATTGCAGAGCGGCGCGCATTGAGTTGATATTCATGACAGAATCTGACGGTTCATGTTTGGGGCCAAGCAACCATCGTCGGCCAGTCTGTGTGACCATCGTCATTCTTGTCCACTGGGCACTGAGAGGGAATGAAAAACAAATGGAATATTTCAGTTGGAGGTGGATTTCTTAAAGCTTTAATTACTTGGAAGCTTTGCAAATTAGTGGAGGAGTAGATTGTGAGAGATTTGAATCATCAAAATGTAATTTTAGCTCAGTTTTGAATACGATTAAAATTTTACAGAATTCATAGAATAATAAAAAAATTGCGTATACGCCCCGTTGTATGGGTTCGAATGAACAGTCCATATCAACAATCTGTAACAATTCGTTAGCATTTTTTTTGGAATTATTGTTTATGATACTCATTCACCCACCATTCCAATTTTAAACTAGCCCAAGCTTTATGCGGTGTATTATACTATGCAACAGTCGTTACACACTGCGTATGAGTAATTTTTAAAATTAAAATTTTTTTATTTAAATTAATTTGTCAATTGGTTACTCTATTTTTAGCACTAGTTTCTGAATATTGGCGACTTTCTTTTAAAGACATACATAAAAACCAAACGTATTCGACGAATCCCACAGCCCCTTTACCCACTGTGACTGAAACAGTAACATTCCGAACTGCATCGAATAGTCAAGCATTTAGTGGAATCTTCCCAACAGCTCTATAGTGGAAGCAATTAAATATTCATAATTTTACTTAGCTTGAAGTCTAATTTTCAATTATGTTATTTAATTTTAAGGTCATTTATTTACACAACCCAACAAGATTTGCCCCATAAATCAGAGATTTTTGGACGCATAACACAATCGTGTTAAGGACGCCATCTTATTCGGCATTCAAGGATTAATTGGCCCACATTCCTAGTCAAATTTGAATCCAATTTAACTTTAGTACTCTACATAGTTAACAGATAATACACTGAATTGACTGCCACTAGGTTTGTACTAAGGTTGAGTAGCAACTTAATTTAACAATTAATATTCGCCTTTGTATTTTACCACTAAAATATTTAATTTGTAAAAAATGTAATCCCTAAAACCAGGGACGTAACCAGAAAAAAATTTCGGAAGGGGTTTTCATAAAAAATTTTCGATTTTTCATAAAAAAAAATTATTCAAAAATAATAAAAAAAAATGCTTGCAGAGAAAAACCGAAGGGAGGTTTATGAAAAAAGGATTCACTCTAAAATCGACGTATTGTGTTCATATATATTTGGTTTTATTGCATATCTAAATTACTAAAGAATATTACTAAAGAACATTTTTAAAAAAACTAAACAGAAGTATTTACTTATTGCTTTTCAAATAAACCTTAAACTACGGATATCTAATTGAGAAAAAAACTTTATGAATGATTTGGCATAATATTACTTGTTAGTATACGAAAACTTTCAATTAAAAAATACATACTGAAGTTCCTTTCTCTTCAGTTCTGTTAAATTTCATAACTTGCTTGTATTATTTTAGAGATTGAGGGGAAGATCGACAACTCCCCCCCCCTCCCGGGTACGTCCCTGATTTCATTTTAAAACCAGTTTCATTTGATTCATTTGAACACCTCAAACCGCCCCTTCCCCTGCCTGGAACTATGCAATGGAAATCATAAATATATTATGCAATACTTTGAAGTATTAATAGAACTTTACATACAAAATTCGTCATATATTAAAAACAAAAAATCTAAATAATAGCTTGTTTTGAAGATAAATGGATGGAATAAACATATTTGTTTCGAAATGATTAGCTTACTTATGACCAATTACTGAAATTGGTACTGAATTGCTCAGAAACCTGACATGATAGAAAACTTCTAAGAACGGCGTTTTGTTCAGCGTTGAAACCCTTCGTTTGGCTGTTGGAGTCTCAAAATGTTAAAATTTTTGCAGGATATTAAGTATTTTTTGAAAGAAGAATTTCCGATTATGTCTTTTCAATTGAGTTGTTGAAATCAATTACATATCTTATGAATACCTATTTTATAGGGACAAGTAACTCATGTACCTTTTGTAATTATCATAATAAACTTTTTGAGGTAGAACTGATATCCAATGCGTTTCCCCAATCTCCAATGTTAGTTCTCAGTTTGAATAATTTTGGCGGATCATAGCATTCCCAGCGGCACATTTTTTGTATGGTGAGCATGCAACGAGCAATCGTTGTAGTCGTTTCCATGGTCATGTCCGCCTGTTAAGTGCAACGTTACCTAAAAATCGGCATATGAACTGTTATGCTCGCACTGGATGTAAGCGCCCATGTCCGTCTCCTTGCACATATAACAGGTGAGACGACCAGCCACAAAAATGGTTGATATAGTGTGTTGCAGAAATCCAAATAATCGGTTTTATCAAACTGAAAGTAATCATTTACCAAACGCCTCCTGAAACACTACATCGGCAATCGAGAAAAATGTTCAATACGTTTGCTGGGATTGAACTATTTACAAAAAATGTTGCCAATTCATACTTTTTTGACCCCGAAAATTATGCTTCAAATTTGTATTTGCATATAAATACGCTCGCTAATTATAATATTCTAAGATAATTCCAAATGCCACAACCAGATTATTTTAAAATCTAATTAAAAATTAAATTTTAGCCGAATAACAATTTTGGCTTTAGGTAAATCCACCTTCTCTAAATCCCTATTAAAATCTGCTGATTTTAGCCGAAATTTATATAAATTAAATTCAGGCCAAAATTCAGCTACGTGTCAATTGGCTTTGTCACAGAATTTTGAATTATAATTTCAGCAAAAAGCGAAAATAGCGACATTTCGCATGACAACAGCAGATTAGTTGAGTTGCTTCATTCTATTCGGTATTCGAGTAAGTGTTTTTGTGCGCCGAAAGCTGTCATCATATTTCAACTGTCAACTTGGAAGCAAAAATACACAAAAAAAAGAAAATAAAAATAAAAAAAAATAAAAAAAATAAAAATGAAATTCCTCAAATTCGCGCCTCTACCAAAAGAAAATTTCCAGTCAAATTTCCACTAAAAAAGAAATTTCCAACTAATTGAAAAAAATTTTTTCCCTGCTGACATTTGCAAAATTATTTTTAATAATTTTATTATTTTTATTGTTATTATTTAGTTACTTGGTAAAAGTATACTTTTGCGTACTTAATTTCTGTTGTTGTTGTTGTTGTGTTCCTTAGAAATTCCAGCGACAATTGTCAAATGGCACGTCATTGAAGGCAGTCAAACGCAAATCCCGTCAACCGCCATCAAAGGTGCTCTATCATAAATGAAAATGAAATGACCTCGTTGACATTTGTTATGTGGCGGCAAGAGGTGCTTGGGCGCACAATGAAATGAGCCCTGCTCCTCAGATTGTTCACATTCGCGTATATTGCCACAATTAGCGCAAAAAGTGCCTGAGGTGGTGGAAAATAGTGTAAAAAGTAGTAGAGCAAAAAAAGAGAAGGAAAACCGAGCAGCCGTAGGCTATTTTCGGTATCGTCCAACGACACGCCCCACAGTGGTGGTCACCACGACCGTCATCGTCGTGCTTATTAATGCGGGCGGACGTACTTATTTAACTTATCTGCCCTATTCGCGCATATTCATGAGGCAGAAGAGGTCTGTCGAGTTCAGTTGAGTTGTGTGTGTGTGTGTGTGAGTTAGCTCTGTGCATTCCTTCGTACCCTCACAGTGGACTCACGTTGAGTATCGCCTTTCAGCACATAATTTTTCGTTTTGATAAATGTGCAAATATTTGCGTTTTGCTTTTTTTTTTGTGTTCCCGCTGATGTGACTTTTGCATGTAAGTGGCCAAGGTGGGGGCGTAAATAGTTGGCATTTGGCAAATAAATGAATTACTTTATGCCCACGAACGGGCATTGTGTGGTGGAGCCCCAAGGTATGCTTTAAATTTATTCATTACTTCTGTTTTGGGTTAGCATGATTTTGGTCATTTCGTCATTTGTTTGGTGGCGCGAAAAATGCTGGAAAATTTGTGTGTCGAGTGACGCTTTTGTGTGTGGTGGATCTGTTGATTTGTGTGGAATTTTTTGTTCATAAAGCGAGGTGGACACAATTTCATAGAATTTTGTACGAAACTCAGGTGTTTCTAGTTTATTTGAACTAGGGTAGGAAAATAGAATTATTTTTGAATTTTTTTGCAGTTATTTGCAGTTTAGCTTGTCCAGTTTAAATGTTAAGTGATTATTTTGTACACACTAAGAAATATTTGTGTAAATTTACGATTATTATGGATGGAAATCCGATGCCTCCTATAATGTTTGTAATTTAGAGTGTACTCCTCCTATAAGTCGAATAAAAGACAAAATTGCATACAAAATTAAGGTGCCTCCAATTCTTTTTTTTTAGTGATTTTCAACACCTTTCAGCAAATAAATTTTATTAAAATACTTTTCTGGATCGGAAAAAAAAAATTTTCAGGATTTTGACTAATAAACTAATTTGTGTTTATTAGTCCCAGGAAGGTCAACCTCCAAAAAAATCTCTACCCGTTAGCGATAACATGTCGACATAAGAAAAAATCGAGATTTTTATGGCAATACTTTCGCATTTAGGATACCTACAATTCTGTGTCTTAGTATTTTCAATTTTGAATAACATCTTAAGTCACTAAAACCTTTAAATGCATTGAATTCTTTCGTTCAATTAACCTAAAAAATGGTATGTAACATGAGCATCCAAAGTTGTAATCAAAAAAATGTTCAGCTAAGACTTAGTCAATTTGATAGCCAATTGGTTGATGTTGTTAGAATTTCGGTTTTTTTCAGAAAAATATTTTTATTTATTTTATTTTTTAGTCCACTTACAAAATTTTAACGATTTACCCACTGTAACACGTCTAAAAAAAATGATACCTTGCCTCACCATATACGGGTGTGCACTTGTAAAAAATTACTGATAAAAATAAGTGGCCCCCTAAAGTATACTCCTTAAAAATTCTATAAAAATACTATAAAAACCAGTCAATGGGATATAAATATTCACATGAATACTATTTTAATCAGATGTTCCTATTAATTAACTTTACTATTATTGAATGATTTTTATAGGATTTTTTCTGACTGTAGTTAATTTGAATATAAAAATTCTGGAATAGTTATGAATATAACTAGTTACTAACCGGTTGCAAAACTAGTTACTAATAGTTTACATTCCTAATTACTACCGGTTACATAATTAGTTAGTAACAGATTAATTAACTACTTACTAACGGGTTAGTTGTAACCGGTGTCCGGACAGACAAACCTTGGTTTGTTTCCCAAATTATTTTAAAAACAATTTTTCATCTGCATTTTAAAATTAAAAAAAAATTTGATGAAAAATCTTAAAATTAATTCTGCAAAAAAAAAAGAATTGCTCTTGTTGATTTTAATTTTTTTTAGTATTTTATATTTTTTTTCATCATTTCATGAATCTTTCCCCGTAATATTTTCCTGGGTACGTCCCAATCACTGGGTGGCAAGTACAAGTGTGTGTGTGTGGTAATTACTAATTGGTAAGCTCCTACGATGACCCCAATTTGCCGATCAAGCAGCAAATCAGACTCTTGAGTTGGCGCCTATGTGGCAGAACACAATTTATTTATTTGAATTCACACGACTTGCTTAGTTTTGATTCATTGGGGGGTAATTGTGGGATCTTAACTTCAAGCATTCCATTATATGTTGTAATTTTAATTGCACTTATTTTGTCGAGTTAATGCAAATTTTTCAATAAATTTTGGATTGAGCTAGAAAAAAATGAGTACCCGGTAGACGGAAGACCCGGTTACTTTGTTTTTAGACTAAATTTGTAACCTTTTAAAGTACAGATTTGTGTGTTTTTCGGGCATAATATCAGCAATAATAATAAGTGTGTACCCAGTATCCAAATCGACCGGTTAGTTTACTTTCAGATACGATATAATTTTGTTACAATGTTTTCTGGGCATGCTTTATGTTGTAATAAATGGATTTTGGAAATAAATTTTGACTTTTAAAATCATAAACAAGAGATAGCCATGACATAGTTTATTAAAGTACCGGTTACTCGAAAAAAAAAATATTTTTTTCACAAAACGTATACCATTTTGATTTGTGTTTTACTATCAAAAATTTAAAAAAAAGTGGTTTCATTTGGAGTTTAACTGATTTACTCTTACTTATAGCGAGTTTGAGTTAGCAGTCAATTATTTCAAGAAACCTCTAGAGAAACACCCATTCTCTTAATCTTAAAAATTTCTGTAAATTTATTAATAAATCCATAAAAAGCTTCTACTTTTTATAACTTCTGCATGTCCCTTCCTAGTGATATATGTATTTGCAGAAGCGCAACAAGCCAATTGAAAATGTGTGCCCATAAAATGGCCACTTTACGACCAGAACGAAATGGCAAACAAACGAAACAAAACGAAATGAAATGAAATGAAATATTTTGCGTTTCATTCAACAAACCAAAATACCAAATCCAACTAATAATCGCATTAAGTAATTAAGTCATTAAAAAAGAAGAATATAATAAACGAATGAAACAATTAAGAGATTAAAAATGACAGTTTTTATTTGTGAGTCTTGTGTTGCGCGTCGTTAAAATAGCAAAAAAAAAAAAAAAAGAAACAGAAACAGAAACGAATAAACAAATAAATTGTAATTGTTTAGTGCGTTCCCCGCTGGGTCATGGCTGAGGCTAATTGGCGGACTGTTGGGGCGTAAATACGGCGAAATAAAAGTAATAATAAAAATAAAACGCACAGTCGCAATGGCACAAAATTCGTTTATGACCGCATATAAACTTTACTTTTGTTCAGAGCAAAATACACAAATTACTACGTAGTCAAAGTTTTTTCGTATTTTGTTGTTATTGCCTTTCGCTACCATAAGCACAATATACGCAGGACTTTATGGTGGGCTTCATGGTGTTGATAGTCATAGGAATACTTATTTAATTTATGAGTATTTTATGTATTGTTTTTGTAATTGTTTTTTTCTTCTACAAAAAAAATGAAGTGTTTTTTTCATAACTTCATAAATGCTTGGAAATGTTAATAAATTTGCTGGTTTTGTCTGTTGAAAGATACTTAATTTCTATGACAATATTGCCTATAATTACTCTTATGCCTCTTGTGGAGAAAACTTTATTTTTTCCATACTCACACACACTCTTGCCTACTCAGAACAATAAGCCAATTTACCCCCCAAAAAAAGACAGTACTTGAGTTGAGTGGTTTGCTGGCAGTAGCCTTTATTTCGGTTTCTTTTTGAAATGTTTGCAGCCACTTCAATGGTTTTGTGCCTTCGATAATTGCTTGTGACCAGGTAAAGGCAGGCATCTGAATTGTGAATTACTGTTGCCTCACAATTAAGCTTTTGATTTGAGCCACTTGTATTTTTTTTTTTGTTCATGGAAATAAATCCGAACTATGAAGTTGTTGATGAGGATGCTGTCTCCTTTTTAAACACTCTTTTGGATTCGGTGAACCACAAGCCATGAAAGTAAGTACAAGGAAGAGTTAAGGCTTATAGTGTAGTTTGATAGGAAATTCAAGTGTATTGAAGAAGAGTTTTTGAAGTGTCTTGAATATTTACTGCTATTTATGAACAGGGAATGGAAAATTTATTGCATACTTTTAGGAAAGAAAAAAATCATAAAGTGACAAACTTTTAGTGGATGGTTCTGTAATTACCACGTTGACCGGCATATATGGAGCAAAATGGAAGATAGGTACAGTAGACAGCTAAATTATTGAACTATCGACTTAAAATATTGACAATTTCTAGTGTTTTCGTCACTAAAAGTATGCAATAAATTTTTAAGTTTAAACAAATTAATTCCCTCTAAGCAGAAATTTCTTTTCAAATCAATCTTTGCTCGGCACTTTAAAAGCTTCACTGCATTCTGGTTAAATTCCCAAAAACATTCAATAAAATCCTTTTTTAATAAATACAAACCAAATGCCTTGCCACTGCTAACTCAACATCAAAATGTTTCCATTGAGCCAAACAATTTAGAAACAAAACTCTAAACTCACCTTCACCCCGAAATTGCCAATTGGTCAATTGGCTAATTGCTTCCATTTAGACAAACACAAAGCCAGGCGAAAACCAAAAAGCAAAAAATTAAAAACCCAATTGATTTGTTTACCAACTCAAGCCAATTCTCGCACGTCATTTATTGTTCGGCAGCGAGCGCAGTAGCCGAAAATTGCCAAAACAATTTTGTATTTCTGTGAGCGAAAATGCACTTTTCAATTTTAGCTTTGTGTTTAGGCAGTGCAATTGTTGTGTGTACTAAATTCACACACACACACACACACACACACACACAAACACACTTGACCGAAAACGCACGAATAGTCAAACAAACCCTCGGAGCGTTTGTGCGCTCTCTCGCCTGGCCCAACATCAAAATAACAAATTGCATAAAAATTCCATGAGTGTGTTTAGCTTTTTCTGATATAAACGAGTGAGGGCTAGAAATTGTTTTATACAATTTTGCGCACAATTTTGCAAAAATGTTGAACGGAAAAATCCCAAAAAAAAAAACGAAACTAAACACCGCATATTTTCATCTCGAGGGTATTATTTTTGCCGCACATCCATGCAATCATTTCCAGTTGAGTGAGACTGATAGTATGCGAGATCCAGCTGTGGAAATTTATTAATTGAACATGAAAAAGGTTCACAAATTCAATAATTGGATAATAGATACTTGGGCTACGTGAAAAATCGGCCAAAATTTGTTCCAGACGATTTTTTATATAAGAAAAATCGGACGATTTTTAATTTTTGTGGTTTTTTAATCTAAATAATGGACCCTTTTTCATAAATCGATTTTTAAAAATCGTTCTACAGAAAATTGTTTTAAAAAACTAACCAAAAATGGCAGATAAAAAAAGTGGTCCCAAAATATGAAAAGTCGCTCAAAATTCGAACTAAAAAATTGTCCAAACAAAATATGAATGAAACATCGAGCGTCCTTTTGACATCTCTCGTTTACTGAAAGTTCTAGGGTCCCAAACGTGTCGCCTTCTTCTTATGATCTGTAGTCCCTCGAGGAATATTGGGCCCGCCTATAGATACATCAATTTGATGATCGGATACATCATATTGAACACCGAAGTATCAATATGACGTATCCCTACATCATATTGATGTATATGGTGGTTGGGGCAAGTAACACCCATATACATCATATTGATGTACAATTCTACACGAAACATTAACCTTGGGTTCTATCTTTCGCAATGATTTTCATTTCCTTGAAAGTCTTTTCTTTGATTTGCTTTGATTTCATTTTTGAGCGTTCGTTTTCAGGTGTATTTGGTCTTCATATCTCTTAGTGCAATTATAGTATAATTTTGACCAATTAATTTCCATTGCATCACAATGAAACGTTATCAATTTTCAGTCAAAACAGCATGTTCGGATTTTGTCCTCTAAATGTTTAAATTTTTTTGCAAATTGCCCGTTAATGTTTTAACCGTTCCAATTACATTTTAAGACTGAAATGTTGATGAGCATTTTGTTTTGCGACTGAAGTGTGAATGACTTGAGACGGTTATGTTGACGATTTGCGTTTGACTCGTTGACTATAAAATGTCAACAATGCTTCCGACATTATTTCGTAGGCGGGATTGTACTGATGTTGTTTAAATAATGGCATAAATATAATATCGCATAAATTATAAGCGATTTTAAAGCGTTTTTTTTTACATGTTCAATTATTGACACTGTTTCAAGTTATATTTTAGCACTGCGCAGTGACTAATTTTTCATAGCGATTACCGTTTCAAAATATAACCATGCAGTTTGGGATTTTTTTTCCTCAGTGTAGCTTCGTTTGGTTTTGATTGCATTCCCGAAGATTTGTAGGATTCACTTTACCATTGTTTAACGAACACCCGTAGTTTCTTCGTTGGAAACTCAGTCATGAGCCATAACAGTAGGACAGATTTGATGTTTGTGTTGTAAATGCATACTTTCAAATGTAGGGAGATGAGCTCCTAAATTATTGTAATTGCTTTGACTTTACTGTTTGGAATAGCTTTCTCGGCACTGTCTTTTGTAGAAATTAGGCTTTGAACAATTCCTATGTTGTCACCTCTGCGGTAAAGATTTTCATATGGGCTGTTAAAAACATCGCCGAAGAAAAAATCGCTCAAAAATAAATGGCACAAAACTTTTGAAATCTAGTTTGTCTTAAGTATATTTTTCTTTGTCTGGGTTGGTTTGAGTACTGTTTAGTACGTACTAATTAAGTAAATAACAGTCAAAAAAACGTGAACAAGAATTCACAAAAAATCGCGCGATATTGCCTACAGCTGTTCATATTCGTAACGTGTTTTTAAGTGGCTTAAGCTAAGGTCACACGATTGCTGCAATGCGCCGATCATGCAGCATATCTGTCACTTATGGATTATGCCAGGACATACTGGCATGCCTGCAGACACCTTCTTTTGACCACTGGGTTCCAACGTATACTTTTCAAGGAATGAAAAAAAAGGTCTTTCCATTTACTTTATTATGTTGCAAAAATCCCATTGGCTTTTGTGAGGTCCACATATTTGATTTATATAATCTGTATTTGTATTTTTCAACTAACTGTGAAAATTGACAACAAATATCGGGACTTTTAAATATTTTGTATGACGATTTTCACAGTTCCCTGATTTTTTATTATTTTTTTGAATGAATTGTCTACAACGAAAAATAAACCTTAATAGAAAAGAAATTCTGAAAATTAAATATCGCCCATTATTTTGGAACTATATTTTAACCGTTTTCGCTGTCAATTTAACAGTTTTTTTTCTCTCGGTGTAGTTTATATTATTTAGACCGATTTTGTATGTGCAATATTTTTCACAGAGCCTAATAATTATGAGACAAATTATGACATAGAACTATTAGAATCATAACTTTAGTTCTCTAATACAAATTTATTTAATTTCATACAAACCAAATCCCTCAAACTGGCAATCAGTCTTTCCATGCCCTCACACTCTACTCTCAGCTAAATTGAATTATTCATGTTGCCAGTGGTGCGGTTTTCCACTTTTGGGCTATTTTATATTTCTTGTTTTTTTTTTGTAGGGTATTTTTTTCGGGGATTCATTGCGGCTGCATCCTTTAACGTTAGTTACCGCTAAAAACCTTCACACACACGCAAGGCATTTGCTGCTCGACATGACCTGAATACCGAATTTTGCAATTTTCAAGATTTTAATATTTGATTTGTAGGATTTTTTTCTTGTTGTTCTTGTTGTTGCTGTTGTTGGTGGAAAAAAATAAAATGTAAAAATATTTTATCGAGGGTTCGCTAGTAAATTCGGCACAAAGAATGCATAGATTCCGTTTGATTACGTGGCTTACAAGCGGCAACAGCAAACTACAAATTTGACCAGCATCGAGGTAACGTGTCAGCCAGTGACTGCAGGGCGGAAGTAACTTGTTTGCCTTTGCCATGTTTGGACATGTTAAATGCGGTTGCCGGTTGCTCGATACGTGCGCCCACCTTTGGGCATGTTTTTTTTTCATCTTCTAATTTTTTCTATTTTTGTATTTCCCCTAAAAGGGTTAGTTGAGGAAATCACTTTATGGTTTAGAGTCAGCCATAAAAGGTAGGAAAAGTGTTAAGTGATTTATCTGTTGGGTGGTGTTGTGTTGTATGGACTAATGCTAAGGCATATTTCCTATTTAAATATTTTATTAAAATAAAATAATTTACTTTTAAAAGATGTCTTGGGAAAGAGTTGAAGAAGCTTCGTGAATTTTATTCCTAATTTTCAACAAACTATCCATCTATCTATCTGCCTCTAAACAACTCAACAACTTCATATGTTGATTTATATTTCCTACTATTCCTACTTCTGTTCAACAATGCACAAACTCAGTAAGGCAACTGCTTACGCTTGAGTCCTCAGCACAAGAAAAGGCTGCGTTTCGCAGCAACTTTCCTGACGTGCTTCCTTCCTTCCCGTTTTCATTTATCAAGCAATTCAAGTTAGCTTCTTTAGGGTATAAAGGTAAGAGAGACTCCATAAGTAAGTTTATTGAATCAAGTTGTTAAATTGTTAAGTTTTACCTGAGTCCTGAGTCCCGAATCCTGAATCCAGTGAAGACTGCTAACAGAATTCCTAGAATGTATTGCTGTGGCTGTGTGCGTCGAGAGCGTCTTGTGTGCTTGTGCCATTCTTTTGGGTTTCCATTTTTGTAACTATAGTTGTTGTTGTTGTTTGTTTGTGTGTGTGTATTTTTTGTGCTTTGGTTATGCATCGACATCGAGATAAGTGCCTCACTACCCGTCGAGTGAATTAACTTGTTTATAATAGTTGTCGAAAAAGTTTTAACCCCCCCCCCCCCCCACCAAACGCTCACACATGCAAGCACAACTTCTTTTGCATATTTGTTGCATTTCATGTCTGGAGTTGTTGTCATAGTTGTTGTTGTTGTTATTATTGTTAACATTTTTTGTCCTTTACTCCTTTCCTTTGTATGGTTTCTATGGCAAAATCGGAATTAATTTGCCACGAATAATAGCAGAAGGAATAATGACGTTTCGATAACACTGTGCTACAGCAAAGAAATAAAAAGAAAAATTTGTGCACAATGGGCGACGCTAATCACAAGTCCCTAATACATTTTAATGCAAAAAAAAAAAATTTTTTTTTAAATTTTTTTTATTAAAAAAATTAAAAAAAAAATTTTTTTTTATTAAAAAAATTTTTTTAAATTTCTTTTTGTAAAACAGTGTAATGAATTCTCTACTGTAAAAGTTTTTGTTTTGCCTTTTATTTTTTGGTTTTTTTTTTAGATTAAATATTTCCTTGTATTGTCTGCACGAAATATGCCAAAAGTCAATGGGTAATTAGAGTGGGTTGCCCTGGTGATTGTATATAGTTTTTATGTTTTCACAGGAAAAGAAATTATGGCATAAAGCATTTTGTATGCATACCTTTTTTGTTGCTCTGTGGTAGCGTACGTTTCCTTTGTTTAAGTTATTTATATTTTTTTGTATGATGACAGCTTCTCACAATAAAGACTAAGCAAACGTAAGCACCAATTAAAGCTTAGAGTAGAGGAAAAGAAAATAAGTGAGAATTAGAGACAGTTGGTATTTTTTTTATCTGGTTGCCTGACTTTGTCCCTGTAGCCTTTGGCATAATCAAAATCTGAAAAAACTCAAAAACTTGAGGTTGACATATTCCAGTAAATGGCCAATGTGTATGTTGAAATAAGCCCTATAAAGGCAACTTTAATTTATTGATTAAAAACCCAACTGGTCTCTCAAAAAAATCTTCCAATGTCCAAGAGTTTGATTAACTCAGAAACAATTTTATTAACTCTTTGGCAGATTTATTTTCTTTTTAACTGAAATAAATCAATAACCTCTTTAACATTTTTAATATCAGATTACAGTTTTATTTTGTGTACACGCAATTGTATTCATCAGGCTCATTTCATTTTATTAAAAACGATTTCATCACATTCAAAATATCTTCATATACACATTAATAGAGCCCGACCGATAAGCATTTTCAGGCCGAAGCCGAAGCCGATGCCGAAGGTCAATTGGCAGCCTATTACTTCGGCCGACGCCGAAGGCCTATACCGAAGCCGAAGCCGAAGCCGAAGCCGATACTTAAATAAAAACCCTTTAAAAACTTGTTTTTTCGTGTATTTCCATTCAAATTCGAGTGAATAAGAAAATACACATTTAGTTTTTTAAGGAACTAAAAATTTATTTAAACAAATAATAAAAGTAACCAAAAGAATTCACAAACAAATTTGGGCCTCCTAGGTCAAAACTAACAGGAGCCTCAAATTATTCCATATATCCCATGTAAGAACAATTGGATTTTTTTAAAATCACTTTTAAAAATTTGGAGTAAAGCTTAAAATAATGGGAATTTAGAAGAAATGGTAGAGAATTCTTCAAAGAATAAATCCATCTAAGTAGCTGTTTTTTAAGGACTCCCCAAATCCGCCAGGTGATGGGCAAAGGATTTTCTAGTTGATGGTAAAAACCACCTGTGAAGCTTTGAACTTTAAATGTAAATTGTTGGCGCAGCAATTTGGGCTACATTTCTAAAAGGTAGAATCCTTCCGTGAGCCTCCTATCCCTATATTTGAAATTTCATGCAGTTTACCAGGACTCCTTTTAACATAGACATGAGGGCAAGTAGTAAGCTTCTAAATCTATATTTAAAATTCAGTAATCCACCCAGAAAATGTCCAAGGATGTACTTTGTGGCAGCTGTAACCCCGTGCCACGCAATTTGAGGCGAGATTCACTCAATATTCGATGATTACTAAGTTAAATTTTAATCATATTTTTTGTTTTGTGGGCCTCTTATGTCCCATTGGAAATTCCATCAATTACACAATTTTATTTTCAAGTCTCAAGAAAATCAGTAAGACCGTTTAGATGCGATGTGGGCTAGAAAATCGTATCGTAAAAAATTAGTTTTGGTTTTCGGTGTCGCACCAAAAAGGAAAAAAATTGAAAAGCTTCGGCCAAAACTTCGGCCGTTTTTCGGAAAAACCGAAGCCGAATGTGCATTTTTGGCCGATAACGGCCGAAGCCGATGCCGAAGCCGATTAATCGGTCGGGCTCTACACATTAATAGTACCGCGAGGAATACTATATGCGCTATATGATACAAATATGGCATATTCACCAACTGGCACGGGTAGGATGGTGGTGACCATGTTATTAACATGCGAAACAGGTAACTTTTCGACAATCAGATCATGCTATTGAGGGAAATAAAAGAACGAATTTATACAATATGATAGCAAAGATTTCCATGAAGTGAATACTCACATCGAAGGGGCATGTATGATTTATATTTGCATAGTCAAAGAAAAGATCATGGAAATATTGTATTACTGGATTCCTTCGGGATGACGCCAAATATTTGCAACCCTCAAAAGTTACATTATATAGAAATGGTTTATAGCCATTAGCCTTTTTCATGAAATTAATATTGATCTGTGGTGTGAGTGAAGAGAGTAAATATGTAGTACTAATCAATATGTAACAGTTGTTATTTAAAACGTTTCATCTACCGTCACATTGTCAACAGGGATTTTATAGAGATTCGCTTTCGCTGACAAATACTTGTACGATCGATTCACCGATTTAAGGAAACAGTATTCAACACCAGCAAATTCCTTGTCCAATGATGTACATTGAACGTTTGTGAACTCCACCATAGCATCTAACTGAAATTAAATGACAAAAATATTTCGAAATCGAATAAAAACACTTTCGATACACTTACGAGAACCAGCAGTGAAGCTAATAAAATTAATTGTATTTTTTGCATATTAAAAAAAAATATTTTGCTTTGATTTCTGCTTGATGCCCCTAACCTCCACTTTATATGAAGTTTATAATGGAACTGTTGACAAAAGTTAAAAATTTGGAGTATGGATAATAGCCAAATCATTAATATAATACCTTTTTTTAAATATTTTTAAAATGTTTAAATGTGTTACCGTAAATTAAAATTGCACAAATCGCTTAATAAACACTTTACTTAGTTGATCGCCAATATATTGACATTGGACGGTTCACAACCAGAAGAACACAGTTCAACATTAGCGAACAAAAAATTGAGTGGATTAAAAACCCTTGGACTGTTCTAGGAGTTGTTTATGTACTTATTCAACTTTGATTGAAACTAGTCCAAGTTGTGTTTCAATTATTACTTCGTATCATTCAAGCAGTCCAATGGTCTCGTTTTGCATTTAATCTAATCTAATCTAATCTAATCTAATCTAATCTAATCTAATCTAATCTAATCTAATCTAATCTAATCTAATCTAATCTAATCTAATCTAATCTAATCTAATCTAATCTAATCTAATCTAATCTAATCTAATCTAATCTAATCTAATCTAATCTAATCTAATCTAATCTAATCTAATCTAATCTAATCTAATCTAATCTAATCTAATCTAATCTAATCTAATCTAATCTAATCTAATCTAATCTAATCTAATCTAATCTAATCTAATCTAATCTAATCTAATCTAATCTAATCTAATCTAATCTAATCTAATCTAATCTAATCTAATCTAATCTAATCTAATCTAATCTAATCTAATCTAATCTAATCTAATCTAATCTAATCTAATCTAATCTAATCTAATCTAATCTAATCTAATCTAATCTAATCTAATCTAATCTAATCTAATCTAATCTAATCTAATCTAATCTAATCTAATCTAATCTAATCTAATCTAATCTAATCTAATCTAATCTAATCTAATCTAATCTAATCTAATCTAATCTAATCTAATCTAATCTAATCTAATCTAATCTAATCTAATCTAATCTAATCTAATCTAATCTAATCTAATCTAATCTAATCTAATCTAATCTAATCTAATCTAATCTAATCTAATCTAATCTAATCTAATCTAATCTAATCTAATCTAATCTAATCTAATCTAATCTAATCTAATCTAATCTAATCTAAACCCCTAATTAGACCAAAAGAAATACTTGAAAAAATAACTTATTGAATCAAGTCCCTCATGTATTCCGAGTGGAAATAGTTTAAAAGTGATCCCATTGAAACTAGTTCAGTGACAAGTATTTATTGAAATTAAAGGGCGACCAGATAGTAATGATAGTTTTTCCCATTGTTATTTTTCAACAGCTGTCAAAGCTACCAATGTCATGCTGTCAAAATATTTAGTAAAGTTTGTCATTTCATAAAAAATATTATCAAAATTCATGCACGCAAATCAAAAAATCATATTCCACAAAGATTGACTGTTTGGTGTGGTTTATGGCACGGCGGCATCATCGGACCTTATTTCTTTCGAAATGAGGAAGGAGACACGATGGTCTTCGGTATGGGGCGATGTTTGCCGGCTTTCTATTGAAAGAGCTCGACAACATCGACATATCCGAGCAGTAGTTCCAACAAGAGGGCGCTACATGCCATACAAGCAACTCAACGATCGAAGTGGTGAAGAACATATTTAGCGACTGGGTCACATCACGGGGAGCGTTCATCGATTTCTTTCTCTGGGGAGACGTCAAGTCCTTAGTCTAGACTAACAAGCCAACATCTTTGGCCGATCTCGAGGCCAACATTCGAGGCGCTAATGCCGGAATACTGCCGCACATATTCGACCGAGCCATCAACAATTCGACCGTTTAACTGATGTGCTGTTCCATACACAATAGCATGAATGTAGCATCAAAATAAAGCCAGAATCTATTTTTATATCTCGCACCCTTGATGTTTTATTTAAATTTATGTTCCTATTGTTCTTATCTGGTCACCCAGATCGGCCTATAATTTTTTTGGGCAAAAAGGTTACATGGCGGCAAGTATAATGATCACATTTTTGCACTCCTAGGGGCACAATTTATGAAGAACTAACCAACAAGGGCAATGAACTTGAAGAAGCTCTTAACAATACTGCACTCAACCGTAATTTAACACTGTGAAAGAATGAAAAAAAAAGAGAAAACCTAAAAAAATATTTTTAAAAAACAGTTAAAAAAAAAAAAATAGTACAATGAAAAGAAATAACGAAATGCCGCGGTACAGTGTGTTTTTAATTTTCTTTTCCGCACTACCCACACCAGTTCACCAACGCGCGCTGTGCGCATTTTAGCACATTTTCAACTTTATCGCACATCACACAATTTTTATGGCATTATCCTGAGGGAAATTTACAATTTTCTTGCGGGCATCTTGGGTGCACAACAACAAGAACATATTCATTCTTCGGTCGCCTGCCTGCTTGCCTGCCTGCTTTCTGTGCTTTGTTTGCAAGCGTTAATATATTTTAATTTTTTTTTTCTACGACCGCCAGTCTTGGTTCCGAAAGACTATACAAAGTGCATAAATTGCTTAAAGTGCAATTACCGCGCTTATTTTGTTGATAGTTTTATTTTTCCCTTTTTTTTTTGGTTTTAATTTTTTGCTATTAGCATGTTTCACATATTGCTATACACACGCCCTCTTCTGAAAATACACACACAAGTATAAGTGCATATGCAACAAGGATAATAAGCAGCAAGGAAAAATCGGAGAAAAAAAAGAAACTTCAGCAATTATTCTGTAATTTTCACAAATCTTAATGGCAGTGAGTAGGTTTTTAAAGTGAACGATATATGTGTGTGTGTGTAGTTCATGTCTTTTTCGTATCCTTTTTTTTTTGTTTTTTTGCTATTTTGTAGTTTAAAGTTTCCTCATTCACAATCGAGAAAAATTCTGTACAATTTCCTTGTTAAAAAATAGCCTCCAGGCAAATGCTCTTGTGCATAATAAGAAAGTTAGTTTATGATTTTCTTCTACCATTCTCTCTCCCGAACAAATGGATATGATGTTCATCGTATTTTGTTTCACTGTATGTCGTCTTCACATGTTCGAGTTCTCATTTAGTGAAACGCTTGCTCATGTTCTTAATTGGAGTTTTCTACTAGAATTTGTTCTTGAATTTCTTTTTTGTTAGTCACATTCCTAGTTAATTTTCCATAATTTTATTTGACCTTTATTGGATTCAGCAGACAGTTTTGCATAAAAATATATAAATTTTCACTAAAAATTATAAATGCACAACATTGCGTATGAGTAACATTTATTGTCAGTACTGCAAACCATGGCAATTTCAGTCATGGTACGGTTCAGAGATTCAATAGTTCGACTCAAAAACATGTTCGTTTGTTGAATTTAACCAATTCCGTAACTCAAAGCAATGATTTGGTTACTAAATGTGATACACAAATTTTTTAAAACATTATATTTTTAAGTATGAGTTTTTAATCAAATGGAATAAAAAAAGTTCGATTCGGGACTGATGTGTTCAATTATACTTGCCTAACTCCGTTGTTTACCTCATCGTCAAATTTGTGTCTTGCTTGCTTTTGAACCATTCTGAACTGAATTATTTATTCGGAATAATATGGTTTGGTTTTGGTATAGTACAGCCCATACAGCCCGTTGTTCACGGTTCTACCGGTATGCCGGAAAATAGTTCGTTTCAAAACACGTTTGCATCCCTATATATTACATTGCAAAAACTCTACAATTATAATTAAAAACATTATGTACAACATGGCGTATGAGTAACATTTTTTGAATTTTTCATTAATGCACTTGTTTATAAGTTGTGGAATATCATACTGACAGTTTAAATCGAAATGCAAGTTTACAATAAGACCTGTTATTTATATTTGGTCGAAAATATCACCTGCCTAAGGGCTTTGCAGTCTAAAGATTAATCCGATATTGAATCTAAAAAAAATTTATCTAACTTCTCACTACAATATTGAAGAAATTACAATAAAAAAAGTTCATAAAATATATATTTAGAAATCGTTTCAGTAAGAGTTGGTTTGTCAGAAAAACCTCTAAATTAATCAATTTAATTTTAAAATAAAAGTTTGTTCTACAAAAAAAATTTATAAATTTGATTTTTAAGAATCTGTACAAATGAAATCAATTTGAAGCATTTATTTTATGATAATTTTTCATAAGACTGAAGAAAAAATATTCCATTTAGATTCTGATGTGGACTATTTTCAGGAAACCCTTTACTTTGCCTGCTGTAGAAACAATATAAAAATATATATTCTTGGTAACATTAGCGTGGTTCAAAGTCATGGGGATAATTTCTTGTTCGCTGGAGATCCACGATCCCCCTCAAATAGTTTAATTTTGAGAGAAAAAAAATTATGCATCCTAGGTCAACATTAACATGTACCCCAGAGAGTCGAATTTTCCCATACCTGAACTAGTTGGGAGGTACGTAAAAAACCTCTTCTTACGTGGATTTCCTCGTTGAATAGTTCTCTACCATTTCTACCCCAAATTTTGAAGTTTAATTGGGAAAATCGGAGTCTCAGGGGGCACGTGGTTATGTTGACTTAGGACGCCCAAATTTTGTTGGGAATTTTTTGTCACATAATGAAACTATTTGAGGGGAATCGTGGATCTCCAACGAAAAAAGTTAATTTTGGACCACGCTTATATACATAGCTGATAAGATGTCTTCGATTAAAAATTTTATCAATGATAGCAGGGCTTCGGTTGAAGCTAATTCGCATTAATGCTTATAACTACGCTAACATATAAAGATAATCTCAACGACATTGTTGTAATCTATCTACTATTTTGCACTATGAGAGTTGGAAGTTGGTGGAGTTATATGATTAGGTGTAATGAATCTTTTCGTTTTAATCTAGTGAAGGAATTTTGTATTGAAATCAAATTCGACGCCAATGATGGGCTTTAGCACTTTTTTTCCAACTGATTGTTTTGGTTTTCAGTTCCTTCTTTACTATAGGGGTTTGTGGATGCAATTGCTCTTTTGTTACAGGCCAAGGTACATTTACTATGACTCGTAGTATCTTATTTTGGAAGCGTAGCAGGATTTCTATGTCGGTGTGGGGTGCGTTGCCCTATAGTTGGAGGCCATAGCTCCACGTATGTCATCTATCTAAATATATTCCAAGGTTTTTGGCATCATTTGATTGAGGTATATTAATCCCAGTTGTTTGTAACGGATTACAAGAAGCGCGTTGTTTACTACAAGGCAACCTTTTAATGTCAAAATTGTACTATTCAGGCACACATTGCAATTATTTAGCCGGGACTGTTCCGGTTCGCTTTTCCTTGTCAAATTTACTCCAGAGTACAACAAAATTGAGGCAATTATCGTAAACTAGAATTCACCGCAAATGCTCATCCTACCCTAATATTTCTCTTCCTCCCTCCACTGATTAACTTAATTGTTTGAACCAATTACAAAATGCAAATCTTTTATATTGAGTTAGAAATCATGAAACTGTACACAACCGTAGGAAGTGGCTTTTATGTATTCTATTCTTATGGCCATCTTCCAACAAATTGTCCACCTCTCAACCGTTTTTTTTTTGTTGTAATTTTGCATATTTTTTTTAGTTAATTTCCAGCAAGTGCTTTTATTTTTATTTTGTATCTCCTCTCAGTTACGGTTTGTTGCATCTGTCCGGTGCGCCGGGCATTGTTTGACTGTTTGCTATTATGTATTTGCTCTTGCGTTGTTTGGCTATTGTTGGTACTGTAAGTTGCCAACAGCCGTAAAAATAATTGCCAACGTAACAAGCTAGCGCAGGTCTAACGAAAAAATGCCATTATTGACATGAGTTGGTGATGGGGAAAAAGTACCTACCAACTTCATTGTTTTTTTTTGTTTTGTTTTTATTTTTAATGTCTTTTTTTTGGTAAATTGACAATTTTCTACGTATTTTATGTGCTTTGTGGTTTAATTTGGAACTTTTTTGTTGTTGTATTTTTACGTTTCTGGTTTTTTATGATGAAATTAACTTGCCGACTGTGATATTGTGTGGGTTTCGTGGTAGAGGGGGTTGGGCTTTTATAATTAGTTTAATTAAGTTGGATATTAATGCGCAAATGTAATGAAAAATTTTGTTGTTTTTTGGGATTTTTTTGTAGAGCATATAAATGAGTTTATGGACATATTTTTCCAAGTCAAATATTTTAATTTTTTTTTTTTTATAAAAACGGTGTCTTTTGCATATTCACTTCAAAGTTTTTTTTTTTGCACAAAACTTCGTAAAAAGTTTGTTTAGCCAAACAAGCCAACTGCCAACAGTTCAATAATTTATGACCATCAAACTCGACTAACTCGTTTCGCTCTCACAGGAAGACAAACAAAAAAATGCTGGAACCCAAACACACATAAAAAACCGGTGAGTCAAAAATTACATTCTACAAATGTCAAAACGACCGGATGCGAGCATTTCATCATGCGGCGAGAAAGTCAGTTTGGCTAACATGCAAATGCAGGGGAAAAAAATGTACTGAAAAAAAAAAACATATACAACACACGTGCAAAAGACCGGGCAAGTTCAGGGCACTGCAGTGCGACAACATTAGGCTGATACAAAAAATAAGGAACAAGAAGGATTACGAATATTGTACAGTTAAGTCTCTCTCGCTCACATGCTCTCATCACTACACACACAAGCTGAGAAATTCGCCATTGCACTTTTTTTTCTTGGCCTCACTTTTGAGCAGTTCCGCGCCATATTTCTTCTGCTATTTTGTTTTTTTTTTTGTTTTCTTATTTTTTTTGTTTGTGTGCCTTCACGTTTGTTTGATTTTGATTTATACTCTACGATGACAGATGACATTCCTAAATGGCGCTATTTGCTGACGCGGACATACGACTCTATTACAAACAAAACACCAAGGCTATGGTGAAGAAGATGGCGGCTAGAGTGGCTCGCATGAAAACAAACAAAAGGCATATAAAGGCAAATGTAAAAAAAGTCTATAAAAAAAATGTATAAAAAATAGTCTGCAAAAAAAGTTAAATGCAGAAAGAAATGGAAAAAAGCAAGAAAAAAAGAACAAAAAAAAAGGGAGAAAAAAAAGCACCCGTAAAAGAAAACGAAAAAAATTCTAAATTATCCCCTACTCCTCCACCCCTAGCCAACACAACCGAACTGACGTTGACAGCGACATATCCTTGAAGGATCATTTGCAATTTGAAATGCGAGACTTATGGCTTAAAGTTGCACTCTTCTTCTGCTAACTGCCCCCAACACGGAAGGCTTCCATTTCTGCTAGGCTTCACAGTTTAGTGTGCCGGACAACACATTGCAAATTGCACTTCTTCCTCGTTGTCGTCGTTAGAGTCTTCTTCGTCGTGCTCTTTTCGAATGACCAACGAGAACTGGTGGCTTAGACAAAAGGGCCTTGCGTACAATAGAAACGGAAGCGGAAATGAAGCGAAATAGTATTGCGTGCAACAATTGTTTTGCTGGTGCCTTTTTTGTATTTTTGCTGTTTATAATGTGCTCGTACAGTGGTTGGTATTTGGTAAATTTTCGGTATAAATGTGAACTTGAAATATAAATAAAATTTCTAGTAAATTTTTAATAAAAAATTAAACTACTTTTTCTAATGTTATTCGCATAGACTAATAAATAGTTTGGTCTTTATTATGTAATACGAAAGTGTCAACGATGAATATTAACAATAAAGGATTGAATAAAATAATATTGTTCAAGATAGCAGCGCGACATGCCCTAACAGTTGAAAGATTTTTCAGCCAAAGTTCTATGGGATTCCAACTCCAAAGAAACTCTCTTATTTAAGCTTATCCAGAAAAATCCCTTTAGGCTGTTTTTATATATACCAAGAACTCTCTTATCAGATAAGTAATCACAACTTTTTTAAAAATTGTTTAAGGTCAGCACAGGCAATTTCTGCCTATTTCATAAATATTGACTTGACTCTCCGGAAAGGGGATGATAAATTTGTGAGTGAGAGGAACGGGGACAACGGCATATTTATATTTTTCAGAGAGAAGAGGTAATAGAGACAGAAGAACGAACAAATCCGAGACATGTGTTACGCCCCTTGAACCTCGAACCTACGCCTTCGGGATGGTAGACCTATCATGCTGGCACTAGACGGCGGATACCACAACTAACTAATCAGAATTGGATGTTTTTCAGTGTAATTAGAGAAATGTGTTCGAAATGTCTTTTAATTTTAGGCGTGCTAAGTAATTGCTTGATAAATATAATTCTGGATAAAGAGTCGCAGACGATACAGAACCTTCCTTCCAATTGTCCGATTTGTCTAAATATTTACTTATATACTAGCTTAATACCTCGGCCATGGTCGGACACAAATACTTAGTACAGTATCGGAAGTACCCATCCCTTGAACATTCCAGTGAACTAACCCGTGACCACAGTGAACTCCCCGAACATAAATAACAAGAAATTCGAATTCAGCGGTCCCGAAAACCTCCCTATACCAAGTTTAATAAATTTAAAATGAGTTTCAGAAATTACACTAAATCAGTCTACCTTGGCTGGAGTGGGCGTGGCGGGGGTGCAGCATCTAATCGCTTCTTAAACGACTATAATGGTATCACTAGAGCAACAACAAAACAAATTTTATAACTCTCAGCGTTTTGAGCTGGGCGCTGATGAGTCAGTATATCAATCAGTCAATCAATCAATCAATCAATGAATCAATCGATCCCATAAGGAACATATTTACCTAAAAGGATTCAAAAATCTTTGAGCATTTACACAATTTTGAGCATGCATACTTCAACTTTTCTCCCAAAATGCACGGATAGAAATATTTTAGTTAAAATTACACATTTATTGATATAGAATGACACATCGATGTACAGTCCAAACCGCTGAGCCTAGATGCGTGAAATTTTGAATATGCTGTGGGTATTCTAGGTGTAATTTTAACAGTCATATGTCAATTCGTTCACTGACACGTCCACCAAAAATATAACGAAATATTTAGAATGGTATATTGGCATAGCCAGGTTGATGGATTTTACTGATAATTTGCTTCTTGGTTGGTGAACAGAAGAGATGGTGTCTATGAGAAATGCCACTCTTCCATGGTCACAAATAATAATGGGGAAATTTTACATTTATTTTGGGAGATTCACGGCGGTGCTGACTATGACGAACTTATGCCTACTTACTATCACGCCCACAAATAGTATGCGTCATGTGCTTGTGCGTCATGTGCTGATACAATAAAATGTCTGAATCTTACAAGTCCAAGCAGCATTGGGTAATGAAATTACAACCATTATGCTGGGTTAGGTTAGAGTGGTGGATGGAATCCTCACAAAGACCACATATTATGGCTGCATAGCGATACAACAATCTCTTATCATTTGCATGAAGGTTGTGTACCCTCTTGATCTCTTGATCTGTATATAGCCAGAACGTTCAGGACATTACTTGGTTGAGACTTCTGCTAGAGTGTTGAATGTACCCAGTAGTAAATTTTGCAAGGCCTCTCAGCTAGAGACATGCCAGCACGCCTGCTATGGGAAGAAATTTCACATTCCATCCTCGCTTCTAGTGGAGGCATGCCGGTATGCCTGCGCTAGAAGGGAGATAGGGTGTGTCAATGGATTTTCTATGCAATATTCAAGCATGCAAGCGACAGACGTAGGCCTGTTTATTTGCCCCGTTTCATATAAAAAAGAAGTAAAGGTTTGAAGCGAGGAGGGCAGGCATCCGAGCTCCTAAAGAGGCATACTGGCATGCCTGCAGACACCTTCTTTTGACCATTGGGTAGCTTGACCAAGAATAATCCATCGAAGGGTTCAAAACTCGTTTTTATTTGAACAAAAATTTGAATCAAAAATTTAATTGTAAGGGATTTTGCAAACAATGGACCAGTGAATGTTCTCTAAGTATTATTAAAAAAATCATATTTTATGATTAAATTTTGACTCCTGGAAAATCCCAAAATCTACAGCCTTTCACACCAAATGATCACCACAGGCCAAAAAATTCCAATCTGAAATGAATTCCAGGTAGAAATCCAGAAGGCTATTATTTCACACTCCCACTCATTCACATGCACACATACATGCATTCACACATTTCAAATCCACACGAACATCAATTTGCAACTTATATCCCACAGTAACGAACGAAAAGTGCAGAAATTGAAATGTCAAAAAGGCCAAAGATTTATGGCCTGACAGTGGCGAGGACTAGAAGAAGCACTGCACTCCCAGAGACGACTTAAGTGTGCAATACCTACTGCATGCCACTGCCGTCAAGAGTTTTAAAATCATTTCATTTCTTTTTTTTTCCTTCCTACGGAGCCCCAGCCAATGATTCCAATGTTGGGTAACAAGTTTCATTCCATTTTCATTACGGGGTCGTTGTTGGCTCTGCGTCTGCCTGGTCTGCCTTTTGGTGGGTATTTTATGGTCTTAACTTATAAGAAATCCTGTAAGAAGTAATGGAAAAGTTGCGCTTATCTTATGAGGAATTTTGTAAGTAGGAAGGCAAAACAAATGGTCAACAACAAACAGAGAGTGTGAGGGAGAGAGAGAGCTGGAAATCGTTGAACTGTTTTCTGAACCGAACCGAATCGAGCAAGGCCCGGACCGGAAACAAAGTCATCATGGGATTGAGGGTCATACAATAAACTGATGAACTTTTGTGCAGGCACAAAAACACGCACACACAGGGCTAGAGGGAAATTGGTGACAAACAGACAGATACTAACACTAGCTGAACCGCACACTCATTCACTGACATGCACCCACACTCTAAGGGCATGTGAATGCAGTCACAGCACAACTCAATTCCGTATAGGAAATATTTTGTGTGCAGCCTGTGTGTGTGTGTGTGTGTGTGTGAGGGAAAAAATTTACTACGAATGCGGATGCTTAGGATATGAAGTTTGATTTGGGGTAAATCCTTCGCAAATGAAAGGAAGATGCATTGCGGTTGGGTTGCATTTTTTTTCTTTTTTCTGTTCTGGTGTTCACTGCCGTGTGTGTTGGAAAAGTCACACAAAGCTGGTGTGAGATATACTTGTATGTATATGAATGAGCGAAAAATATCTTATCAGTGAAAATTGGTTGGGCTTTGTTGTGTGTGGTAACATTTTTTTTTTTTTTTCGTTTGCAAAAATTGGAAAATTGGAAAATTGAAATATTTTTTTGATGTTCATACATTGATTTGCTGCTGATGACGCTGAGGATGGGCTTTGGCACATGTGGAAATTTTGTGTTCCATACGGGAATTGAATTCATATTGAATTTTATGATTTTTCGTTTGGGAAACTCGTCTGAAAAACTTAATGGAATATGGCTGGTTTTTTATAACAAAGTTTTTCATACACTTCTTACAGCTACGGAGCTGATTTTTTTCCAAGATTTAATTCCGGTGACAATGCATTCTATTTTGGGGTTCACCACAGGCGTAGGTAACAGAGGGACTTAAATATGGCATAACTTCCGATTCCTTCATGCTTCAATGATGAAATTTGGTAGGTGGGTTAGTATTGACAAAATATGATTGAAGGATTCGGAAAAAAAGTTCGGAAAAAGAGTAAAAAAATTAAAAAAGGGAACAAGTGAAAATGCGACAAAAAAGGGGAGTAAAAGTGAAAAAAGGGGAAAAGAAAAAAGTCAAAAATGGGATAAAAATAAGGAGAAAAAAAGAAAATAAAAGGGAAAAATAGAACAAAAATAGAAAAAAAAATTATTTAAAAAAAAAAAAAAAAAAGAAAAAAAGGGGAAAAAAGAAAAAATCAAAAATATTAAAAAAAAAAAAATTAAAAAAAAAATAAAAAAAACAATAAAAAAAAGTAAAAATAAATTGTTTTTTTAAAAAAAAATCTGAAGTAGAGCATAAATTTTCTTGAATTAAAAATAATTTCAGCGTTTTCGATTTCTAATTAAGTGCTATTGTCCACTTTGTAATCTTCATTAGAAACATTAGGAAAAAACCAGCATAAATCCGATACCCTATCGTTCGGTGAAACCTTAAATATATTGTTATTAGAAAAAGGGTTTTTTATATACTAACTTACAATGTTCGAAAAATTTAAACATTTAGAATAATTCTCGAATTGGCTCTTACAGGTAAATCGAGATCGATAATCAGGTATTTGGTTGGAAATTATGTTAGGAACGGAATGGGAAATGATCTCAGGAAAGGAAAGAGAAATTTTGCCTGAAACTGAAACGAAATGGTAATCAACCGGAACAAAATGGGAATTGAAACTAACTAAGAATTGGAATGAGAATGAAATTGAAAATAATGCAACAACATATTGAAATTAATCGGGAATGAGGTGGAAATTGTCGATAAAAAATCGAAAAAATATCATAAAATTATCGAAAAATTGCGGAAAAATGTTAGAAAGGAGAATCGTAGGTACTCGTATGTGCAGGGAATTTTTGTTTCCGTCGGACTATTTTTTTCTATGCTTTTTTATTCAAAAGAAGTACTTTAAAGGATAATATTAGGTAAAGTTATCCTACCTGGTAGAAGGCACGCATATAACTACTAGGTCCCTAACGATACCAGACGGAGTATAAATACAATTAGCGGAAGTATTTATAATTTATAATGCAAACGTAGTTAGCAAATCGTATGAGAGAACTTAAACAAAGTCTGGGAACATCCATCAGTTTCCCAAAACGTTGAATAGCCTAAGTACTTTAAACAGGTTTTCGAGAGAGTGGGGAAGGAATAGAGGAGATGTTCAAAGGGTTTCATTTCATCGTTTTACTGACATTTCCTTCACCAGTCATTATCCGTCAGTGTTAGTTAAAAAGCATGAAATGCCACCATGCAAAGGACAGCCAAAGGGTTTGCTGATATTTAGTTCAGCACAGTAGGGGCCAGATCCAACCCCTGCTGACATTTTTGAGCTGTCTGCATATCTGTTGAAAGTTTTCCCCATCGCTTGTGTTCCTTTCTATTTCTATTCTTAAAGTGGTTTCTATCCTTTCTCCAGTCTTCATAGTGGGACTCATAAGTCTGAGGTGACTGAAGAGTCCCGACTTATCGATCTTTGACCGAAGGATATTTTTTTTTTTTTTTTTTTAAATAATTTTATTTAATTGAATCACCTAATAATACTTAGGTCTAACAATGATTTTTCAAAAATTCAGAAATTCAGCTTATTTTTATAATATTTAGATTAAAACTATTTGCCCTATATCCATTGATTTAGGCAATGTAGAGTTATCGTAACTAATATATGGGGAATATATTAGGTTCGTTTGAGACGTGAGGGATTCAGAGGTCTCAGTAAATTTCTAGCTAGAATGTTTGGGTGAAACATGAGCTTCTGCTTGTACTTCGAGGTAAATTTCGGAATTTCGTCTTTTACTGCAGGTATATTCAGGTCTCTGTGGATGTTAGTATTTTTTATATACCAAGGGGCTCTGTCTCAGGATTTTAGATTGGACTCTCTGGAATTTTTCCACGTTCGAGGGAGAGGCAGTGCCCCAGAGTTCAATTCCATATGTCCATATGGGTTTTATTATACTTTTGTATATTTGGACTTTGTATGTGAGATTTAGCTTTGATGCCATTGAGATTAGCCAATTTAGTTCCAATTGCTTTAATTTGATCTGAGTGATTTTGGATTCAATATGTTTATGCCATGTGAGTCGGCGATCGAGATGCATTCCAAGATACTTGGTTTCGGAACTTTCATGGACGACTTGACCGTTTATCTTCAGAGCAGGACACGTGCCCCTTCTTAGAGTGAAGGTTAAGTGACAGCTTTTGGATTCATTGACCTTGATTTTCCATCGATGTAGCCAATTACTTAGAGTGTCCAAGTGTTTTTGCACGTATAGAGATGCCATGTCTGGGTTTGAGTGAGAGCACATGATAGCAGTGTCATCAGCAAAAGTCGATATGAGAGTTCTATCACTTTTGGGCATATCTGCAGTATAGAGAATATATAGCAGGGGCGCGAGGACACTGCCTTGTGGTACTCCGGCCAGTATTTCGTATTTTCGGGAGACAAAGCTTTTGTATTTTACTACAAATGTTCTATTCGTGAGGTAGTTTTTGAGTAGACAGTGCATATTAGCGGGAAGAATATGCTGTAGTTTGTAAATAAGTCCTTCGTGACCGAAGGATATGGAAGTAAGTTGTCTTGTGGAATTCGAAGTGCATACCTCAAATATAAATTTTTGCATTTTCGTGGGTGGAGGATTCCAAAGAAATCTAGAGGCATCGGAGAAGAGTGTTCCTCGTTTCTAAGACCCAATTCCAAAACATATCTGTAATAATATTGATGCTGTCAATGATCAATCCAATGTTCGAGCGTTCATCCCTTCAGAAATATATTAACACTGACCAGTCTCTTATGAACTACCTACCTCCAAATATCACCAATGGAACTACTAAAATTTCAACTGACCACTTCACCCTCTTTACATTTCAAACCATAAACAAATTTGTTCTCTAATAAACCAACTCCTCGCTTACTATGACTATTTACCTTTTAAAGTGAATGCCACATTTGATTATAACTGCTTCTTTTGTTACCTGTTTGTGCCCTCTGAAGTACTCGTTTATACATATATTTCATTGAAAAGTATACCGCTGCCCAACACTTGCCGCGTTGAATTTCCGAGCAAACGTTTTCATTCGCAGCCGAGCGAATTCAGTGAAAATATAATAACCACATGAGGGAGGGTGTATTTGCGTGTGTGTGCGTGTTATTCACTTACGTTTATTAAAAAATTCCCAAACAACAACATGAGTGTAGAAAAATGTGGCAGGATATACAGTGGCCAACAAATACGAGAGAAAAAAAAGCGAGCAGTTGACTTTGTCAGGAGATGATTTTTCCATAGAACCCAAGCGATGCGTGTGTATGTGTGCGGTAAATATGCTTGTGTGTGAGAGTGTAGCAAATGAAAACGGGAATTCAATATGAGCTTAAAAAAATGTTAGCAGGATTCCAATTTTTTCGCATTTTTTTTGTTGTTTTTTATATGTTTTCTGTGTTCATCCAAACTGGTTTGTGTACACACATATTAGGGAAGAACACAAAAAAAGGAAGGATATGCGATAAAAAAAAACGGAGAGAAAACAAATTTAAAAATTCCTTTGGAAAAATGACAAGAAACAAACTAAAATAAGTTCCTTAAACTCAAACCACTCACACACAATCAGTTCCAATCAACGCACACTTTAGATGCCAAGGATCCTTTGCAATATCAACGACAAGGTAAAGCCAAGCTGCCGCTCCAAATGCCGTTCGTGTCCTTATGCGGTTGAATTTTATTTCTTCACTTTGGTGTCATCTTGCTTTTTGCTTAGAAGATATTTCGAAAATTCTCTGCTTTTTCTGCACTTTCCTTCCCTTTCCTTTCCCCTTTCTCTTGTGTTTACCTTTTTATGTTAGTTTTTATTTTTGTCCGCTGTCAAAGGTCCTCATTGTCGACTTTTAAAAGAACAACTTTTACGCCAGTTCCAGTGTTGCTCGTTTTTATTTTTCTCATCCTTTTTTTTATTTTTTTTTTGTTCGGTATTTGTTCATTGTTTGTGTGGTGGCTTCTTCTTTAGTTTATGAGTTTCCACTTGTTACTGTAATAATTTCTTTTCTTGTGCAGAAAATTGTTTTAGCTTACTTATGCTTAGAAGTGAAGAAGGCACTGTGAAGTGTGGCGTATATAAATGTATGGAATTTTATACAACTAAGCGAACTGTTTGGAGCATTAATGTGTGGATTGTGTCATTTAATTTAATAGTGTATGATTAGTGCACGAAGGCGACAGTCTTAGTGGAGTGTTAAAAGTTCAAATTGTAAAGTCTTGTAGGATTTTTTTACTAGGGCCTAAAGCTCACTCCAACTGTTCCCAATAATTTTCGGCTCCATACGGTTTTCCCTTTAGGTTCTGTTGAGGTTCCCTTTGTTCTGTTAGGAAACTTCCATGCCCACATTTATCCAATGGATTCGAATGACTTTCGTGCAATGCTGCTTGTTACTTTGTGTGTACATATATCAGTAATTACGTAACATGCTCCTCAAGCAACGGTTCAGCTTTCAAGTGTAGCATCCATACAGAATTACCAAGATGACATTTGATTTGCACAGCCTCATGACTGGTTTTCAGTATATCATAATCAATGGCGTGTGCCGTCAGTTAAGTGAAAACACTTAAGCATTTCAATGTCAATTTCATGAACTGACTTAATATAATGGAAAATGTATAAAAGCCAAATGTCGTCTGCTTAGTCCAAATGTTGTACCAAACTAGTTCATCTTAAAATGTTAGTCGTATAGTACTACAAAATTTTTAGTTCAAATAACAGTTTTAGGGACGATTTTCATACACCCACCCATTTCTATAGTTCACTTTGGCATATTTTACTGTATATGGAAACCTGCCTGCATCACTATAGATCGACAACGGCAGGTTGGAAATTGTTTCATACACCCAAAAAAAGGACCCAAGTATGCACTTGGCAGGTGGTCTAAACTCAAGTGACGTGATTGGCCACAAATTAAGTCCAAAGGATGCACTTTCGGGCAGCTGTAATCCTACCTGACATGAATCACCCAATTACTTTCCTTATTACCAGAAATGGAAATGATATTGCCATGCTTTTCCAATTGTTTTTCAATGCAACCTAAAAGAAATCTGCATATTTGTTGCATATATTTTGCATATTTTTTGCATATTCTTGCATATGATTTTGCATATAAATCCACTCTCTATACATGATCAATGCATCGATGAGATATTACTGACATATTACCACGACATGAGATGAAGCAACAATGCATTGAAGTGGCATTGATGCAATGTCATGCAGGGTGTCATGCGTGAGAAAGTGGGACACTAGTTACTGTAAAAATGTCGTTAATGTATACTTTGGAATTTCAGCGCAGTGTCATTGAGGAACATATTTGACGTTGATGACTGATCGCTGTCGAAACGATGACTTTTCTAATGAGTTGTCATAGTTCCACAGATCGCCTTTCATTGAAGTTTTGACCATAATGCCCTTAGATAACTCATATCGTAATGATTTGATTTGTATATAAAGAGGGCATAGAAATAAATTCAACTGATGTGATGCTTGAAAAATTCAGCTAATATACCAAACACTCCAGTAGCTTCATAGTTTGCAATCGGTCTAAAATGAATAACCATTATTTACTTTTACACCAAATGTACACTGTCATGTTTACGACGCATATAATATGGATTTTTTGTTCGCAATTTAATTTGTTTGTAATTTTTTAATCCATTTCTGACAAGTTCACCTCCCACCACGACAGCATAATGTGAAAAAAAAAAGTAAAACATTTTCATCTCATGAACTTTACAACAACCATAAATCTTTTTGATGTAGGACACCACTGCCGACACGACAGATAACCAAATTAAAAAAGTAAGAAAGAAAAACTTTAAGAAAAATGTACAAAAAAAGAAAGAAAGTATATATATTGAAACTTTCAAGAGGACTTCCGCCAATAACACCGGGAGCAGAGGCACCACCACCTACACCACCAATGCCACAATTGCAGCCACACCACCCTCAAGAGCTGACAAGAGATGCGTGAAATAATTTTTCTAATTTTTATGCCTTGCGGAAAAAGTTTTCCATGTATTTTTTCTTCCTTGTTCTGCAAGCTTTTTTAAAAGGCAGAGGCAAAAGAAAAAATTAAAATCAAATCAAAAGTCAAGAATCGAAATGAAGGAAGAAAAAAAATAATACAAATACAATGTTTGTATGTATGGAACCTCTTCCAAGAGCAACAAAAAAAAGTGTGAGAAATGTAATAAAAAGTTTTCCATACCAATGCCACAAGCCAACTGCAAAGTTCATTAAAAATTGTAACATTTTGCGTTCCTTTAGGTTTGTAGTGTTGTTGGAAGCTGGTTCTTGGGAAGCTTTTTTGTTGTTGTTATTTTTATTATTTGTGTTTTTTTGTATTCAACTGGTTGTTGTGGCTTGATTTATAACACGAGGTAAAGCTACTGATGATGCAAATTTTTAGTTGAAAAATTACTTGAAACATTTTTCCTTAAATAAATAACTTAAAGAAATTTATATTTCCAAGCACTCTCCTTGCATTTATCATTCCTCTAAAACTACAACTGAATCCATAGCATTAAGTTCTCAGTCGTACACCACATCATCTCCGTATCATACACATCCTCCGTCTAATTACAATTTATTTGTTGGCCTGATCCTGTGTCTGTGCGTGCAATTTCTTAAGGATATCCTTTAAGTATGCTGCGCCGAGACGGGCTGTCCTCCACCTAACTATAACGCTGTAAATGTTTTTACCATTTGACATTTAATGTCTGCTGTCGTCTACTTCTTTTCGAATGCCAACCATTTTGGGCTATTTTTAGCTAGAGGAAAAAAAATAGAAAAAAAAATAAAAAATAAAAAAAATGGTAAAATGACAAAAAAAACCCAGTCCAGCTACAACAATACTAGAATATAAACAATAACAATTGCCAGGGTGTTCTGTGTCGTATGGAACGGAATGTCCCACATTAACGTTAATAAGACAGAATGGCTTACCGACTTGTTTATTTGAGGTGACCCCGCCTCACACTGCCCACTGCCCACAGGCCTCTTGGTTAGTTGTAGTTTGGTATCTTTTTGCCTGGAATGCGGGGTGTGATCTATTTAGAATGAATGTCGCTTGCAGTTAATATGCTTGTCTCGTCCGCCAAATGTGTATGTGTGTACGGCAGATTTTATTAGATGTGATGGTTTGATGGAGGAGGGGATGCAAGCCAACGATTGTAGGGAGGTCTGGCAGACGGAAAAGCGTTGGTGTATAGCCAACAAAAAAATGATAGTAGACTAGGCTGATGTTCATAACTCAATTAAAAAGGAAAGTAATAATTTTTAAAGGTTTACAATTAAATTTTTTTAATTAAATTTTAAATAAAATAATTATTAAAAATTCAAATTTTAAAAAAATTTTGTTTTAATTTATAAGTTTTTTACGATAAAAAAAATAACAACAAAAGTAAGGAAAAACTTTATTTTTTGTTAAATTGTGTAAGTATTAAATTAAAAAAAAAACAGTATTTCAAAAGGTAAATAATTCATTCAATTTTAATAAAAAAAAAAAATTTGTTTATTTAAAATTTTTTAAAAAAAATAACCTAAAAACAAAAGGAGTTAAATTATTTATTAAAAACATAAAAAAAAGGTATACAAAATTTTTTTTACCTTAACTCTAAAATTATTATTAAAAAATAAAAAAAAATATTTTAAAAAAATAGTTAATAAGCAAATAGAGAATTGTTTTAAAAAAATAAAAAAATAACTTAAAAGGAGAAAATAAATGTTAAATAATAAAGAATTGTTAGGAATTATTTTTGGTCTGATTGAAACTAAAATACCCTGCATATGCGAGTACAATACCTTCTTAGACAATTTTATCGATAATTTTTCTATTTATTATCGATATTTTCTATATATTGTCGAAAATGTATCTATAATTTCCACTTCATTCTCGATTTATTTCAAAACTGTGTTCCAATTCCATTTTGTTCCGGTCCAATTCCATTTCGATCCAGTTTCATTACCATTTCGTTCAGGCATCATTTTCAATCTAATACAAGAAGCCGCGTGCAAATCCGTGCAGTATTTCTCAAGATAAACGAAATAAAGAAATTTAACGGCCAATTTGCATGGGAGGTCAGCGTGGTGTGTATACGAAATTGTTAATTTTCAAAACCTTCCAAATAGAACTAAAAATACCTACTGCAGTTAACGTGCGAAACGGACACACTCAGCTAGATCGACTCAAGTGGTGATGCTGATCAAGAATATTTAAACTTTTTATATCTCCCACGCCTCCTTGTCTGCGTTACAAAAGGTGTGAAACAATACTACTTGCACAATTGTGTGCATAGTAAATGACCAAATATATGGCAATGCGACCCTCGAGGAAACTTGGCCGACCCTCTAGCTGCAAACCACAGAGACGACTTCGTTTCAGTAATTTACAGACACGGAATCACTTCTGTCAGTTGCAGGAGCCCTACAGCTTAGTGCCGGTTCCAAAAGGCAAGTGAAGTTACTTCACGGCAAATTATACTCTTGTAAGTTTGCCATTGCTCGACATGAGTGCAGCCGTACCTAAAACAACTTTGTTTGTTTTATTCCCCGGGCTGGAGCTCAACTCGGTACTTTCCGATCGGTAGTCACCCTTCGACCCTTCACTTAAATTCGTGTCTAAACCTTTTTCCTTGAGTGTACATAGACAGCCAAATACCATTAGGAATATCCCGCTGAAATAAATACTAATTCCGGCCAATGCGAGCCTGTCTCCCAGTGTACAAGCATTCCCACAGCCACCGTGTCTGACATACCCCCTGCCAGTGTCTAAACAACTCCAGCCAAGTCGCTTAAGATCCTATTTTATTTCTTGATGCTGTTACTTAGCCACCTCGCACGCTCCTCTTACAAGGCATTTGGGGCTATTATTAAGCAGCAGGGCTTAATTGTCTGCGAGACACAACACCGACGGCAGCGAACGTGGCTCAGTATCATGTCATGTGACGTATTAAATAGGAAGAATAATAGCGAAAAAAAGGGAGACAAAAAGCCAAAATTTTTTGTGACTTTTCGAGCGACCATCATCTCTCTCCTCGCTCACCCCAAACAATTGCTGGAAAATTGGCAAGCGACTGTAACAAAAAAAAAAACAACAACAACAAAAACGAAAGTATAAAATCCTCAACAACACTGTGTAGTAGAGCCCTAATTATGTGTAGGGTGTTGCACGCCTGCCTTCATGTCAACCGGCGCCCTCCCCACCAATTTGGTTGCTTAATTAAAAATTGACGGAGCGTAGCCGAAGCTGATTAAAGTTTCTGGCTTCACTCTTCAACCCGAAATTTCTTTATTCTATTCCGTTGTAATGGTTGCCTTCAGTTATGGGCACTTTTTTTTCAGTATGTGTTTTAATTTATTTGGCCAATTGTGTTTTTGTTTTTATATTTTATTTTATTTACTATGTTTTTTTTTATTTGCATTTTCCGTTATGTACTTTCTTTTCCGGTGTCATTCGATTTTCTGGCCAATTTGCAAGCGGCCCTGCTCTACTTGCCACTTGTTAAGTTAAAGTGTCGGTGTATATGAATGTGTATGTGTTTGTTATCCTTGTTGTTGCACATTTTCTCTGTCTCGCGTATCGAAACATGGCATCTGTTTCCTGTTTCATTTCGATTTTTTTTTCGTACTTTTTTTTTAATTTCTTAATTATTCGTAATGAACTGAAATGACATTACGTGCGCAACATTTTAAATTTCCATGTATAAGTATTTTTTTTTATCATTTGGCTGTGGACATTTTTCGTTTTCCTTTCCTTTTTTGTTGTATAAATTTTACATTGGCTTTTAATGAGCTTTTTATAAGTTAATTTCTTTCGACTGCAACTTTGGCTTGGCTTCGCTTCTTTTTGGTAATTACGATGTGACAATGTGGTTGCAAAGTATTCTCCAATAAATCATATAAAACTTTGTTTGGGCATGTTTCGCCAATGATGCGTAAAATGGATCGCTTTGGGTTATATCTTGCTGTGGTGTCAGAAGAAGGTTAATGAATAAGCGAGTCATTGGGAAGGACATTTATTTTATTGAAATGCAGTTGGAATTAAAATCCTTTTAAATTTTATTGAAATACAAAAATTATGTTCCTTGACATTTGGAACAGAAGATTAATGAGAAAAGGTCACGCAGCAGTATAAGGACTATTCCCATCTACTGAGACTGAATGAATGATGCTCCGTTCGCTCGTACCAGCAATATATGTGCGCCACGCACAGTGTAACGCTTGTGGGAAAATTTATAGGAAATAGACTTTTTATAAAATTTGAAAGTGTTTTAAAATATCTTCTTTTGTATGGTCGTATAAAATTGTCAAATACAGATATTTTTATCATTTTCAAATTTTTAATGGTGTTAAACACACCATTCCCAAAAATCTCAAATTTTTACCAAAAATCAAAAAAAAAAAAATTTTTTAAAAAACGAAAAAAAAAAAATCAAATATTTTACTAAAGTATCTAGCAAACTGTTTTTAAAATTTTTTTTAAGTGATGGGTGTGGCCAACAAGAGATTCATACGAAATTTTAACCAGATTATTTAAGAATTTCTCATGTTTTTTGAACTTTGACAATCAAGGTTATATATATTCCGAAAAAATTATCTGACCACGCCCATTTCAAAAATCTTTTAATGCTAAAATAAAATTTTTTAAATTTCATTGAGATTGGACAACATTTGCTATTTTTGTCCACTGATCATATGAAGTAGGTACACTGTATGATCACTTTACAGTATTTGGAAAATGGATAAAAATCTATTACGTTACCCAGATATTACTGGGATGATAATGGTGCAAAACTCGAGATAATCTAGAAACTGAAACGTAGTGTCCATCAATTCGAGCTTTTGTTGGATTATAAGGGAATGTCATCAAGGTTGGGACGGGTTTATCAAGGAGATAATTTTCGCCTTGCTTGGTATACACATATTCAGTAGGAGTTCTCCGTTCTAATTCACATGGAACGTTATCTTATACACAGTAATAACTTCGTCAGTTAAAACATGGGTGTCGCCAGTACGAAAAATTGCAGAAATTCGGCTCTCCCATCTTATACGGCGTCCCTTACGAATGAAAGAAAATGTAACGAAAAAACAGAAAAAAATAAAACCCAAATACCACGACGGCGGTAATGTTAAAAAAAATGACCCTTATCTTCACGTCTATGCTCTCTGGTAATATCTGCACAGGATATTATAATTTGTACGAATAGTCCGACCGCTATCTGTACTCAAAGCCTAGGACTGCCGCATAACTCTAAACGAGGTATAACATCCAGTAAAATTATCAGTTTAACATCCACCTTGCCAGGGTGTTGTGGCATGATGACATTCCAGGGAACTGCTAAGTTAAAAAGGCTCACTTTATTACAGCTGTTATCTCACATAGAGACAACACCAGAACAGATGGTCCGCTGGAACCACTTCTAATACAACAAGTCTGATCTAGCCATTCGTGGATATGAAGTGTTCGAAGAGGCTTATCTTGCTACCAAGGACTAACATGTCATGACGGTGCTAGTGATTATACCACTAGTCACTGTTTAATTGAACACCATGTCTGCGCTAAAATTTTTTTTAGGATCTGCTGCGATGAGTAAGAAAAGCAGAAAGTATCTACTTTACTCTAGTCCAGCACTGCCTCGTCATAGGAGAGCCCGGCCGGGATCATTTCTCCTGAACAGTCACTGCGACCTTTCGACTACCAACATAGGGAATCTACATCAATTCATCATGAACTCCAATTGGCGAGTATGAGAAGGAAATTATGATTCCTTGATATCACGGACATAGACTTTTTCGAGTACTGCCAGAGTGTGGGTCGTCATATCAGAGACAATGACAACAACAACCCAGAGCTGTAATAGATGGAGTAAGTGATTGAAGACGGTATTTAACAAATACAAAATTTTGAGCAATTCAGTGTTAAACTTTTCCTTTTTGCTATTTACAATACAAAATGAGTACAAATGCCTTCTTTAACTTGTGGTTTTCCATAATAAATACTCCGTAAGCCCATGAGCAACGCATTTATTCAAGCAAAGATAACAAAGAGTTCAAACTAGTTTCATTCTTAGCTTTTCCGCAATAAAAATGAACCGCTTTAAAGTGAGTAATGGCAGTTGCGATTTCCACAAACCCCAATGCATAAAACACACTCAAGCGGCAGTCGCACACAAAACATGGCAAAATGATAATTGTGGGCAATTGCGAGGAAGAATATATATTTCCCAAATACATTGCCAAAATACAGTGCAGCCAAGAGAAGAGCAACAACTGCTAGATTTTTAGATAGAATTTTTCGTTCTTTTTTCTGGTGAGAGCAACAACAAAAATAACAAACAGAAGTGGCAGCCACAGCAACACACAAATGATGAGAATCATGTGGGTGCGGTTGGCAGTGAATAAGAAAAAATCAACATAAACGAATGGGAAAGTTGCCAAGACCGAAAAAAAATGTAATTGCTTAAAGTACTTAGAAAGGATTTTCAGGAAAATTTTATAATTTTTAGGACAATCAGTTTGTATGTGAATTGTTTTTAAAGGTTAAACTTGCAAGAGGTTCGGACAACTTTACGATTTTAACCTTTACAAATTCGTATCCATTCACATCCTTATGGCTTCTTCCTGTTATGATCCTTGTACGGCAAATTTGTCATCAAACTCTTTGATAGACAAGCGTTATTATATATAAAAAAAATATATATCGACAGCATTTCCACAACTTCCGGTTGCCATTGGCAATACCACAGCCCGTATCATCATCATCATCACCGTCGGCCTCATTGCTGCCTTCGCAATATGCAATATTTCCTTTGCATATTCAAATCACGTGTGTCGATCGGAAAATGAATATACATTTTTGCCGCATACCATCCAGCGAAGCCTTATGTTTCACGTTTCTCATTTCAGTTTAGGTTTTACGTTTCAAACGAGGCCGCCATTTTGTCTGGCGCGCATCTTTCATCATGTTGCATTTCCTTTGCCTCGTTTATGTTGCAATTTTGTGTGTGTGTGTTTTTTTTTTATTATTTTCCTCCACTGCAGTTTGTTGTATTTTTATTTCGTTACGTGTTGTTGGCGTATTGCACTTCTAAAAGTATACTTTATTATTTTGACAACACACCAACCCAAACAGGCCTTGGTAATCTTACCAGTCTGCCTCGTCTTTTTTGACTACGTGCGTTTTGGCTTTCCACTTGCACAAATACCCTTTTGATTCTTTATACCTTATGAAGCTTCTGCACTTCACTTCTGGGGTATTTTTTTTTTTTGTGCATTTGTGTAGAAGCTTGAATTTAATTTCATGCTTCTCAAGTGGTTTATGTTTCGTTGCTGTTTTAAGTATTGGTGTTGTTGATACTTATTTCTGTTATGCTATGAATTCAGCGGTTCAGTTAACAGTTAAGTTTTTTCGGGTGTAGAGAGGTTTCGAGTGGACCATTTTATCAGCAAGAGTTCAATTAACGATTGTGGAATTTAAAAAAATTATTGGAATATATTTAAAATGTCTTAGAATCAATCTGTGGGGTTAAGAAATAAAAAAAAATTGTTGCATATTTTTGGGATGTATACAAATTCAGTAAATGATTGTGAAATTTTAAACAAATTTTAAAAATATATTTAAAATGTTTTACAATCCATTTTTAAAGGTTAGGAAAACAAAAAAATCTGTTGCATATTTTTGGGATGTATACAAATTCAGTAAACAATTGTTGAATTTTAACAAATTTTAAAAATATATTTAAAATATCTTGGAATCAACATCTGGGTTTAAGAACAACCTTACTGAATGCCTTTTATCAGGGATTAATATTTTGAGATTTAAAAAAATTTGTTGCATATTTTTAGGAGAAAAAAAAATTAAAATGGCAAAATTTAAAGTTAGTTTGAAGTAAAAATTGTAGTTGTCTGTCACTTTTGCGCGATATCCGTACGATAAAGCCGTAATTAACGAGATAACACATTGAATTTCTAGCATTGGATTCTTTTGCATCCAAAAAGTATGCAACAATTTTTTTTAAAAAAGCTGGAAGTGCTTTAAGCCTGAAAGTATGAAAATGTTTACTCTTTTCTATGCTTTTTTACTCCAAAATCCCTATTATGTTACACAAAATTTACTAAATCGAATAAACTTGATTTTCAAACGTTTATGTCCGCTTTCATGTTACGTAACAGGAGGGTTCAATAGAAATCTATAAATAGAAATTTGTATTATTATTCATTTATTACTTAATCATTAAAATTGTGCATTCCTTTATTAAACCACCTCAAGTCACGCCCAACACTACCTCAAACTCAAGCGCTACCAGCTTTAACTACCAAACGCACTGGGACAACCTTATTGCCAACCATTATTGCTTCATACCCGAATTGCTGGAAGAAAGATCAATTAAAAACTTTTTAGCCATTTGCAATTGGCCCATAATAAAATATGGCGTGACTCAATACAGCGCACTGGCCCCTTTCTCTTTATTCTATTTTGTAGGTACAGAAGGGTCAAGTGGAAACTTCGATAAAGGTACATTATACAAGCGCATAAAACTTTGCAACGTTTCCCGCTTTCGTTTTGTTCGTTTTCGCTGTATTCCTTTAATAGGCCCAAAAGCATTTAAAGGACATAAACCATTTTATGTTTTTTTGCTTATGTTATTTTTTTTTCTATGGCCCATTTGAAGAAATAATTTCGATTATTACTTAAGCTAATTGCACTGTAAAGGGGTTAAAGGCAGGCGTGAGTGCGAAAGCGGAAGCGTAAAACCCTTAAACCCCGGTTGGCTGCCTGCGTGCCAGCTGTCAAAAGAAGTGTAATAATAATTATTATTTTATTTTGTTGCATTTAAGCGGAAATCCATAAAAAGAAAACAAAATTGACCTTAAAGAAAGTACGATAAGCAGAGGCGGCCCCCGGGAGGTTGATGGCCAAGATTTGATTGCCTTGCGGAGCATTTGCTTAGAGCATTTACTTTGGTTTAAAGAACACTTTCTAAATTTACGTAGGAGAATTACAAGGAAGCCGAATTTAATGAAAGGACATTCCACATTTTATTATATTTTTGTTTGCCTATTTTTATAATCTCAAATCATCAAAGACTTTAAATTTGTTTCTGGAAGTATTACGCAAACACGACCAAAGGCACGGGAAAAAAAGTACACTTTCAGCTCGAGGAATATCACAAATAAATTGATTGCTTGAACTGCAAGGTTCACAAAGGACCAATTGCCTCAAGTGAGACAAATTCACTTAGATTTTTAGCAGGCCCATTGTGCACTTCAAGTGTAACGAGTTCTCCTTCCGGTGCCATCAACAAATTGTTTAATCAATTTCCAATCTATATTTCCTGCTTCTATGAGGCTTTAAAATTTCGATGGTCTCATAATTTTCTTCCGTTGTCTTGCAAAAGCTCCCAGCAACCTCGGCTAGGAATACAGTGTTGTGATCTCTTTTTTTGTATTCTCCGTAGTTGACGTTTGAGCAGTAAAGCCTGTCCCAATGTGTCCGTATATTTTTGTACCCCTCTCCATAGAGATGGAAACCTCGATTCCTTCCCAGAACGATACCATAATCCCAGTTATCTCTTAATGTGTAGGATGTTCCGATTACATATCCCAAGCAAGTTTCTTGTATACGATCAGACATCCACCCATTGGACGTCTCTTCAATGAATATTTTTAAAAAAATGCCTGATTGTTATATGCCTGCCGAATCCTTTCAGATACAAATTTTTAATATTTACCGGTGACTTTAATTACAATGTCATCTCCATAGCAGATTACCTCGAACCCTTCCCCGGTTAATTTGCATAGCAGGCTATTTATCAAATAAATTACTCTGGCTTCACAAATCAGACCTCAGTACTCCTCACAGTACAGAGGATAATAACTAGACCCCAGTGCGCTTCACTCACTCCTAGTATGTCGATCAAACCGGTTCAGAATCGTATGGAGTTTTTTTTGGTGATTAGATTGGACTAGTTTCATTCCTTTGCATATACAAATCACAAATACGAAGTTCAAATCCAATCGGAATCGGCCTCATACAAAATAAAATACACTGAAAATAGTTCTGCGATTTTCATCTCACGCTGATCTCTCCAATGCTTTTGGCAATAATTGAAATTGAAATCGTAATTTTCTTCTTGTTACCACGACTCGAACTTTGCAGTCCTTCCTTTGTGATCCTTATCCAATTCGAAAGTGATGGTCTGCAGCGCAAAGTGTTTCAGTTGAGAAAGGCGCAGAGTAGTTACTCCCATTAGCGAGTTATAAAAAGGCTTTTCCCAGTATTCAGAGCCTGGTTCTAGCTAGAGCTGGACACTAACAGAGTGGGTGTTCAAGTGTTTATTCCTCATCCGGTAAGGGGAAGGTTTTTTATGGCAATTTTTTTTTGCACAATGAAGACTCTTCGGAAAGAGCATGATAGACTAGTAGGAGGGTGGAACGGAGACAACGGCATAGTTTTCAGAGAAGAGAGACAATGAGAGACAGAGGGACGAACAAAGTGTTATTCCTTTGAACCTTGACGCTCGCTTTCTCTCTTCGCACTTCTCGATTTCGCCTGACCAGCAACAATTACTTTTAAATCACAAAGTAGACAAGTTTATGTGGAATTTTTAAGTCACCGCAAATTCCAAAGTAAAATCATGTATTAAAGGAATTTAATAATGGAAAAATTAAAGCAGTATAAAAGCATTAGGATAATGTGTCAACAGTGGGTTGGTAGACCTAGCATGCTTCCACTAGACTACAGAGGATACTAGTTATTTGCAACCAGACCCTTGTATAGGTGGATGAATTGACAGAGGTGAAGTTTTTAATTGAACTCCATTCTTAGCCAACTGATCTGCCTTTTCATTTCCTTCTATGTCGCAGTGATCCGGTACTCATACTAGACTGACTACATTGTCTACTGACTATGTTGTCTGCTAACAATGTTGACTCTGGTCAACCTCGTAACAACGTTCTACTGTTGTGGAATTTACTATTACATTTTTAAGAGCTTTAAGAGCGACTTGACTGTCCACATAGACGTTCATCTCTTTATGGTTAATCTTGCCTATAAGGTTCTCGTCCTAATACAACATTGATATTTTCTCTAATTTAGTTTCTTATTTAATCAAAAGGGTCACTCACTTCCATATAATTACGTAATTTAAATTTGAAAGTCCCCTGACTGCAGAAGGGATTAGAAAATAATTAAGTATTAAACGAATGACAACATTAAAGCCAAAACAATGAAGAAAGCATAAAAAGGAAAGTAAAAAAAGAGAGGAAAGAAAAAACAAGTCAATATAATCCGAAAATTCGTGCTTTAACCCTTTCCAATAAGGTGTGGTACACACAAATACACACGCACACACACAATTATTTCGATTCATTTAATTTCCGCTTTTAATGACCAGGCCATGAAACGAACGAACGACCAAAGGAAGCACCAAAGTGAACGCACCGAAATGCCTGAACGGACGAGAGAAACAATTTGAACCGGAAATCAATTTGCAGGCTGAGGGTGTCACAGATGCAAATGATTTCGCGCCAAATTGAAACATTAACTTTAACGCACGTACGCATAAAAGAGTGCAGTCGAGCGTGCCGGCCAGAATGGCAAGCCTGCAAGGAAATAACAAAAAAAAAAAAAAGTGGCAGAATTACAAAAAAAAAACAGAAAATTTAAATGGACAGCCAAAAAGAAAGGAGTAAAAGTTGAATTGAAAAGAAAATAAGAAAATAGGAACAAACGAATTCCGCACAAACTTAGTTAATGGCAAGGGCATTATATTTAATGAACCGCCCATGCATACACCCAAAACTCACTTCACTGTAAGAGGCCACCAACAACACATTACGATTTTGCAATAAAAGGGAATTCAACAAGTTTGGTAAATTTTGCAAATTTTCAATTAAAATTTTTTATTTTTTTTGTTCAAAATTCTGTCCTGAAAGTTTAAATTTTTAGTTTTAAATTTATTTTATGAGCCTTGCTGCTTTAATTACAACCAAATGCATTTATACTAGATGCAGTGAAGTGCGTTTATGTATTCGTTCCTTTGGTATGCAATTTTATAGGGAAAATTATTTTCTTTTGAATCATTTGGAAAATTTTTCTCTCTTTTCACTTTTTTATTCCTTTTGTTTTTTTTTTTTTAGTGTGTTTTTTTTGTAAGTGTTTTAGACAAGTGGCGCAGAAAATTAAAAACTTTTGAAAATGGCTTTGGAATTTCGCGTTGAGAAACTACTACTGCACAAAAGTGTAATTAAAGTAATTAGATTTAAGGGCGTGGTTCGTTTTTTGCATTTTTACTATTTTATTTGCTTTTTATTTGCTTTTTATTTCCGTTCTTTTTTTTATTTCATTTTAGCATTCCCTCTAAAGTTGCAATTAATTTAATTTGTGGCTGCATGGAATTGCTGTTGGAATGCATTATCTGTAGGAGGTGGCTGTGGAGGAGCGCTCTTTGCATTGGCACACCAGCACATAAAAATTAGAAAAGTAACGAAAAAAAGGGGAAGAAAAATACATAAAAGACTGTATGAGTGTGAGTGTGTACAAAAAATAATGCAATTTGAAAGTTTGCAAATTTTATAAATTTTTTTCTTTACTGTAATTACTTTAAAGCGATTTTTATTTGTAATGGAATTTTTGGTAATTTGGGAGACTTGGAATTTCGCAAGTTATTACTGGTTGAATATTATTTCTAATGGAACAACAATGACTCCTCGAAATGATTCTTTCGCGACTAATTTAAGTGTCAGGCCTAAGTGCCTTCTCGACGTATGCTCACGGAGAACAATTTCTCCCAAAGGATGAAATTTTCGAGCTCAGAAAAAAAAATCAGCGGTTAAGAAAGAATCATAAGAACGAATTGTAAAAACATCTCCAGGCATCTGAAATACTGAATTGTAAGATACACTGTGGGAAATCAAACTAGTATGAAGTAATTGAAAATGCATATTAGGCACTATGACCCTCGAGGGATCGTGGCCCAACTTCTAACTGCTAAAGTCAACATCAAACGACCTGTCTACTACTTTACTTCCTTCATATTCATTCGAGTGTGTCCGGTACCACATTTTGAGACCCCTTGCAGTGCTCAATGTTAAAATTGTGTCCCTGCAATTTTATACTGCATCTGGCTAATCTTCCAGCCAAGTCTTTCATAAAAGTACCGAAAAATGGTTTAAGAATGTATCGTACTCGCAAGTACGGGATATTTTAGCTACCGAAGATAGTAGCCTCTCTAGTTTTTAAACCCCCCACACAAACACTGTGGCAGGGTATACTAACTTTGACACAACGTTTGTAATGCCCATAAGGAGGCGTGTCCAGTATGGAAAAGTATATATATTCCTGATCAGCATCACCCCTTGAGTCGATTTAGCCATGTCTATCCATGAATAGAGTCTCCAATACTCCCTTTAAATGTCTCAAAATGGGGTCTTGAGACCACATTTATGTTCGAGGTACATCTAAATGGACCATACTGTGTGGGGGTATTTCAGCTTCGGTATAGCCGAAGATTGTTCACTCTCTAGTTTTTTTTTTATTATGTTGCACAGTGTTGCTTTGATTGTCAGCCGTCTAATGTCAATATATTGCTGCTGAACTAAGTTGAGTGCTTATTAAGCGATTTATAAAATTTTAATTTCTACCTTCTGTAATTTTACAAACATAGAAACATTAAATTGTCATTAAAAATATATAAAAATGCAAATGTATTAATGTTTTGGCGAGTAGCAATACTCAAACTATGTTAATTTCAAAAACAGTTCCATTATAATCTACATGTAAAGTGGATGTTGAGAAGTACAATATGCGAAAAATACAACTGATTTTATTAGCTTCATCGTTGGTTCTCGTAAGTGTATCAAAAGTGTTTCGATTCGATTTCAAAAAAATTTTTTTCGCTTATTTTCAGTTGCATGCTGCGGTGGAGTTTACAAACGTCCAATGTACGTCATTGGACAAGGAATTCGTTGGTATTGAATACTGTTTCCTTAAATCGGTGAATCGATCGTACAAGTATTTGTCCGTGAAGGCCAATCTCTATAAACTTCCCATTACTAATGCGACGGTAGATTAGACATTTAACATAATAGCTTTTACAATTTGATTAGCACTACATATTCACTCTTTTCATTTACAATACAGGTCAATTTTAATTTCATGAAAAAGGCTAATGGCTATAAGCCATTTCTATATAATGTAACTTTTGATGCTTGCAAATTTTTGGCGTCGACCAGAAAGAATCCACTGATACAATATTTTCATAATATTTTTTCTGACTACAGCAATATGAACCATACGTGCCCCTATAATGTGAGTATGTTCGTATAACTTTTTGTAATTTACTTCATTGAAATCTAATTCGTTCTTTGATTTCCATAAACAGCATGATGTGATGGTCGAAAAGGTACCGGTTTCGCATGTTAATAACATGGTCACCAACATCCTACCCGTGCCTCTTGGTGAATATGCCTTATTTATGACATGGAGCGCATACAATATACCGCGCGCAACTATCAATGTGTATGTAAAGATATTTTGAAAATTAAGTACTTACTTAATAATTTTCGAAAATGAGCCGCAAGGAACGTCATTGAATTTAATCGTTATTGGCAAATAGTTCTAGCTAAAATTAATTAGGCTTTTGGGAGATGCTTCTTAAATAATATAAATATACAAATTAATACGTGTTCTGTTCAACAAATAATATTTCAATTGAATTAGAAGCTGTAAATATATTTGACAACTGTCCTGAGACGGGTTTTGGATTTTTCCAGAATTGGGCGTGCCAGTTCAAAATAGAACCGTGTCAATATAGTATCATCTCAAGCAGTCACCGAAGCTGTGATTCAGCATATATATTCTGTGAAAGCACGAGTAGAGAATCGGGGTCGAGGTTTTGGATTTTGAAAGAGACGTCCTCTGGAATTGGACTGTAACAAAATGGAGTTGGAACAAAATTTTGAAAAAATTGTCAAAAAAATGCCGAAAAAATAACAATAAAAAAAATGAATAAAATGCCGAAAAACTATCGATAACATACCGAAAAAATTTGCGATAAAGTTACCGAAAAATGGTCTAAGAATGTATCGTACTCACGTGTGCAAGGTATTTTAGCTTTGGCATATCGAAGATAGTTGCCTGTCTAGTTTTTTTTGTATTATGTTGGACTGTGTTGTTTTTATTATTAACCGTCTAATGACAATATACTACTGCAGAAATAAGTTGAGTGTTTATTAAGCGATTTATACAATTTTAATTTCTACCTTATGTATTTTAAAAAATGTAGAAACATTAAATTGTCATTAAAAAATATATAAAAATCAAATTTATTAATGATTTAGCGAGTAGCAATACTCAAGCAATGTTAGTTTCGAAAACAGTTCCATTATAACCTTCATCTAACTTAGGACAGCAAACAGAAGTGAAAAAATATCAATCTGACAATATGCGAAAAATACAATTATTTTTATTAGCTTCACTGCTGTTTCTCGTAAGTGTATCTAAAGTGTTTCCATTCGACTTCGAAATCATTTTTTCATTTATTTTCAGTTACATGCTACGGTGGAGTTTACAAACATTCAATGTACTGCATTGGATAATGAATTTGTTGGTATTGAATATTGTTTCCTTAAATCGGTGAATCGTTCGTACAAGTATTTGTCAATGAAAGCGAATCTCTATCAAGTACCTATTACTAATGTGACGGTAGATGAAACATTTTACATAATAACTGTTACAATATTTACTCTTTTCATTTACAATACATACAGATCAATTTCAGTTTCATGAAAAAGGCTAATGGCTATAAACCGTTTCTATATAATGTAACTTTTGATGGTTGCAAATTTTTGGCGTCGACCAGAAAGAATCCACTGATAGAATATTTTCATAATATTTTTTCTGACTACAGCAATATGAACCATACATGTCCCTATAATGTGAGCATGCTCATATAATTTATTTCATTGATATCTTGCAATACGTCACTCTTCAATTGTATAAATTCGTTCTTTTCATCAACAGCACGATGTAATGGTCAACAAGTTACCTGTTTCGCATGTTAATAACATGGTCACAAACATCCTACCCGTGCCTCTTGGTGAATATGCCTTATTTATGACATGGAGCGCTTACAACATAGCTCGCGCAACTGTCTATGCGTATGCAAAAATATTTTAAAAATTAATAATTTTCGAAAATGAGCCGAAAAGAATCTCATTGAATTCAATCGTTATTGGCGAATAGCTAAAGCTTTTGGGGTGTGTTTCTTAAATAATATAAATATACAAATTAATACATGTTCTGTTCAACAAAAAATATCTTAATTCAATTAGAAGCTGTAAATATATTTGACAACTGTCCTGAGTCTGAATTGGGCGTGGTAGTTCAAAATATGACCGTGTCAATTATCGTATTCTCGCCCGCAGTCACCAGTGGACATACGAAGCTGTGATTCAACATATGCATATATTCTGTGAAAGTATGGCTTGAGATTTGGGATCAAGGGTTTTGATTTTGAAAGAGAGCCTGGTAGTTCATAGTATGGTAGTTAAAGTTGGGTCCAATGAAAATAAGAAACAAAATTTCGTTTGTGGCAAAGGAAAGCACAAACGAAGTAAGTTTGTGTAAAAAATTCTCTGAGTGTATAGTCTGATTACTCAAGTATGACAAAAGAAATTTCTTCAAAAGTTATTTTAACGATTCACTTTTGCATTAAAATTGGACCATAGTGCAGACAATTGACCTGATTCAGTATAATATATCTAGCAACACGAATTGGCGTAACTGACTCGTTGGTTGTATCAAGAACTGACTTGGCTCAAGGGAAAATATATCGTAGAAGAAATTTAAATGTCGTTAATTAAGCCAGTTGATACTTCATACTGCTGACGATATGGAGCACACACATATCGAATAAATTGAAGCTGGACCACTGTTCAGAACACTAGTCTGATTCAGCAATATTGGACTACCACTCATTCATATTAAAATTTTTCGAACTAATCACACAAATAATAGACTTAGAACAATAATCTTCGAGGCAATTGTATCTGACAGGACTTTAAAACAAATAATATTTAAAACATAAATAATAAAAAATGGTTTTATTAAGTGATGTTTTAAATTCAAATTCACCTGCATACCATTACCAAGAAAGCCATTCAATTTGCCAGGCAATATTAGTCAACTTTTGATTATTTTTTGAAAATAAATTTTCTGATTTACGTGTACCCCAGAGGCTTATGTAATAAATTTATCAAACCAAAAACGCTGAAAAGGGATTAAAACTTATCAGACACGCAGGCAGGCAGGTAGGCAAACAGACAAACCAGGAACGAAACCGAAGCGAAACGAACCAACACTGACAGCCAAACTGAAGCCCAAGCAACTACCAGACAAAAACTAACCAACAGGAACGCGTACAAATGCAAGTTAGACTACCAAAAAAAAAATGGGATTGACTGTATGCCCCACCACCCACTATTACCGAAAATAAAACTGCACTTGAAGCCTTGTCATTGTGAAAGTAATTTTCCAAATCTCCCCCGCATTAATCCAGACTTTGTTCTAATTAGAGTCTATAGTCTATAGTCTATAGTCTGACAGGCAGAGTTCCTTTGAGAGTCAGGGCAATTTCATACAAAAATCTTAGCATATCCCCCTAACATTTGGTAATCCTCTTTTATGAGTGTTTAAAAGCCTGCCGCGAGCATTCACACACGCACATGAACACACTCACTCATCCACACACATGCATATGAATCCTAATTATTTATTTGTCTGCGTGAGCGAACTCGCGCTTATAAAGTGCGTTGTTGTAAATCCCCAATGTGTGAGGGCAGAAAGAGAAATGGTTGGATGCTTAAATTTTCCTTGGTACGCTACTCTGGTGTTTTTGGTGATAAACTGGCATTTATTTGTCTATCCCCCCAATCCCCTGCCCTCTTCCCCTACCACCAGCCACCTCTGCGAAATAGTAAATTCTGTTTTAATAATTACACTGCGTTTGGCTATACCTCGTCTAACTCCTCTTAACTCCTCTAAACTCCTCTTACCGTATCATCATATGAAATGCAATTACATACACCATTAAGCCTTAAACTCACTCCCCGTTCATTTTTTTTTCTTGTCTGGTGTTTATTTACACATATGCAGTTAGAGAGATGTTTTTTGGGGAGAGTACTGGTTGGCCATTTCCTATGGGAAAGCATCTTTCGTGGTAGAACACTTAGAAAGGGAGTTGAATGCGTGAATGTGTGGTGGGTGGATGGTAGAAAGCTTCCCCATCAGCCAACTGCATTTGGTGAGTTCGCAATCACTTCTATGCATCATTACAGTTGTCATAATTTTCCATTAGCTTTATTATTGTCAAAAGTCAACAGAGTCATTATTATTTTTATACTCATGCATGCGGTATTATCCTATGAGGGCAGAAATAAGATTTGGGGCGAGATTGGGTGTACCGAGGTAAGTTGGTGGGGTAAGAGACAGTCAAGCTTCTTAGGTTAATGAGATTTTATGAGTTTTATTTGGTTTTGTTTACCACAAATCATATGAAGTTAAATATGATAAGTGATTCATTAAGACATACTTACCTTTTCTTAAATTTTTAATATTTAATTTTTATAATTTAAATTAACAGTAATGCTAGCATAAAAATAAGTACAAATTTTGTAAAAATCCAAACAATCGAACATTGTCCAACCCAAATCTCTCACTGCGTTGCCAGCTAGTAATAGTTCATTGTATGTATTGCTAAGCATAAATTCCAAATCTGAAAATGGAAAAATTTCCTCTAAAGGAGAAACCACAATGCATTGAACAACGAAATAACTGCAAATAAATTCCAAAACGGACTTATTTATGCAAACCAACGCATTTTGTAGGGGCGTTGAAAAGAACCACAAAATTCTGAAGTGAAATAAAAAAACAATCACAAAAACAGAAAATCATACGCAAATGGTGAAGTAAGCTGAATGGCAAACACCCTGGGAGATTTTATGGAATTTCAAAAGGGAACAGAATGAATAAAAAATCAAAAAAAAAGAAACCACAAATCGGAATTGAAGGGAAACATATTAAATCACCATTACGTCAAATTATTTCTGTTTAAATATTTGGTATGTTGGAGTAGTAGGGAAGAGTAGGTGGTATGATGGAATTCAATGTAGATGGAACAGTGTACATAAAGGTTTAGTAGAAGTAGAGTTTCCGAAATTGTCTAAAAGAGCTATTCGAAAATATTAAAAGTCGTTTTCTGTATTCGATTGAAAATATTTAAAACCATATTTTTTGACAAATTCCGAGGTCCCAAAACTACATATGCAGTGGCGGACAGTAATTAGGGACTGCCTATTTAAGTAATTTTGAATGACTTCCAAAATTTTAAGAACATTTAGCTGGCAAAGTTTGCTGGAGCCCGGTCAAGGATTCATTAAGCAGTTAAGTACATATCGATACAATGCCTGTTGAAATTTTACCCACTATTCGAACTTTTTTCCTGGGAGCAATGCAATTTTATTTTGGATGCAAGTTTTGTGAGAAAAAATTCTTTTGAATTTTGAGAATTTTTGGAATTTTTTTTTTAAATAAGCTGTCCCTAACAATCTGGTTGCCACTGTATATGGGTCACAATGGGGTCTTGAGACTACTTATTTTTATTGGAATCGATTCGAAATATTTAGAAAAGAATTATTGACATGGTCTGTGGTTTCAAAAATGGATCCAAATGCGGTCCTGAGACAAAATGTTTGTATGATCGAGGTATTTCTAATTGTGTGAGGTAATTTTATCTTCACTCTCTAGTTTATAAAAAATTTTAGATTGCAAGAATTATTAAAAAATATTTTTCCGGAATTTTTGGATTTACTGTGAGATATATTTTGCGCAATTTCAAAATACTAGTGGACAGTTTTGGAAGTGTTTTCCAATACTGTATGATTCCTCTTGTTAGTCCGGATGCCGATATGTCCAGATGTCTTTCTTCACCTTCCAGAAGCAATGACTGGCCTTAGAAAGCTGTAATTTTACATTATTGTCCTATGCACCCATGGCTTAAGAAACTCAAGTTTTTAATAAAGGTACGCGGCAGTTCACAAAATTGTCGTGGCAGTCAGTTTAAGTAGGCTCTTCTGAAGCCACCAGTGGACCTAGGAAACTTAAATTGCACAGATATAATCTCAGAGAATATGGCTAGAAATGTTTGAGCTACATTTGTTATGTTTCCGAAAGAAGGCTTGGCAGTTGAAATTGTGGGCGTGATAGTGAAAAGTGGACTGTGGAAAGTAAGCTCTGCTGAAGCCACCAGCGAACTTTGTAAGCTTGAATTTCAGATATATATGGGCAATATGGGCAATATGTCAATTAAAGTAGGCTAAGCATGGCTAGAGATTCTCGATCATGATTTTTAATTTTGTAGTGAGAGGCAGTTAATAGTATGGGCGTGGCAGTTAGAGTTGGGTCCGAATAGTTGAGAAGGGGGTGCAATACATTACAAATGATGCACATTCATGGGTAAATTTTCCAATTGAGTGTAGGGGGTTTTTTAGTATACTATTTTTTTATTACTAACTTTTATGGGATTTTTAAATACTTTTGGTAATTTTTGAGTGATATTTTTATAACTCTCTAGGTTCTGTGAAGGCATTTATCGGCAGATGAATATTTTGTTTGTGAGTTTTTTGTAGTTTCGTGAAATTATTGAGGATTTGTAAAATTTTATAAACAAAAAATATGCAAACAACATTAGGTAAATAAAAATTAATCGAAAGTGGATTTACAAACATATTTTATTACTTAATTTAGCATCAGTCTACGATTTTATTCTTTAGCGAATTATCCCCTTTTTCCCTTGTTTTATTTATTTAAATTTTGTATTGTATTTTTCTTGTTTGTTATTTGGCAAAAATCCTTTTGAAATGAAAAAAATAACGGTATACAACGTACACCCAAAAAAAAGTTGGTAAATCTAACCGAAAGAGACGTTTAGAAACTCTCCAATGTTGGTACGTTTAACCAATGGAAGTTAATAAATTTATTGCATCATTTTTTTCCCGGTTAAATTGTAAATTTTTCAGTTAATTTGTGAAAAATTCACATTTAATCAAAAATTGAGGTAAAAGAACTTACAAGAACAACAACTTTATCGATTATTTCAACTATTTTATGTTGAATTTTGAAAATTTATTTTATCAATTTTTTTTTGGTTAATCCAACCACGGGTTAATGAGTTCAGGTTTATCATACATTTTAAAAAGTTGTACGTTAACAATTAATTTTGACGAAGGTTTTTTTTTTCTGTGCACCTACTGTGGTTCGAAAAAATTCACTTCTTATGAAAAAAAAATTACCAAGAGTGAGTATTTTTTTGTTTTTAATTTTATTATACTCTTCTGTTTTATTGTGGCTGAAAAAAAATGTTTTTCACATGTGAATATTTGATAGAACGTGCGGGAAGAACCTTCATAGTACATACTCCGCTGTGCTTCTGTTCTCTGTTCTGTGTGCGGTGAAGAATTTTCAATACAATTTGTTCAGGTTTTGTGTATTGTTGATGTTTATTGTTGTTATTATTGTGGTTGTTGTATTAAGGTATTTCTCGAGCTTTGGTTTTTCTTTTTTCATTTACTTTTTATATATTTTTTTTTTGTTGTTGTTGTTCATTTCCATTCATTGGTAGCAGAGAATGCTTGAAATATTAACAATGGCATAAACAAAAAGGATTTTCACCATTTAAGGCAATCAATGAAATGAAATTTTCATATTTCAACGGTTATGCGGAGGAGTCGCAGTAGCTGACCACTCGCCTGGAATTTAAATGAAACGCTGGGGAAATACTTCAAAAAGGATCATCTGATGTGGCTTGAAAGAGAATGCCTTTGATCGCAATCGTTAAGGGGATTTTGTGTGAATTGCATAAGTATGTATAAGTATGTGAGAATCATATGCTTGGCATTTCGAATAATTCTTGTGCGGAGCTATTGAGTGAAAAATTCGATTGAAATGTTAACAAAATGCTTGGAAAAAATTCTAATCAATTTAAAGATTATACAGTAGCTAGGGTAGATAACACCAATTGCCACCAATTGAGTATGTATGCCAATGTATTTTTGGAACAATTTCACACAACACTTATCACTCCTTAAAGCTTATACAAAAACAAAACATTTAACTTAAACTTTTTTTAATTCTCTATATCACAACTTTGCTGTTTCTATAACCCCCCTCCCCTAATCAATATCCAATTTACGAAATGAACCCTCAATGCCAAACAAAGAATCCATATCAATTCGCTTGCCGGGCCGCAGTTTCTCATTGACACCATATTGATTGTCTTCGATGAAGTAATCATTGAACTTCAACAGCTGCTGCTCAGCCTCAGCTTGTATTTCCGGTATGGAACCATTCGAGCCGCCATACTCAATGGGCAAATACTCCTTGGGTATGAATTTGTAGAAATCATCCAGACTCTTGTGAACATAGAACTGATGAGAAGCAAAAATCAGATGAGACAATTGTCAGCAAACTGTCGCACTCACCCTCTTCTGCAGCTTTTCGCTCATCAAACCGCGCGCAAAATTCAATATCATCAAAGCCTCTTTAGGGCAATTGATCATATGGACACCCTTCATACGCATGGGGGCTGCCTTCTCGGCAAATACACCCAATTTCTTGATCATCACCATATCGAATTGTGTGAGAAAGGCCAGACTCATTTTGGACAGATCAATGACTTCAATATAGCCGCTGATCACACAATTATCATCAGCCTGGATTTGCATTTCCATCAGCAGACACTGATAGCGAAACAGATCGTGTATGGCAAAGTGTTTGGGATCGAATTTGGAATAGTTGGTGAATTGAACGCTCGGGCCGCCCGCACCCAATGGTTTGGGCAAGCGGACATAGGTGCTGAAGGGGGGATAAAATAAAATTAAATAAAATTAAATAAAATTAAATAAAATTAAATAAAATTAAATAAAATTAAATAAAATAAAATTAAATAAAATTAAATAAAATTAAATAAAATTAAATAAAATTAAATAAAATTAAATAAAATTAAATAAAATTAAATAAAATTAAATAAAATTAAATAAAATTAAATAAAATTAAATAAAATTAAATAAAATTAAATAAAATTAAATAAAATTAAATAAAATTAAATAAAATTAAATAAAATTAAATAAAATTAAATAAAATTAAATAAAATTAAATAAAATTAAATAAAATTAAATAAAATTAAATATAATTAAATAAAATTAAATAAAATTAAATAAAATTAAATAAAATTAAATAAAATAAAATTAAATAAAATTAAAAAAAATTAAATAAAATTAAATAAAATTAAATAAAATTAAATAAAATTAAATAAAATTAAATAAAATTAAATAAAATTAAATAAAATTAAATAAAATTAAATAAAATTAAATAAAATTAAATAAAATTAAATAAAATTAAATAAAATTAAATAAAATTAAATAAAATTAAATAAAATTAAATAAAATTAAATAAAATTAAATAAAATTAAATTAAATTAAATTAAATAAAATTAAATTAAATTAAATTAAATTAAATTAAATTAAATTAAATTAAATTAAATTAAATTAAATTAAATTAAATTAAATTAAATTAAATTAAATTAAATTAAATTAAATTAAATTAAATTAAATTAAATTAAATTAAATTAAATTAAATTAAATTAAATTAAATTAAATTAAATTAAATTAAATTAAATTAAATTAAATTAAATTAAATTAAATTAAATTAAATTAAATTAAATTAAATTAAATTAAATTAAATTAAATTAAATTAAATTAAATAAAATTAAATAAAGTTAAATAAAATTAAATAAAATTAAATAAAATTAAATAAAATTAAATGAAATTAAATAAAATTAAATAAAATTAAATAAAATTAAATAAAATTAAATAAAATTAAATAAAATTAAATAAAATTAAATAAAATTAAATAAAATTAATATTTTTTAATTCTCCAATCTCACCCCGTTCGACACAACTCAATGTTCTTTTCGTCGATTTTCCTGTTCCCAAACAATTCGGGCATCATTGTCTTGATTGTATAGAAATAGTCCAATTTCGATTTTGCCTTCTCCAAACTATACTTGCAGCCTCTTAAGAATGCAACCAGAAATTGATCGTCTGTGCGTGCCTTCAAATGAGGCTGTTTCTCAATCCAGGTACGCAGTGTTGCAATATCTTCGGCCAGCCGGCTTTCCACTTCATTTAGTTCCTCTTTGGAAATCTTTTTCAACTCATCATTGAGTGGACGAATGTTTACAGTCATGGTGGTATATTTGCGAACCTACCTCTTTGTCAAACTAACAAAATTAAACTGAAATCGCGCAACCTCACCAAGTAGCCAGAAAGTCTATTTCAAAAGTTTTATTTTCACTCAGTTTTTCTGTGGCTATTTGCTGTCTAATCTTGATGGTTTTAGCAAGCATTGATAAGCTTAATTTCGCCGACCAACAAATTAAATTAATTCTTATCGGTCAAATGAATATGGGAAATTGTCAAAGGTATTCCAGTGCACTGGTGGTCTTTTGGCTAATTGATAGGCTACCTAACTTAATGACAGGCTTACAAATTTGTATTAACCATTAGATGGGGTATTCTGTCGAATTGAAGGAGTAACTTTAAAATATTTATACATATATAATAGTTACATAGTAGAGGATTGTGCTCATAAGTATGTCGTATAATAAAAGAAAAATGAACTTTATCTACTAAGAAACTGAACGCATCAAATGGTTTCTATTTCCATACATGCCAAATTATTTTTTTTATTTCCTAAATTTGCAGTTTATTCATTTCATTAATCTTATCTAATCTTTTGGATAATCAGACAAATGCAAATATCGCATAGAGTGTAAAAAATAAAGTATCAATAAAAAAAAAATCAGATAAGGAGTTTGGATTGAACACCTGGAGTCAGTGTTGCCAGTATGTATGTGAGAGAATGTCCATGGTATTTTTTAGTTGCTGTTATGGTTTTTTATTTTAAAGCATGCGAATGTACTAAAGATTTTTGTTGTAAAAATTTGTATTTATAAAAAAAAAATTATTTTTTTTAATATCTAAGGAAATTATAAGATTTTGCTCTGTACTATAAGATAATAAAATAAAAACTAATAAGAAAATCGTCTAAGTATCAACCGAAGATGAAATACCGCTGAGCAAATACAATTACGATTCTTTTTTTCCTGTATTTTATATATATTCGGAAATCTATATATATAAAAGAGACGTGTATGTTTGTCGCGAGTGGACGCTAAAACTACTGCACCGATTTTCACTAAAATTTACATATGTGTTCTATGGGTCTTGAGTCGTGTTGTGGGATAGTTTCTGACACGCCCAGAAGTTAGTAAACCCCTATTTCTCTTAAATTTTTGCAGAAGAAAAACCCAGTTGAGCTCCATGGACTCAGGCTCGGTATAGTTGAGGGACTAATTTCAATTGCACCAATTTAAGATATTTTCCTTCGATATAGTTGGTGGAGTACTTTCAATTCAGTGCACTAGGAGACAATTGACCTGCTTCAATGACTTGCAATGCTAATTGTAACCAGTTTCAATTACAAGTGGACCTGTCCATAGACTAGTCTTAGGCTACTACGATTTCCTACAGGGCATGTACTCTATACCTACCGCGTTACAAACGTTGTGGTTCATTGTGTGCAGGTTGTAAAAAATAAAATCGATATTCTCCATATTTTTAATAAAAATTTTTGAAAAATCAATTGATTTTCAGTAACCATATTAAACGTAGTAATCTTGATATCATATCCAATCTTATTTTGGTATTTATTTTTATATTAATATATTATTTGAGAAACATTTTTCCAAAAGTCTTATTTATTTTGACTTAATAATAAACTTAATTCGGCTCATTTTCGAAAATGATTTTTTAATATTCAAAATACTTTTCCATACACAATGACAGTTGTGCGAGGTATATTGTATACGGACCATGTAATAAATAACGCATATTCACCCAGTGGCACGGGCAGGATGTTAGTAACCATGTTATTAACATGCGAAACAGGTAATTTTTCGACTATCACATCATGCTATTGATGGAAATTGAAGAGCGAATTTGCACAATTGAACAGTTATACAAGAATACTCACACTATAGGGGCACGTATGGTTCATATTGGTGTAGTCAAAAAACAAGCTATGAGCAAATTGTATCACTGGATTCTTTCTGGACGACGCCAAATATTTGCAAGCATCAAAAGTTACATTATATAGAAACGGTTTATAGCCATTAGCCTTTTTCATGAAACTAAAATTGACCTGTATTGTGAATGATAAGAGGAAATATGTTGTACCAATCAAATTGCAGCATAAAATGTTGCATCTCACCGTCGCATTATTAATGGGTACTTTGTATAGATTTGTTTTCGTTGACAAATACTTGTACGATCGGTTCACCGATTTAAGAAAACAATATTCAAAACCCATAAATTCCTCGTCCAATGATGTGCATTTAATGTTTGTAAACTCTACCGAAGCATGCAACTGAAAGTAAAAACAAAATTTATTTCAAAATCGAATCTAAACATTTTTGTTGTACTGTACTTACTAGAACTAACGGCGAAGCTAATAAAATGAATTGTATTTTTCGCATATTGTCATATATATATTGTTATATATATTTTTTTCTTTTTAATTATGCGCTTCCGTTTGCTGTTCTAACATCCACTTTATATAAAGATTTAAATGGAACTGTTGTCGAAACTAACAAACTTTGAGTATTTCTACTCGCGAAATCATTAATGCATTGGCTTTTAATATTTTTTAATGACAATTTAATGTTCGAATATTTTTTAAAATGCTCTACTGAGTAAAACAGCAATATATTAACACTAGACGGTGAACAATCAAATCAATACAGTCAAACATTTTAGTTTTTTATACATACCCAAAAGCCAATTTATGAAATTGATGAAGTTTTTGTCGATCAGCAAAATAATTTGATCAATTAAATCGTTTTTTTTTGTCAAATAGAAAAAAAATGTTGTTCAAAGTGCATTTTTTTTCAGAATTAGAAAACAAGAAAAAACTAAAAATGATTGGTTTCCCCGAAAACCTTCCTCGTATTGCAATTTGACCCAGGTTTTGCAAAATATGTGTATTATTTTTATAAATAAAAACATGGGCCTGAATATTTGCATACTTTCACAAAGTTCGGAAATGTACCACAATATATTGTGTGTCATTGGAGAAGGTAAATTGTCACCTTGTGCACTGAACTGAATGTGCTCCCACAACTAGTTCGAAGGGAAATATCTAAAAATGGTCCAAATGAAATTGTTAATGAAGTCAAAAATTCTCTAAAGCACATTTACCTTACAGTTGTTCGTACTAGTTACAGAACAAGTAGTCTTAGGACTGCGCTTTTCGAGTCAATTGACACAACAATTCCTACAGGGTGGTTTTTCTTTTTGTACAATTTCAGAAAAAGCTTTCACCGGAACAAACTTATTTAAAGATAAATCCATATCCCAGTGGTCAAAAGAAGGTGTCTGCAGGCATGCCAGTATGCCTCTTTAGGAGCTCGGATGCCTGCCCTCCTCGCTTCCAACCTTTACTTCTTTTTTATATGAAACGGGACAAATAAACAGGCCTACGTCTGTCGCTTCCATGCGTATTGCATAGAAAATCCATTGACACCACCCTATCTCCCTTCTAGCGCAGGCATACCGGCATGCCTCCACTAGAAGCGTGGATGGAATGTGCAATTTCTTCCCATAGCAGGCGAGCTGGCATGTCTCTAGCTCAGAGGCCTTGCGAAATTTACTACTGGGATCTCTCTTTTTAATAATATTTTAGCAGTTTACATATATATTTGAACTGCCACCTTCTGGAATAAATTCGTCTGAGGAAAGCTACTACTAACATATATCTGTCGCGTTTAATTCTGTAGGTCCCCGCAATTATCATATACTTGCTGATGATAATTGCAGCGAGAAGCATATGGTATCACAATGGATCTTATTTGGTCTAAGTGTGTTGGTATTCCGGCAGCCACCTTAACCTAACCTTACTGATTCAAATATATTTATAGCTTCTAATTGAATTCAAATATTATTTGTTAAACAGAACATGCATTTATTTATATATATATATAAAATAATATAATTATTATTTATGTTATTGAAGAAACATCGCTCAAAAGCGTAATTTATTTTGGTTTATTTATTGCATTCAATGACAATCATTGCGGCACATTTTTGAATATAATTTTTAAAATATCTTTCCATACACATTAATAGTTGCGCGAGGTATATTGTATATGGACCATACCGCAAATACGGCATATTCACCTGGTGGCACGGGCAGGATGTTGGTGACCATGTTATTAACATGCGAAACAGGCAACTTTTCGATTATAATATCATGCTGTTGATGGAAATGAAAGAATGAATTGAAAGATTTCAATGAAATAAATTTCAAAAACTTATACGAGCATACTCACATTATAGGGGCATGAATGGTTTACATTGGAGTAGTCAAGGAATAGATTATGATAATATTGTATCAGTGGATTCTTTCGGGAAGATGCCATATATTTGCATGCATCAAAAGATATATTGTATAAAAACGGTTTATAGCCATTAGCCTTTTTCAAGAAACTAAAATTTAACTGTATTGTGAATGAAAAGAGGAAATATGTAGTACTTAACAATGTGTAACAGTTATTAAGTAAGAAAACTCACATACCGTCGTATTAGTCAGTGGAAGTTTATAGAGATTAATTTTAAATGACAAATACTTGTACGATCGATTCACCGATTTAAGGAAACAATATTCAATACCAAGAAATTCCTTGTCCAATGATGCGCATTTAATGTTTGTAAACTCCACCGTAGCATGTAACTGAAAGTAAATGAACAAATTATTTCGAAATCGAATAGATTATCTTTTGATACACTTACAAGAACCAACGGCGTAGCCAATAAAATAAATAGGATTTTTCGCATGTTGTCTGATCTAAGTTTTTTTTTTTATTTATTTTTTTTGTTCGGTGGGCTTTTAACATCTAATTTACATGAAGATTATAATGGAACTGTTTTCGAAACTACTAGAGTTTGAGTATTGCTACTCGCCAAATAATGAATACATTTGCTTTTTTATATATTCTTATAATGGAAATTTAATGTTCCTATATATTTTTTCAAATACATAAGGTAGAAATTAAAATTTATACAAATCGCTTAATAAATACTCAACTTAGTTCAGCAGCAATATACTGACATTGGACGGCTAGCAATCAAAACAAATCAGTTTCAGTTGGTCAAAGTTGCCTTATATGTGTGGACAGACAGTCAAATATTTAGCCAAATACGTTCAGATGTTTTTAAAACCACCCTGACGAACTATATGACAAGTAAGATAGTCAGTTTGAAAATAGAATTTCTATGTTGTGATTTGAAACAAATTCCATTCGAATGTGGTGAACATTTGCTTTTAGATCTCTGAAAAATACTGCTAGTGATAACCTAGAATGTAAGCGTCTTATATTGCAAAGGTCGTTGGTTCTGGCCTCGCAAAATGCAATTGAAATTTTTATAGTTATAAAAAGGTTTAGAAAAACAATTTATAGAAAATATAGAAAAATAAATTCGAATAAAATTTTTGTGAAGTTTAAACTTAACTACCCTATTGGAAAATTAACTCATTTTAAATTAATTATAAGCCATATGTTTATTAGCCAGTACTGCCTATAATCTAACTATTTCCCAACTCGAATTTCATGTTGAAATAAAACTTCAAAATATGCTGGACAAATTCATTAAAAATTTAATTTCCAAATTTAAATCCAACATTTTTCTGAAATATTGATTTTCAAAGATCAATAAACCTTAGACAACCCTTCCAGTGAGAGCTCATATATTAAACGCAGTAATCTCGATATCATTTCAAATCTTATGTTGGCATTTATTTTTATATTAATACGAAATACGAAACATCGCCAAAGAGCATAATTTTTTTTCTATACGAGAGTATTAAATTTATTTTGGCTCATTTTGGAAATTATTTAGTACTTAATTTTCAAAATATCTTTACAAACACATTAACATTTACGCGAGGTATATTGTAAGCGTAAAATGTTATAAATAAGGCATATTCACCAACTGGCATGGGCAGAATGTTTGTGAACATATTATTAACATGCGAAACAGGCAACTTTTCGACCATCACATCATGCTGTTGATGGAAATTAAAGAACGAATTTATACAATGGAGCAGTGAAGAAAGTCAAGATTTAAATTAAATAAATTACAAAAAGATTATACGAGAATACTCACATCATAGGGGCACGTATGGTTTATATTGGTGTAGCCCAAAATAAGATTATGAAAATATTGGATCACTGGATTCTTTCTGGACGACGCCAAATATTTGCAAGCATCAAAAGTTACATTATACAGAAATGGCTTATAGCCATTAGCCTTTTTCATGAAATTAAAATGGACCTGTTTTGTGAATGAAAAGTGGAACTGTGTAGTATTAATCAATTTGTTATAGTTATTATGTAAAATGTTTCATCTACCGTCGCATTAGTAAGCGGAAGCTGATAGAGTTTGCCTTTCGCTGACAAGTACTTGTAGGTTCGATTCACCGATTTAAGGAAACAATGTTCAACACCAACAAATGCCTTGTCCAATGATGTACATTGAATGTTTGTAAACTCCACCGCAGCATGTAACTGAAAGTAAATGAAAAAATGTTTTCGAAATTGAATCGTAACAGTTTCTGTACACTTACTAGAACTAACAGTGAAGCCAATGAAATCAATTGTATTTTTCGCATATTGACAGAATTATATTTTTGCACTTCGGTTTGCTGTTCCAATTTTCATGAATATTATAATGGAACTGTTGTCAAAACTACTAGAGTTTGAGTATTGCTATTCACCAAATCATGAATACATTTGCTTTTTTATATATTCTAATAATATATTCTATATTTTTTAAAATACATAAGGTGGAAATTAAAATTGTATAAATCGCTTAATAAACACTCAACTTTGTTCAGCAGCAATATATTGACATTAGATGGCTAACAATCAAAACAACACAGTCCAACATGTTCAAAAAAAACTATCAACGGGTATGCCGAAGCTGAAATATCCCCACACAATAAGTCCCATTTGAAAGTACACAGAACAAAAAAAGGTGGGTAAAATTAACCGAAAAAAGTGGTTGACGTACAGCATTTCAAAATGTAATAAATTTTTTTACCGAGCTCGTCGGTAGATTTAACCGACCGAAAATGGTAAAAAAAAAAATAGTTGAAATAACCGAAAAAAATTGTTGTTGTACAGAAATTTTAGGTTCTTTTACAGCAATTGTTGGTTAAATTTGAATTTTCACCAACTTGTGCAATTTACCATTCGCGCATCTTCAGTTGAATCGTTGGGATTCAAAGAAAGAAGAATTCCCAATCGTGTTATGAATGTTGTGCCTTATAGAGGCAGCTTGTGCAGAGCCAAACAGAGTTTGTTTGCTTGTAATACTACTTTTGGAAAATAAGTGCTTGTGTCAGTTATGCGCTCAAGCTAATATTTATTTTTTTAAACATGCAATCTGGCATTTTCGAAATATATTTTTGTGTTTAATATGTTTTTTTTGGTTGTTGAGGTTTGTTTTCAAATGAAGAAAAAAATTAATTCATCGAAAAAAGTTTTCTTATTAAAAAAATATGTATCGAAACAAATTTTTATTGTATGTTTACAATTAAAAATTGTAAGCCAACAAATCATTAAAGTAAATCAAGCACTTCTCGTCGGTCAGATTAGCCGACGAAGAAGGGTTGGACCGTTTTTAGCCGTCTTTTTCGGTTAAATCTACCGACTTTTTTTTTGAGTGTACCTCGGTCCGACTACGCTATTTTGCTCCATTTATATGTGGTTTTAGAACCTCCAACCATGTCCAAAATCCGTTTCTCCAAAATTTCCAATCGAATCCATAAAAAAAACTGTTAGTCTCAAGACCCCATTTTGACCCATTTATATGTGGCTTTGGAACCTCCGACTATGTCAAAAATTCGTTTCTAAGCATTTCCAATCGAATGCAGCAATAAAAAAATTCGTTTTTTTTTTGTCGTTTTGTCCGCCTTTTTTTTGTCCGATCGGGCTGATTCTCGAACTTGATGTGAGTATGGAGGAGAAAAATTAGTACCCAAAGTTTCAAGTTGATATCTCCAAAATTAAGACCGCTATCGTGCTGACAGACGGACAAAGCTAAATCGATTCAGGTGAAGTTGATCAAGAATATATATACTTTTCTATACCGGACATACCGGACAAAAATGTGTTAACGGATAAATGTTTCCTTGTACTCATTCGGAACGGGCTGCAATAAAACTTTCCAATGGTACTCAATTTTGCTTTACTCTTTACCATCTCTGTCCAAATGCCCCCCTCCCATCATCAACCTATCATATCAATTACACCTTTACCATATTTTGGGGAAAAATTCATGCCATACGATCCCTCCACCGGGCAGGATAAAAATAAATCACTTTACACCACTTGCCGCCCACCACCACTTAATTTTTATTTATACTCCAACAAACTGTAATTAATTTCAAGCGATTGCAAACAATTCCAATGTGCAAAAATGGCATGGACTAAAGAGTTAAATGGTGAAATATCCTTTATCAAATTACAAACAATAAGGCAAACAACAGCTACAACAACAGAAGCGTAAACGTAAAACGTAAAACGTTCGTACCTGGTCAGCAGCAACAACAATGGCTATGGAATTTCGGAAAATTATGAAAATTGCGTTGGTTGATTGTTCTCGTTGGTGTTCCCGTTGTTGTTGTTGTGGCTGCTGCTGTTGGCTTTATTGGTAGGAAATTCGATGTTGACAATGGCACCCAAAACGGACTGACAAAATTCCAACAATACCCAACACTTAACGCTGTGTTGATGATGTTAAATGACAAAATTGACGTGACAGCAGTTGAATGGCAACTTGGTGGGAGGTTGGTGTGTGTGTGTGGGTGTGGGTGTGTATTAGGTGGCGTGGGTGGTTTAATTTTGGTTGAGGCCTTTCGAGTCGATCGTAGTTTGTCAGTGGTGCTGTGAACATGCGTTACCATGTTTGTTGACTTGGTAATTGCAATATCCTTGGTAACAGTTTCCATACGCAGCGCGCAATTTCGTTCGTTTGTGCGGGGGGTGTACGTTGGAGTGTTTGCCTCAGAGCTCCGGCGTTACGTACATGCTACTACTCTATTTCATTACAAAGTCAAGCGTTTCCGGCGGCACAATGCACTTGCTTTGGTTATGTGAAGAAAAGTGGAGCGGAGTGAAGTGTGCGTGTAGTGGAGTGGCGCTTTTGTTGTTGTATTCGGTTTAGTCAAAAGGTGTGTATGTATACGGGTGCCTACTTTTAGTTTATTAAACATATTTTTTTTATATAACTCAGACAAAAGGCAATTTTCACGCATCCATGTACTTTGGAATGCATTTTAATTCCATGTTGTGGTTAATTGGTATGAATGGAATTTAGTTGGCTGAAAGTTGGGTATTTGGGTAATTCGTAGTAGTAGGAATATATGTGGTTAGTCGCCCATAATGTGGGACATTCGAAGCACTTCAGCGGTTAGGAGGTATGTTTTACTAACCAAATAGAACTCAGCAATATTAAGGTGTCAGTCATTAAAATATTAAACTGTAAGCCAAGTGCTTAGTCTCACCACACTGACTTTGATCGACTGAAACTTACACACTTTTTTTTCAACTTGTTGAACTGTGTTTTTTTTATTGTTAACCGTACAATGTATATTGCTGCTGAACTAAGTTGAGGGTTTATTAAGCTATTTATATACATTTTAATTTCTACCTTATGTATTTTTAAAATATATATATAGGAACATTAAATTGTCATTATTAATGATTTGGCGAGTTGCAACACTCAAACTTTGTTAGTGTCGACAGCAGTTCCACTATAATCTTCATGTACAGTGGTAATTGAGACAGCAAACAGAAGTTGCAAATAAAATGCAAAAAATTCTATTCATTTTATTAGTTTTACCCTTGGTTCTTGTAAGTATATCAAAAGTTTTTCGATTCAATTTCGAAAAAAACCCTTTTCATTTACTTTCAGTTACATGCTACGGTGGAGTTTACAAACGTTCAATGTGCATCATTGGACAAGGAATTTGCTGGTTTCGAATATTGTTTCCTCAAATCGGTGAATCGATCGTACAAGTATTTGTCAGTGAAAACGAATTTCTATAAACTTCCACTTACTAATGTGACGGTAGATGAGTTTTTTACATAATAACAATTACAAATTTTTTAATATATTCTTTCCATTCACACTACAGGTCAACATTAATTTCATGAAAAAGGCTAATGGCTATAAACCGTTTCTATATAATATCACTTTTGATGGCTGCAAACATTTGGCGTCATCCAAAAAGAATCCAGTGATACAGTATTTTCATGAGCTTATTTATGACTACACCAATCTGAACCATTCGTGCCCCATTGATGTGAGTATTTTGGAATAATTGTTTGTAATTTACTTCATTGAAATCTTGCATTCCTCACAATTGTGTAAATTCGTTGTTTGATTTCCATCAACAGCATGATGCGATGGTCGAAAAGTTGCCCGTTTCGCATGTTAATAACATGTTCACAAACATCCTACCCATGCCACATGGTGAATATGCATTATTTATAAGATGGTACGCATACAATGCAGCCTTCGCAACTGTTAATGTGTATCTGAAGTTATTTTGAAAATTAAGTAATTACTTAATAATTTTCTAAAATGATCCGTAATGAACGTCGATATACAATTGTTATAGCCAAAATAATTAGGCTAGTGGGCTAGGTTTCTTTAATAATATAAATTTAAAAATAAATGGAGGTATTGGAAATGGGCAACATCAGATGAAAGTAGGCTTCTTTTCATACTAAAAAAACTATGCCCCCCAAATTTTTAATTTTCGTTTATATTTAGAAAGATTTAATAGATTTGGATGTCGTTTTTTTATTATAACCCTTATATTAACTTGCTTTGGGCGGACTATATATATATATATATCCTCAAATCTGCGGCGGGCTTTTTCATACACTTCCACATGAGCTAGAGAGCTGAAATTTGGAACACTGATAGAACTCCGGTGACAATGCATTCTATTTTGGGGTCCATCAGAGGCGTAGGGGCCGTAGGGAGACTCAAATTTTTTTTTTTTAAACATGGCATAACTTCCAATTCCTTCAAGCTACAATGTTGGTAGGTGAGTTCTTATTGACAAAATGAAATTTTTTACCCTTTGGAAAGGGGGGTGTGGGGGCAAAGGGGAGCGGGATGGAGCCAATTTAAAGACCTAACTTTCGTATTTTGTAAGCTACAAGGCTGAAATTTTTTACTTAGGTTCGCATTCGGGAAAAAGAGTAAAAAAGGGGAAAAAAAAGGGGGGGAAAGGGGGGAGAAAAAATTTAAAAAAAAAAAAAAAAACAAAAAAAGAGGAAAATAAAAACAGAGTAAAAAACAAGTTTTTTAAAATATAACCCTTTAACCGACTAAAAAGCAGAAAATAAATTTTCTTTAAATTAATTTCAGCAATTTCGATTTGAAATTAAGGGTTTTTGGCGACTATAAAATCTGCAATGATATTCGGAGGAAAGTACCCAAAAACCCTTAATTTCAAATCGAAATTGCTGAAATTAATTTGAAGAAAATTTATTTTCTGCTTTTTAGTCGGTTAAAGGGTTATATTTTAAAAAACTTGTTTTTTACTCTGTTTTTATTTGTTTGTTTTTATATGGGCAACTGGAACCCTATTTTGGGTTGAGCTGTAGTGCTACTTTGACTGCCACGTGGGGGCAGCTGGTAAGAGTCTGTCAGATCTGATCTATGCTGGAAATTGATTAATATTTTTTAGCAAACAGGAGGCAGCTCATGGAAAAAATCCAAAGTACAACGAAGTATCAGGAGAAATTAATGATTTTGGTGATTCGCCTAACCTACTTGGGGTACAGAGATGAAAAATACCTCAAGACACAACTACTTCTTACACAAGGAGAAGTTGTCTGATCCATTTGAAGTCATCGGTGATAATCGTCATGGCTTCATTTTTAAATTTTTAACCCGACATCGATTAGTGGTGGACGATGAAGAGCTTTTTAGAGAACATCGACTTTGGTGTTATTTCAAAAGAGGAACTGGCACGGAGCGACTTGACATATGGATCAGAACACATAAGTGACAGTGGCAGGGTACACTATCCACAAATATGATCGAACTCAGGCGTATTTGAAGCAAGTATAGGTGAAGCCAGAATTCAATGAGTTCATAAGAAAGGCTCGGGAAAAAAACCACTTTAGCCAAAGTAAGGAAATTTACAAATACCAGACAAATCGATAAGAAAATTTACTCAACTGTGGACAATTACAGAAATTAACCATAAATTCACAAAAAAACATCTTCAATGCCAAAATCTCTCCAAAACATAAATCCATACCTATAAAGACAAAACAAAGGGACTAAATGAAAAGCAATTCTAACTACTACGAGAAATGCAGCTCTTTGGGTATTTTCTTAGATTAATACAGTGCACCAAAAAAAAAAATAGACACCCACCGACAGCAACAAAAAGCCAAAGCGGGAGAGATTAAGACGACACTCAAGACAAATAATAATGGTGGGGATTTGGTATCAAGCGAGTCTTTAAATTATAATTTCACGACCAAACATGGCACATAGAATGCACAAGCAAAGAAATGGTTTTTTTCTTCAAAGCAACCCAAGAAGTAGTCGAAAAAGGAAACAAACCATTTTGGTAAGGCTGCTACCATAGAAGGTAATATATTTACACAAAAATACCCCGAAATGCTACTACTTTTTTTGAATTTTTTTATTATGTATTTTGGAGTACCAGAACTCCCCAGACTCCCAAGCGAAGACAATATTATTTGCATATTCATTTTTTTTTCGTTCACTCCCCCTACCATACACTTGAAGTCGTTTCAGCACACACACACACACACACACACCTCCCTTTGCTGGTGTTTGTTTCCACTCCTTAGTACCTTAGTGCAAGTACATTTTTCACTTCCGCCATTTGTTGTTGGGCTTAAATTGTTGTCCTTTTTAAGATGCCTGCCTGTCGTGTGCTTTTTATGGCAAACGCTTGGGGATTTTAGCATTTCTTACGATTTGTTTGTTTCGCTGGAGTGTTTTTGGTTTCGTTTCGTTTCTTGTCTTGATTTTTTTGTAAGCCCAGCAAAAAGTCGTACCCAAAAAAAAAAAAAATGGGGAAAATGTAAACAAATAAAAATCTACGCGCATAAACAAACGCTTAAATTTTTAATTGTGCCTTTTTGCGTTTATTTTGTTTTATTTATTTATTTTTTTTGTTGTTACTTATTATCCAACCCATGCTGCCTTCCCCTTATTTTCTCATCTTCTGACTGTTGCTGGTCGGTTAGTGTGTGTGTGTGTGTGGGCCTCTTTATTGTTTGTCCTGTTGTTACTTTTTTTTCGCCTCCTCCCTTAGCCATAATCTGATAATTATTTTCTCCGTTGAAGGCAATGTTTTCGTCGTCTTAGCTTTTAGTAGCATTTTGCTGCTACTACTTTAAGTACTATTAGTGTATTTTTATATATACCCTTAGATGCTTGTATTTTGTATATTTTTGCCTATTTTTTTCCTCCTTTTTTTTCTTACATTTGTGGTGGTAATTCATTTCGGTTTTCTTTCCGCTTGCGTACATTTGTTAATCTCCACGCTGAGAATTTATTTCTATTTGGTAATTATCCAGGGAGCTTTAGCAAGAAACGAAAAGTTACAACAACAAATCGCACGGAAACGAAAAGCAAAAAAAAAGTATATAAATAAATTGTGCGCATCTTATGAGTTAAATACTGCAAAAGTAGTAGAAAACTCCACTTCAACCGAACCTAAGCAGCTTTAATTTGCCAACAGGGATTTTTAATTATTTCATTTGGGATTGTGATTTGTGTGTGGCCACTGCGAGTTTGATGAGATTTAATGCTGCCCACTCACGTTTGTATTGGTTTAGGTGGTTTTTGTTTGAAGATGAAATTCAAAATTTAGATCAATGTTTTATGGGCATAGTATTTACTCTAGGATTAGCAGTATTTAAAGTGCCCTAAGGAGAAGTGAAGCAAAAAAAATATATAAATCATAATTTAGGAAATAGTGTCTTAAAGGCAAATAATGGTATATTTTTTTCCGTTACCTATACCCTTCTGTCTGTCCGTCTGTCTGTCATTTCACACGATAACTGCTATAGCTTTTGAGTTATCAACTCCATTGGCATTTCCCTTCTTTTATCGAATGATTGAATGGTATTGAAAATGGGCAACATCGGATAAGAACCACGTCTACCTCCCATACAAAATGGCCGCAAAATTTGTATTATTTTCGTTTATCTTGAGAAATACTGAACATATTTGGATGCGTTTTTTTTTATTAAAAATTATGTCGGTAACGAAATGGGAATGAAACTGGAATGAATGTAATTGGACCGGAACAAAATGGAATTGGAACAAAATTTGGAAATGGATCGAAAATTCGAAATTATCGATAAATATCGAAAAATTAACTATAACATATCGATAAATTATCGAAAAATTATCAATAAAAATTTAAAAAATTTTCAAGTAATGTCGAAAAAATATCGATAAATTTTCGATAAAATGCCGAAAAATCATCGTACCTCCTATACAAAATAACTGTAAAATTTCTTTACTTTCCTTTATCCAAAGAAATATGGAAACGATTTGGACTCGGCTTTATCTGTTTAGTTGAAAGTGTTGTTGGGAACGAAATGGGAATGAAACTGGAACGAATGGAACTGGACCGGAACAAAATCGAATTGGAACAAAATTTTTAAATGGATCAGAAAATGGAAATTATTTATATATGTATATCGAAAATTATTAATACATTATCGAAAAATTATCGATAAAATATCGATCAATTATCCATAAATTGTCTTTAAAAATGGTATAGAGGCGTTTTTTGGGTCGCTGATTTGGAATTTGATGTTAAAATTTCCAAAATCAAAATGGCGGATTCAAAATATCGACCGAAATTTCTAGATTTCATCAAAACAGCATAAAACTTGGTATAGAAGGGTTTTGGGGATCGCTGACTTAGAAATTGATGATATTTATGGTCGTGGAATTAACGTAGGGTTACGGGAAGGTGCACTGGAAGGTATTGCAACTACTTATATTTTTTTTCGAACATTTTTAATATCAAAAAAAAAGTAAAAACGCAATTTTTTAAAAAAATTTTCAAATTTCAGAAAAAAAAATTCTTTTAGAAATAATTTTTTTATACATTTAAAAAAAAAATTTTTTTGATATAAAAAATTTTTTATTTTCTATAAATTAATTAAATGTTTTAATAAAAAATTTAAAAAAAAAATTTTTTTATAAAAGTTTTTTACAAATTTTTTATTAATTTTTAAAGCAATTTTATTATTTCTAATTTTTCTCGTACACGCAATTTTGGTTGCTTATAACATTCATATAAATTAGATCAGTCATAATGGCAATGATCGTGTATGTGACCAGAACACACCAGGGCGTATGAGTAACATTTCACTACTATATTCAAGAACTAAGCTTTATGCTTAGTTTTTATGTTTTATGCTTAATGATTCAAGTCACACAAGTTTTTAGTAAATTAAAAAACCAGTAATAATCAGATTTAAAAAATATTCACCACTCTGTCACTAGAGAATTCGCTCAAATGTTAAATTAAATTAATGCACAAATGCAATGGCCATTAAAAAACTAAAACGAACTGAGGCAGAAATTTGAAAAGGTGCAGCAAAAAACAGAAAATGAAAATGAAAATGAAAATAAAAATAAAAACAGAAGCAAAAACTGAAAAACTGTCATCAGTGTCATAATTTCGTTGGAATTTTTTTTTGCACTGCTCTCCTCCCCCGTTCCACCCAAACGCACATGAACAATTGGAAAAAAAAAGAGCTTAACCTCCGCGTCCCACTTGACAGTCACACAAATTCAAATTTGAATGTAAATTTGCGCACTCGCTCAGAATGCTTCTTCGTGTTAATATTTTTTTTTATTTTTTATTTCTTTTTCGTCATGCCTCGCAACAAATGTTGCCCGGTCACTGTGCAACAGTTGCTGCAAATTTTATAGTTTATCATTTATTATATATATTTTTTTTTTCTTTTGGTTTATTTTATTTTATTATTTAGGGGCCACTTGCAAAAATAACTGCAATTTTTCACAATTCTTTTTATAGTTTTTGCTGGACTCTATCTCGCTTACGCTCTCTTGTGTTTTTGTGAAGTGTTCTACAGTAGTCAGTGTTGCAAATGGATGAGTGGAATTGTAGGGAATTTTTCCTTATTTTTCATTTTGTTTATTTTTTTCTTACTTTTTACTGGGTTAAGAGTAATTTTTTTGTACCTTAAATTTTGTTGTATTACAGAAAGTTGTGTATGTAAATATGTATGAATTATTTAAGCCTTCTATCATACATCAGCAAATATATTTAAAACAAATACGAAAATACATAAAAAAATAATCCACCAAATGTCAACATATGGTGGGACCTTCTAGCCTTAATTGCTCTCAAATAAACAATTTTTTTTGAAACATATTTCATTTGATTTTCTTTTCTTTTCTTTCATTTTATTTCATTCTTACCTACCTTTCATTATTACCTTCACCCCATCTAACCTTTTAACAGCTTGGACCTTTAATTGCCTAAATTAATTTCCCTTCCAAACACCTATGCATTTAACAAAACACACACAAACACACACACATACTCCCTGTATAGGTAATACAAGTACGATTCGTCGCACGCTGGCTCAACCTTCTTCCATTCACAATCCAATTATGCAGGCACACATAAGACAAATGTCTTTTGTTCAATGATCTGGAATTAATTACATTTGACAGCAGAGCAACTTTGCTGTCATTCATGCTTTGGGCTGTACCACACTCTTATTCAGTCATGCTCACCTTACCCCAGCTCTTATGTTATCCGATAATGTCCAGAATATCGACAATATGATGGACCACACACACACACACATACACTCGCCACACAAACATTTCAATTGCTTTGCGATTCAATCTGTCTGTACAAAACGTTTATCCTGTCAAAATCCTTTGCTGATGCCAATGCCACTGTAGTTGTTGGTGCTTTCTGCCAGCAATGTTGCCTGTGTATTGTGTGTCTATATGCCCTTTTTACTGTCTATTTTCTTCATTTCGTTTTATATCACTACTGTGGCTATGTTTTTGCCTTGCTCTTTTTAAGCTGCTTGTGTGCTTTTCAAATGCAGAAATCTATTAATTACGTTCTTGTAGTTCCATTCTGCTTTTTTCTGCATATTCTTGATCATATTTTCCCTTTTTAACTGTCACTAGTGCCTGACTGTCTTCTATATTTTTTTTTTGCAATTTCCAACTAGCAATTATCCCACTGTTGATTGCTCTGCTCCTCCTCTTTATCAGGTGTCAAAGGATAATTAGTTGCTATTTAAAACGGAATTTCGTATTTGGAAGTTTTTAAAGCGTTTTCAATTAACATTTTTTTTTAATTGTGCTTTTTGATTTGCCTTGAGCCAAATTTGGTTTTATTTTTCCATGAACAATATTGATCGTTTTTAAAGTGCATTAAGTGCATTAAATGCATTAATTATTCATTAATTACCTTGCCTAATTTGATAGGTGAATGACATTTTCAATTAGTGTGGTAAGTTTTACTTTTAGTTGATTGTTAACTTCCACTTCCGTGTAATTACAGAATTATTTTGATCATAAGCGAAACTAGTTTAAGGGCAATTAACATATTTGAATATTTGGGGGGTAGAGGGAAAGGAAGATGGAGATGTAAATTTGTTGTGTAGTGTAAAGAAGAGGTAGGGTTGACTTAAACCAGAGATAAGCATTTCATAGCACGATTGACACGCTCAGAATAAACAAGCGAAGAAATGTATGAAGCGTCAGTACATTCCATCGTTCTTTTCCTCTGAGCATGTCAATTGTGCTATTCTCGATCTTGCTCACTAAGCAACTGCAAATTATTTTGCGCATCTCTGCCTTAAACCAATAAGTTTGCTACTCCTTTGCAATTCAGGAGAGAAATGTTGGCTCATGATTTACGATTATGGAGTCCATAAAATTATTGTTACTTAATTACTAACTATAATCATTAATTGTGAATATTAGTCACAAATTATGAAAATTCGTACATAAACTATGCATATGGATTGTGAATACATTATGATAAGGGTTTATGAATTTCGTGATTTATTTTATTATTCTTGAAGAATAATTGATGATTAACTAGGTCATGAAACTGCACGTGTTATCATGAATTATGAGTAACTGTGTTGATTGTCATGAATTGCTGAGCAATATACAATACATTTAGACGCTTTTACAATAATGCCAGGGTAGCCGAATCGGTTAGGCGTCCGGACTGGAGAGGATGATGTCGGTTCGAATTCCGGGAAAACTGAATTTGTGAAAAAGTTATTACAAATTATTCTAAGCAAGTTGGCAAATAAAAAAGTAAAATTAAATAAATAATTAAGTAAAAAATTAGCAAATAAAAAAAATTTTAATTTACTTAATTGGAAATATGTGCTCAAATTATTATTGCGAATGATTTATTTATTCTCATTTAAGCCTAAAATTATGAATTTTTAATCATAATTTATGATTTTTATTTGCACAATTTATTCCATCTGGTCATTGATTATGTCAAAAGGGAAAATAATAACTCATGTTTAAGTGGAACAAATCAAGCAAACACAAATCACAAACTATGATTTTCACTTTTAACAGTTCTTATGATTCAAAATTCTTGATTATTAACTTCTAATTTATGGATCAATATCGTGACTAATTTTTACTTAATTGATTTCAGCAAGCATTTCCCTCCGTGTAGGCAAATATTTGCCCAAATACAGACAAATAATTAAAAATAAATTTTTTTGTTTACTGATAAGTCATCGGATCATTTATCAAATATGTATATTAAAAGCGCATAAATGAATTGAAATAATATTTGTTAAACAGAACATGCATTTATTTTTATTTTAATATTTAAGAAACATCGCCCTAAAACCTGGTATTGTATTCATTCGGTTAATTTTCGAAAATGATTACTTAACTTTCAAAATATTTTTCCATACACATTGGCTGTTGCGCGAGGTTTATTGTCAATGGACCATGTCGTAAATACGGCATATTCACCAGGTGGCACGGGTAGGAAGTTTGTGAACATGTTATTAACATGAGAAACAGGCAACTTTTCCACCATTACATCATGCTGTTGATGGAAACCAAAGAACGATTTAATACAATTGAAGAGTGACGAATAGCAAGATTTCAATGAAGTAAATACTTACATCGTAGGGGCAAGTATGATTCATGTTGGTGTACTCAAAAATGAAATTATAAGCGTATTGTATCAGTAGATTCTTTCTGGACGACGCCAAAAATTTGCAAGCATCAAAAGTTATATTATATAGAAACGGTTTGTAGCCATTATCCCTTTTCAGTAAACTAATATTGATCTGTATTGTGAATGAAAAGAGGAAATATGTAGTATTAATCAATTTGTAACAGTTGTTATATAAAATGTTACATCTACCGTCACATTAGTAATGGGAACTTTATAGAGATTCACTTTCAATGACATATACTTGTAGGACCGATTCACCGATTTAAGGTAACAATATTCAAAATCATCAAATTCCTTATCCAATGATGTACATTTAATGTTTGTAAACTCCACCGTAGCATGTAACTGAAATTAAATGAAAAAATTTTTTACAAATCGTATCGAATCGAAACACTTTCGATGCACTTACAAGAACAAACAGTGAAGCTAATAAAATGAATTGTATTTTCTGCATATTGGCTGTCTAAATAACCACATGAAGATTATAATGGAACTGTTTTCGAAACTAACAAAGTTTTGAGAGTTGCTACTCGCCAGCCATTAATACATTTCCATTTTTTTATATTTTTTTAATGACAATTTACTGTTTCTATATATTTTAAAATACATAAAGTAGAAATTAAAATGTTTATAAATAGCTTAATAAACCCCCAACTTAGTTCAGCAGCAATATATTAACATTAGACGGCTAACAATCAAAGCCACACTGTGCAACATAATCAAAAAAAAAAGAAGTGAGTATGTATAAGTCGGTCAATGTGGGCTTATATGGGTGGTCAAACTAGGCAAATATTTGCCCAAATACAGTCAGATATTTTTAAAATCAAGTATGTGAATGAATATAAATTCCTAGTCTGGCCGGAGCTTAAGTATGTCAGTTGATTGAAAGCAGGGAAATGAATCAAAATAACTTCAATTAGTAAATTTAGGTTTTCAATTTTAGCGAAGTCATTGCTTCAGGCATATATGTAATACTTCTATATTGCCAGTAGCCTATCTCTACAATGTGTTTTGAGCTCACTGTAACAAAGAAAAAGCAAGCATTGCATTTTGTATTAGTTTGACAGAGAAATCCGAGCTGCGAATGTACTTTTTCATATATTTTATATAGTATACATGAGTGAATGTACTTTCACTATACTAGCAATATGGAAGTATTACATATATGGCTACAGGATACACGAAACTTTTTCCCTTTTCAAGGAAATCATATCGGTATTTTCTGATCCAGCCAACGAAATGTCAAATTGTATTATAAACAAATTGCAGGGAGCCTTGCATTGTGAGAAATACTCTCAATTTGGTGCATCAATCTATGAATATATTCTCTAAGCCTAGCTTAAAAGAAAGATGGCAAAATCCAAAGTCTTACTTAGGAAAGTACAGTCGCAGAGGAACGCAAATTAGTTTCAAATTAAAATTAATTAGAATAAATATGCAACCCATTCATTACCCAAAACCACATACATATAAGATTTAAGCGAAAGGCATCGGATCAGTAAGTGATAAGTCCACCAATTTTCCGAAGTAGACTTGAACACGAATTGTGGAGAGAATGGAAATATGGACGTGAAATGATAACACCAGGAGTAGCGCGGAGTAGTGATTTGTGGTGTGGAGTTGGTCGAAAAATATGGAAATCCGACTGAGGAAACTTTTTTTTTATAATTATACCCCCACACTCACTGTGGCAGGGTATACTAACTTTGTCACAACGTTTGTAACGCCCATAAGGAGGCGTGTCCGGTATGGAAAAGTATATATATTCTTGATCAGTATCACCTCCTGAGTCGATTTAGCGATGTCCGTCTGTCTGTCCGTCCGTCTGTCCGTCTGTCCGTCTGTCCGTCTGTCCGTCTGTCCGTCCGCACGATAGCGGTCGCAGTTTTGGAGATATCGACTTGAAACTTTTTACATGTTTTTCTCGTGAATACTGAGATCAAGTTCGAGAATCAGCCAAATCGGACAAAAACTGGGCGTGGCTCCCATACACCGAAAAAAAAGGTAAAAATTTTTCAAGTCTTTTTTATTGTTGTATTCGATTGGAAATGTTTAGAAACGTATTTTTGACATGGTCCGAGGTTCCGAAGCCACATATATAAGGTCTAAATGGGGTCTTGAGACCAATTTTTTTTTTTTGGTGGATTTAATTGGAAATTTTTAGAAATGGATTTTGGACATGGTCCGAGGTTCCGAAGCCACATATATAAGGGTCTAAATGGGGTCTTGAGACCAATTTTTTTTTTTTTTTTGGATTTAATTGGAAATTTTTAGAAATGGATTTTGGACATGGTTTGGGCTCCAAAACCACCTATAATTGGCTCAAAATAGGGTCCTGAGACCACATTTTTTTATGTTCGAGGTACTTCTTTCTACTGTGTGGGGGTATTTCAACTTCGGTATAGCCGAAGATAGTCCACTCTCTAGTTTTTGACAAATATTAAATATTTGATTTTTCTGCATATCGATCCGATGACTTCAATTGTCAAATATATTTACAGCGCCTAATTGAATTGAAATAATATTTGTTGAACAGAACATGCATTTATTTTTAATTAGATATTTAAGAAACATCGCCCTTAAACCTAATTTATTTTGTATTGTATTCAACGACCTTCATTTGGGCTAATTTTCGAAAATGATTACTTAACTTTCAAAATATTTTTCCATACACATTAGCAGTTGCGCGAGGTTTATTGTCAATGGACCATGTCGTAAATACGGCATATTCACCAAGTGGCACGGGTAGGATGTTTGTGAACATGTTATTAACATGAGTAACAGGCAACTTGTCGACTATCGGATCATGCTGTTTTTGAAATTAAAGAACGAATTTATACAATTGAAGCGTGACGAATAGCAAGATACTCACATTATAGGGGCACGTATGGTTCATATTGGTGTAGTCAAAAATTAAATTATAAGCATATTGTATCACTGGATTCTTTCTGGACGACGCTAAAAATTTGCAACCCTCAAAAGTTACATTATATAGAAACGGTTTGTAGCCATTAGCCTTTTTCATTAAACTAATATTGATCTGTGTTGTGAGTGAAGAGAGTAAATATGTAGTACTAATCGATATGTAACAGTTGTCATGTAAAATGTTTCATCTACCGTCACATTAGTAATGGGAAGTTTATGCAGATTCACTTTCACTGACAAATACTTGTACGACCGATTCACCGATTTAAGGTAACAATATTCAAAATCATCAAATTCCTTGTCCAATGATGTACATTTAATGTTTGTAAACTCCACCGTAGCATGTAACTGAAATTAAATGAATAAATTTTTTCCAAATCGTATCGAATCGAAACACTTTTGATACACTTACAAGAACAAACAGTGAAGCTAATAAAATGAATTGTATTTTCTGCATATTGGCTGTCTAAAGAACCACATGAAGATTATAATGGAACTGTTTTTGAAACTAACAAAGCTTTGAGAGTTGCTACTCGCTAAACCATTAATACATTTCCATTTTTTTTTATATATTTTTTTATATATTTTTTTAATGACAATTTAATGTTTCTATATTTTTTATATATTTTTTTATATATTTTTTTAATGACAATTTAATCCCTGTCCCTATATATATTATAAAACTGAGTGTGTGTCTGTCTGTCTGTCTGTTTGTCCGAGAATCTCAGCTAAACGGCTGTACCGATTCTCTTGAAACTTTCAGGATAAATTCTATATGTATCGACATGTAACATAGGCTATATGCGGTTGGACAAAGGGGTGTGGCACCTCCCATACAGCACAAAATATGTCTACAAGGTAATTTAGTAACTATTGTATTGAATTTGAATTTAATATTGAATAATAAATACGAAATTTAGCACGAAGTTGCATAATAACTTTTCCAAGCTTTATGCCAAATTGGACAAGGGGCGTGGCACCGCCCGCACAACATGTAACTTAAATAACTGCTAATTAAGCAACTATTGAATATATTCTAATGAAATTTAGCATGGAGTTGTACATTATGTTTTCCCAGCTATGTTTCCAATATGGGAATAATTGGACAAAGGGGCGTGGCACCTCCCACAGAACACATAACTTAAATACCAGCTAATTAAGCAACTATTGGATATATTTTAGTGAAATTTGGAATGGAGTTGCGCTGCTATGTGTCGAAAATGGGAATAATTGGACAAGGGGCGTGGCACCGCCCATACAATTTTCTACCCCATATCACGGTTAAACGGCTTTACTGATTTTATTGAAATTTTAAGTAAAAATTGTGTTAGTAATGGAATTTGCAATAGGACATAGCAGGTTGGATTTGGACAACGGGGCGTGGCACCTCTCATACAACAAAAAATAATATTAAAATGTAACATAGTAACTATCGAATATTAAGTGGTCCATGCCACCAACTGCGCCCTTGCACATTTTTTGGGTGAATCATACCGGGTGGGATTACAACTGCCACCAAGTGCGTCCTTGGACTTTTTTTGGCTGAATCATGCCGGATGGGATTGCAGCTGCCACCAAGTGCGTACTTGGACATTTTTTGGGTGGGATTACAACTGCCACCAAGAGCCTCCTTGGACATTTTTTGGGTGGATCATACCGGGTGGGATTACAACTGGAACCAAATGCTTCCTTGGACATTTTTTGGGTGAATCATGCCGGGTGGGATCACCGCTACCACCAAGTGCGTCCTTGGACAGACGGTTAACAATAAAAACAACACAGTCCAACATAATCAAAAAAAAGACAAGTGAGCATTTATTGGGTTCATCTGAATATGTAAAACCCGATGGGAACCTTGTAACTGTCTATATACTTTCTGTTAAAATTTGTATGGGAAAAAGTTTACATTCATTCCGAGCCAATTTAGAAGCGTAAACCAACATGTAGATACAAGCGTGGAATAAGGATTGCCTTTGGAGCAAAGCATTATGGTTTTTTGTCTTTTTTTTCCTTGTTACTAATTTTAATTGAAAGGTCCAAAAAACACTTCACTTCAAATTGAATTAATAATAATATGGGATTCCTTAGCTCCTGGCATAACCTTTTCAAAATCCCACTATTATCCGTATTGATTTTATACCGGGATCTTGTAATACTGAGATTGACAGTAGCAAGGTCCATCTAATGTCGAGAAGATCCTTGTCTAGGAACATTTTAATTTTTAATATTTATGGCTGAACCAGTTAGTTTTATTGGTTACAGCTCTTTTATTCCCAAAGACATAATCGTTTCAAAAACTCCCAAAATTCCCTAATATTTAATTAAAATTACATCAGCCTCCACAAAAACACAACAATTTCCACTGCTACCTAACATTAATCAATTATGCAATTGTGCCAACACACAACCCCAGCGTAATTAAAAACTTGGAATGTGTTGTATTTAATTTTAATAACTAAGAAATTAAAATCGTGAAATTATCTCAGCGAAACGAACACGAAATTAAGACATGCAAAATTCACATGGCTGCCAAAATGCCAAATGGCGCTTGACTTTAGGCCACACACAAAAATTCACACACTAATGCATACACTCTGGCACGTATTTACACACTCACGTGCTTCAGTGAGAGGCTATAGCTTTTAGGTGAGGGGAGAATTTGAAATGGCGCTGGGGCAAAAAGGGTTTTTAATGGGGTTCAATAAGATCACAATTGGAAAAAAAAAAATGTTTTGCAGTTGCCCTCTATATGTGAGGCTTACCCTAATCATTCAAAATATTTTTCGTTTTCAGGGGTCTCTTGTTCCCTTTTGTACACCCGCCTCTGTCCAGCATACTAAAATTTCAAATTAAAAATCCTTTTAATTTTAATCCCAAACTAAGGCTTCACACACACCTACATTAATGTACTTAAGCCCACACACTTTGGCATTCATTCACTCACTCACTCACACATGCATGTGAAGTGCCGCCATTTTTGGTGTCTTTTTTTGCCCCCATTGTATTTCAGTGAATATTAATTTTAATAAATTACTTAATTATTTGGCATTAAAATGTGACGCTCCGTTAGACGTTACACAGTACACGCCATGAAGCATTTTCCACCTAATTTGCCAAAAAAAAAAAAAAAAAAAGGAAACGTCGCTTAGCATGGAGCAAGGAAGTGTGTGCATTGTGAAACCAGGTTGTGTTGTTGTTGTTGTTAAATTAACGATGGCACAAGCGGAAATACTCAATTCATATTTTATATAAGTGAGCGTGTGAGTGTGTGAGTGTTCATGTGTCTGTTTAATTGTATGTGTTTTTGCGTAAAAGGATTACAATGCCAACATGATCCTTCGTTTCCTGCAGTAGGTACGTATGCCGCTGTGAGATGGGGTTTTTTTTTTTTTTGTAATCACTTTCCCACAGCAGGAGTTCGCAAGCGGAGTAATAATATGGCGACAGATAATTAATTGCCATTTTCTTGGCAATAACTCTTTGGGCATGTTGTTGGGGTAATTTGTTGTTGCTTTTTTTTGGGAATGGCTTTTTTGTATTTTTGCCAACCTTCTTGTTGTTGTTGTTGTTGCCTCGCATTTTTAAGGTTATTCATACAAATAAAAAAACCAAAATTTTTATGAACTTTCCTTGTGTGTGTCGTGCGAAGAGGTGCATGGATTGTGCTGAAAAATTCATCAACTCATACAAGATTTATTTATTTTTTTTTACTTTTTTCCTTCCGTTTTTTTGTGGTTGCTGTTTTTTTTTAATTTTACGACTTCACAGCAGGCGACTGACATTTTCTTTTCGTTGCCTGACATGGTGTGGGCAATTTTTTGAGATTTCAGTCTTAATTGGGCTTATGAGTGGATGGGAAGTAAAGAAAAAACTTATAAAAAAAAAAAAAAAAAAAAATCACTTTTTATTTCACTTTTCTCACCATTCCACTTTCCTCTTTCCCCCATTTCAAATATTTTCATATTTTCACACTTCATTCTGCATTTATCTTAATTCTTACGCTTCCAAAAAAAATTCCAAAAGTCATCCCTTTCCTATTACGGAAAAAAATCATAACAAAAAAAATACCACCGAAGGGAAAAACCCCTTCAAATGGCATCCACCTCACCCGCAACACTAAATATTTTCATACACAACTCCATTTGTAAATAAAGTCATTATGCAAGTAAGCTCACGCCAACTGACGCCAACTCTGGCAACTGACAACTTCATAATAAAATTCTACAGTAGGTACTTCTGTGTACCATACAACCCTAACCCCCCCCACCCCCCACTCCTGTGTGTCAAAACGCAGAAGATGACAATGCCACAATGTAAGCGCATACGCAATTTTCTCCCCACTTAAACGTCAAACGATGACAATCAAATTTGATGATTCTTATGCACTGTGTGGTGTGATGTGATGTGGTGTGGTGATGGTGATGATGCGATTTCGCTTCAATTCCGCTTCTTCTTCAACCAAATAGAATTGCAAGCGTATGCATGTCATATTCAGATTTGATTAACATAAGTGTGAAGAAAAATAGCTTTTGCCAGAATTTTTCGCCCAAAATGTAATCTATTTTCCATTTACACACTATGCCTGCAAAAGTATTCCAAATTGATTTCACATACTTAACAAAGATTTTCGATAATGTCGTCTGCTCGATTTATTTCTCCAGTTTTTTTTCTTCCTACTCGTTATCATTGTACTATTTATTTCCTTGTCACCCCTTTTACTCACCGTCACTTCTATGCAATTGCTATTTTCACTCAATAACAAATTGTCAAGTGAGTAAGCATTCATGTAACACAACAACAAAAAAAAAACAGACTCGTCAAAGTGATGTCTACAAATTTTTGACAGCTCCATTGCGCCATTCACTGGGTTTGTCTGTCGTCGCACGTGACAGCAAACAGATTTATGCAGGTATTTTGATAAATTCAAAAAAATTACCGGAAATTCCTTCATATGTCAAATGCGACTACAAGTCGCAACGCGTTGGGAGATGTGTAGCAATATTATGTTGTTGTTGTTTTTATACAACTTTTTGCTGGAGGAAAACGCTTTGGAAAAAAAAAACGTTATCAGTGGTGGACATTTTTTGTATGGAAAGGGTTTTTATGGCTTATAAAATAATAAAATGATTCAAAGCACATTTCAACAAAATCTCTAACAACAAAATAGGTGGAAAAAAAATATATTAAAAATACGTAAAATAAAATAAAATATAAATTTAAAAAAAATATAAATAAAATAAATTTAATTTATTTCGAATTATATCCTCAATAACCAGGGTCCGCCAAGATTCGGTTCCGAAACCGTTTCATTTTATGGAAACCGGAACCGATATATTTTTAAATCTGAATACCGAATTATTTGCTCGGAGTTTGATTTTTGACTCCCCCATACAACTGAGGAATTTTTCAGGTACGATGTGCCACGTCTATTCGTTGACCGATCGACCCAATTTTTTTTGTATTTTTTTTACATCATGTCCAATAGTTTTAGGGGGCAGACCGAAAGAAATTGGAATTTTGCCAAAATACGGTACAGTCTATTGTACTCTGAGTACTACGAAGTTGTGTAAAAAATAAGTGTCACTAAAATTAATCTGAGATGCAACTAGAGAGTGGACCATCTTCGGCTATACCGAAGCTGAAATACCCCCACACAGTAGGAAGAAGTACCTCGAACATAAAAAAATGTAGTCTCAAGACCCTATTTTGAGCCAATTATAGGTGGTTTTGGAGACCGGACCATGTCCAAAATCCATTTCTAAAAATTTCCAATCAAATCCACAAAAAAAAAAAAAATTGGTCTCAAGACCCCATTTAGACCCTTATATATGTGGCTTCGGAACCTCGGAACCATGTCAAAAATACGTTTCTAAACATTTCCAATCGAATGCAGCAATAAAAAAGACTTCAAAAATGTTGACCTTTTTTTTCGGTGTATGGGAGCCACGCCCAGTTTTTGGCTGATTCTCGAACTTGATCTCAGTATTCACGAGAAAAACATGTACCCAAAGTTTCAAGTCGATATCTCCAAAACTGCGACCGCTATCGTGCGGACGGACAGACGGTCAGATGGACAGACAGACGGACATCGCTAAATCGACTCAGGAGGTGATGCTGATCAAGAATATATATACTTTTCCATACCGGACACGCCTCCTTATGGGCATTACAAACGTTGTGACAACGTTAGTATACCCTGCCACAGTGAGTGTGGAGGTATAAATATTTACAACAACAACAAATTATAATTATTTTTTATTAGAAAAACAAAGACAATATAGCGATAATCCAAAAATATTTGTTACAGATACTTTTTACGAATACCAAAAATATAATTTTTCAAATTGCCACTCTTTACAATCGATTCTATGGACCTGCACTAGCATAGCAAGCAAATAAAAGAATTTTACACGCACAGTCCCGCTAATATCCCTCTTAGGTCTACCCTAAACCTACCTATATACTCCTACGTCTTCCCCATACCTACCTATGTACTCCTATGTCTACCCTACGTCCCACCTATTTCTAATAAATTATAAATTCTGAAATTGTTCAATAAAATCGTCCTGTACAGTAGCTCATTACGTTTGCGCAACAGGCTGGAAGGATTTTTTTAACAAAAATAGGCTGTCTCACAAAAAATGGAAGAAAAATTAGTAATTAATTGTTTAAAGAATTTTTCTCTGTCTAATTTTAAAAAAATTAAAAAATTTCAGTTCGATACTGTTTAATTCAAAGCTGAAACTACAACTCTGAAAGTATCCACTTATTTTTACCCCAACTCTCGTATATATAGAAAGTTTATTTGCCCAAAATATATGACTAAAATGAATAATATTATAATTTCCTTTTTTTTTTATTTGTCCCCACAGTCTAATTTGACAAATAGCGCCGCTACACCCTAAGTACGACAATCTCCTACTTCCCTTAGAGAAAGAAAAATAATAAAAGCCAACCAAAAAAAAGTACAAAATACTAAAATTGCGCAACACTTGCACCTACGGGAGCGTTTATCGACAGGAGACAACAAACGGGGGAAAAAAACTTTCTAAAACAACAACAAAAGAAGCAGCGAAATGACGGTACTAAGCGCGAATTATGGCGCCAATTGGTAAAAGCAACAAACACCCGGGACTAGGTACTTTCGGGTGAAAGTTTCTCCAGGAGGCAGAATGCCAGGAAGACAGAGTAAATGTGGTGTTGCTGATATTGTTGTCTACCCAGGAACAACAGGGAATAGCGGCAAATAAACGCTAAGAAAAACTTTTAGGGAAACGGCTGTAGGAAAAAAAATTACTACAACAACATCAAAAGAGGGAAAACAATCACAGGGGGGTGGTGGTGTAGTAACAGGAAGAAGCCCAAGTAGAAGCAGTAGCAGACGGGAAAAGCAAAAAAGTTGCATTATATAGAAGAAAATTTGCTAATTTTGAAACAAAGTGTTTGTATCCCTGTCTCGATTCCCCATTTTTTATAAAAGAAAAGTTTCGCCAAAAAATTTATAAAAAAATGTTGTCTTTTGCCTAGAAAAAACATTGCAAAAAAATTACATCCAACTGAAGGCGTTTAGGGAATCTTCCCTACTAACACTTAAATTGGTTAACCTCCCACCCACGCTTACTTCCATACAAAAACAAATTTGCCAACCCTAAAGTACCCACCCATCACATGACAGCAGCCAGCATTGTGAAAAAACTTTTTTGGCTAAAAGTATGCAACAAAAAAACGAAACAGTAACATCTGCAGCTGTTGCCTCCTTTAGGCGACAAGAGTCTTCGTTTTCTTCTTCTTCTACTCCTCCGAACTCTTACTTGGCACTGCTCATACCGTGCACCGTATTTACCATATAAGTAGCTTTACCGGAAGTTCGAGTAAGTAGCGTATTACCGTGTTGTCGTGGTGCGGTACAGTGTTACGTCGTTGTTGTGTTACTGGCAGTAGTTGCCGGAGTCCGGGGGTGAAAGCAAACAATTTCGTTACATATTAAAACGGTGCAATATGCGTCCTCATCGTCGTCGTCGTGGTTGGTGCTGATGTTGCCGCTGTTGCGGTTGAGTTTTTGTTTTTCCTTAATTTTCATAATTTGCACAATTTTTTCCACATCGTTTGAGTTATTATTATTTGATAAGAAACAGTTTGGTGTTGGTTGGTTGGTTGTTTGCTTCTTTTTTTTTTTATAACAATACTTGAGTGTGTGTGTGTGGAAAGGTGGTGTGTTGAATAGTGTTGGTATTAAATTTTGTTTAATTTTTATGAATTTGAGTAGGAAGGAAAGGTGGAGGAAGTGGATGGTGTGAAAATGGTCATGATTTTAATAGATGCTTTGAAAGAATCGGATAATTATCGGAGAAATCGGAGAATTATCGAAAACTTATCGATAAATAATCGGAGAATTATCGAAAAATGATCGATAAATGATCGGAGAATTATCGAAAAATTATAGATAAATGATCGGAGAATTATCGAAAACTTATCGATAAATAATCGAAGAATTATCGAAAACTTATCAATAAATAATCGGAGAATCATCGAAAACTTATCGATAAATAATCGGAGAATTATCGAAAACTTATCGATAAATAATCGGAGAATTATCGAAAAGTTATCAATAAATAATCGGAGAATTGTCGAAAACTTAGCGATAAATAATCGAAGAATTATCGAAAACTTATCGATAAATAATCGGAGTATTATCGAAAAGTTATCGATAAATAATCGGAGAATTATCGAAAAGTTATCGATAAATAATCGGAGAATTTTCGAAAAGTTATCGATAAATAATCGAAGAATTGTCGAAAACTTATCGATAAATAATCGAAGAAAATATCGAAAACTTATCGATAAATTATACAAAAATATTATTAAAATTATTACAAAATTATCGAAAAATGATAGGAAAATTATCTAAAAATTATAGAGAAATTCTATGAAAAAAAATTTTAAAATAATCATGAAACTATCGTAAAAAACAGAAAAAAAAATCAAAAAATGCATAAAATTATAGTATTATTCCCATAAAATAATTAAAAAATTATTAAAAATTTTATAATATTGGAAAAAAATAGTTATCGAAAACTCATCGATAACTTATAGAAAAGTACTGAAAAAATATAGAAAATCAATAGAAATGAAGAACGTAGGAGTGCAGGTATTTAGAAATGTTTTCGGGAATGGCTTGGGAATAGAACCAGAATAGTATGGAATTGGGATCAGCTTAGAAATTAAACTATAACGAATGGGAATGAAACTGAAATAATATTGGAATACATTAAGAAAGAGAACGGAATAGAAGCAGAAGGAAATGAGAAGTGTATCGGAACGTGATGTAGCTGGAAAAAATGTAACTGGAACGAACTGAAAAACCAAGGGCATGGGTGTGTAACTGAATGGAATCAAATGGTATTGGAATGGAAAAAACTAGAAAGGAAACAGTAATAACAAAGAGGTAAAAATATTTACGGTGTCACCAATTGACCGTGTAATCGTACCTTAATAGCATATTCGGTGCAGCTTCTTCTCGTGACGGCAATATACCAAAAACTCGATTTTTGTGAAAAGAAACATGGAACGATTGTGCATAAATTTACCGATTATGTTTGATAAAAGATTTCTGAACATAATTCTTTGTGGAATTATCCTTGCAAGCCTTAAACCCCTACGCATTGTTTTTTCTAAGCAACTTATCAAATCGTGTATACTGTATTGACCAAATACCAATGTTTATAGTTCAGAAAACTCTCCTTTGAGTTTGCAAAGTCTTCAAATTACGTGTTTACCAAAATCATTTTCAATAAATATTTCCCCCATAGCCTCACGTTCTCCATTTTATACACAAGCCAACAAATAACACACAAAAAAAGTTGTCGAAAAATGTCTGCTTGCACTTTGGCAGGAGGCAGTCAGGCCTTTTCATAATCTTTTCATCAGCAAACATCAGCTGTGGAAGTTTCATTCGCCATCTTTGTTGTTACCCCATCTTTTGTGGAATTTCTGCCATAATCATGCTAAACTACTTCACTTTTTGGGACCCATCATTATGAAACTTTTCTATTTTTGTTATTTCGTTTCGCTTGCGCTCAAGTTCTACTAAAAGTTGATTATGTTAACAAAATGTCCAAATATTATTGAAATATTCCAATGTACCGTAATGAGGTTGGCGTGTGCTGTGATTTCTTGCTGTTGTTGTTGTTATACTTTTAGCTCCTTCAAATGCACCCCCATCACACCGAAAATTTCTTGACTTGATAGGGAATTTCTTTATTAAGAAAATACTCAATGGCTGTTGTTGGTTGCAACCAAAATCGAAGAAAAATTGTATACGAAAAAACTGTGGCAAGTGAAAAAGTTTTTTGTTTTAGAAAAGTTTTTCCGTACAGTTTAACTTTTTCGTACGCTTTGCGCAAATTTGTTGCTGATGTGCGATTTTTTTTTCTTCTTAGTTGTCCTCTTTTTCTCATCTTATTTTCGTTCGTCGTCATCATTACCCGTTTTCCTTGCACGCTTAGCATAGTTTGGTACTGTATTCTCCCCTGGCATGTTTCAATATAGCGCGCGCCGCTCAGCGTAATGATGGCGTAATTAAGTTGAAATATTGTTTTTGATTGATTTTGGCCAACGTTTTTGGGGGTTTTTTCTCTCGTATTTATTGTTTTTCCGTTCGTGTTATTCCTCCTTGGGGGTTATTAATAGGTCAAGTTGTTACATAACCGTTTTTGCTCAATTATAAGTAGTTTTCTTTTCGTTGTTGTTGGTACTTTTTTGCAGGCTTGACAATTTTTGTTTGTTGTTAATTGAGCGATTTGTGAAAACATTTTGCCATCATTAATGAATAACACACGTTTGGCAAAGTTGAGAGAGTTGACTTGATATTTGGTATTTTAGTGGTGGTATGGGATAAGTTACTTGCAATTTTGCTTGGCAATAGTTTTTGCTACTATTTTGGTTTATTAAAATTACACTAAAGCGATTACTCTAAAATTTTTCAAGCTTATAGCTTGTATTAAGAAGTAGTCTAAGCCAAACTGACACAAGCAAGAATTGAAGGTGAAAAACGGAGCTCCACCCAACTTATGCGGTTTGGTTCGAACCTAACCCACCTCTAACCTGCTTTGGTTCGGATAGCGAAGTGGGAATGAAACTGGAACGAAATGGAATTGGAACAACTTTTTGAAATGAATCGAGAAATAAATATATAAAATATCGAGAATTTTTGAAAAAATAACCGATAAAAAATCGATAAATTTTCAAAAAAACTTCAATAAAATATCGAAAAATTTCGATAAAAAATCAAAAAAATTTCGAAAAAAAACTTCTATAAAATATCTAAAAATTATCGATAAAAAATCAAAAAAATTTCGATAAAATATCGAAAAATTATCGATAAAAAATCGATAAATTTTCAAAATAAACTTCAATAAAATATCACAAAAATAATCGATAAAAAATCAAAAAAAAAATTTTTAAAACTTCAATAAAACATGGAAAAATAATTGATAAAAAAATCGGTTAATGTTCGATAAAAACCGATAATGTTGATAAATCGTAATACCTGCCATACAAAATAGTCATAACATTTCTTTTTTTTCCTTTGTCTTGAAATAATATCGGGAACGAAATGGTAATGGAACTGGAACAAAATGGGATCAGCCCGGAACAAAATGGAATTGAAAAAAAAATTTTATGGTTCAGGAATGAAGTGGAAATTGAAATTTTCGATGAACAATCTAAAAATTACACAGGCCAAAATATTTCAAGAGTTATAGTATTAAAACGACATAAATTTGTCATTTTTGTGATTTCTCAAAAAACCTGATGTGCTGGCGAAAATCTGAGAACGCCATGGTGCTTAGAATGGTCCCTTTTTATATAAGAACTATATGAGAATATAGAAGTAAAACCATGTCGGCCTGTCTTATTGATAAAATACCGGAAAAATTTCAATAAAATTACCAACGAATGGTCTATGTATTGTACTCGCATGTGCAGGGTATTTTAGCTTCGGTCTGACTGTAGAAAATTCCCTCACTAGTAATGTATTCAAATGTAGTCAAACTTTTTGATCTACAGCGGTGAACTTGCTAAATTTTATCGCAGCTCATTGATTTCATAGGTAGGCGATTTGAACCATTTTAATTTCTACTTATGTATTTTAAATTATCATACAATTAAATTGTCATTAAAATGTATAAAAGCAAATGTATTTATGATTGGGCGAGTTGCCTCACCCAAACTTTGTTAATTTCGACAACAGTTCCATTCTAATCTGCAAGTACAGTGGATATTGGGTTAGCAAACAAAAGTAATAATTTTTCAAAAATTAAAAAAAATATTCGGACATTATGCGACAACTACAATTGGTTTTATTCGCTTCACTGTTGGTTCTAGTAAGTGTATCGAAAGTGTATCAATTCGATTTCGTAATAATTTTTTCGTTTACTTTCAGTTACATGCTGCGGTGGAGTTTACAAACATTAAATGTACATCATTGGACAAGGAATTTGCTGGTTTCGAATATTGTTTCCTCAAATCGGTGAATCGATCGTACAAGTATTTGTCAGTGAAAACGAATTTCTATAAACTTCCACTTACTAATGTGACGGTAGATGAGTTTTTATTTACATAATAACTGTTACAAATTTTTTAATATATTCTTTTCATTCACATTACAGGTCAATATTAATTTCATGAAAAAGGCCAATGGCTATAAACCGTTTCTATATAATATCACTTTTGATGGCTGCAAACATTTGGCGTCGTCCAAAAAGAATCCAGTGATACAGTATTTTCATGAACTTATTTATGACTACACCAATCTGAATCATACCTGCCCCATTGATGTGAGTACTTTTGGTATAATTTTTTGTAATTTACTACATTGAAATCTTGCTATTCCTCACTGTTCAATTGTACAAATTCGTTGTTTAATTTCCATCAACAGCATGATGCGATGGTCGAAAAGTTGCCTGTTTCGCATATGAATAACATGTTCACAAACATCCTACCCATGCCACTGGGTGAATATGCATTATTTATAAGATGGTATGCATACAATGTGGCTTTCGCAACTGTTAATGTTTATGTGAAGAAATTTTGAAGATTAAGTAATAATTTGAACGTCATTGAATGCAATAGTTATATGCTAAAGTATATTAGACCTTTTGGGAAGTGTTTCTTTAATAATACAAATAAATATTTAAAAAAAAATAATGTTTTGTTTGCTTCTGAATCTTTTTAACTAAATATCATTAATACTTGGAAGAGATTGTGGTCAAAAGTCAAGAAAGTCAATTTTTGAAATTTGTGTTGCATACCACCTTTATCCATCCACCTCTTTAATGTATTTGACAACTGAAGTCATTTGATCAGTAAGGTGAAAAGTCAAATTTGTATTGTTTTTATAATGAAAAGCTGATTGAATGGAGAAGAAAAACAATGTGAAAAACCAACATACCAGCAAAGCCTTTCTCTTATGGCCATTTCGGCACTTTTTTAATACAAACCAAATTTAATTGAATCTTCATTTCAACGAATTCGTGCTAATCGCAAACAGTGAGGCAGAGGTACTGGGTTTATTTATAGGCAGCTTAGATTAACATACATTTTTTGTGAGTAGGTACTACTATACGAAAATTCAAAATGGCATATCCAACATGGCGGAAAGCAATATGACGGCCGTGATTCCTAATGAAACTTTGAAGAGCGGGGGTTTTTGGGGGTCACTGATATCGAATTTGATGTTACTTATGGTGGGGGGAATTCATGGGCGGTTCACGAAGGGGGCTTCACTGGCAGGCTGACGGGAAGATGACTGGAAGGTTCACGAAGGGAAATGCTTGCTGAAATCATGCGTTATAGGAATCAATTAAGTAAAAATTAGTCACGATATTGATCCATTAATTAGAAGTCAATAATCAAGAATTCTTAATCATAAGAACTGTTAAAAGTGAAAATCATAGTTTGTGATTTGTGTTTGCTTGATTTGTTCCACTTAAACATGAATTATTACTTTCCCTTTTGACATAATCAATGACCAGATGGAATAAATTGTGCAAACAAAAATCATAAATTATGATTAAATATTAATAATTTTAGGCTTAAGTGAGAATAAATGAATCATTCGTAATAATAATTTGAGCACATATTTCCAATTAAATAAATTAAAATTTTTTTTATTTGCTAATTTTTTACTTAATTATTTATTTAATTTCACTTTTTTATTTGCCAACTTGCTTAGAATAATTTGTAATAACTTTTTCACAAATTCAGTTTTCCCGGAATTCGAACCGACATCATCCTCTCCAGTCCGGACGCCTAACCGATTCGGCTACCCTGGTATTATTGTAAAAGCGTCTAAATGTATTGTATATTGCTCAGCAATTCATGACAATCAACCCAATTACTCATAATTCATGATAACACGTGCAGTTTCATGACCTAGTTAATCATAAATTATTCTTCAAGAATAATAAAATAAATCACGAAATTCATAAACCCTTATCATAATGTATTCACAATCCATATGCATAGTTTATGTACGAATTCGCATAATTTGTGACTAATATTCACAATTGATGATTACAGTTAGTAATTAAGTAACAATAATTTTATGGACTCCATAATCGTAAATCATGAGCCAACATTTCTCTCCGTGTTGACGGGAGGGTACTTCCACTACTGTTGGTTCACGGCAATGCTCACAGGAGGTTACTTTTACTACTGTAAGTACATTTCCACGCAACGCCTGGTTATTAAGCTTGTTGAATATAAACATAAGCATGTGGGAAAACTCTGCCATTCCCTAAGCGTGGAACTGGCCTACATTGACTTTGGATTTTTGATTTGAATTTGGCAACCATTGGTCGCCATCATCATCTAGCAGTTTTACATTTCCTATTAGCTCTTTTCGAATGGAACCAGGGGAACCTGCATTAGCCATTTTTAGGGCGCACTCAAACCCCCTTGTACTTTAGTCGAATGTCCCTGAATTGTTAGTTAAATGGGAGAGTCTGAGCCATAGATAATGAGTGAAATTCACCAACTGTCCAATCTTATTTTCAACGTTACCATACATGTGCTGTCATAAGTTCAATCTGTATACGACATTGCCTCCTTAAAAGTTATTGTTGGGCCCTTTGTCATAATACTCAATAAATCAAAAGTAACTCAGGTTAGTCCCATTTAATTGATCATTCTATGTCAATTCGAATCTACTGAAATTATATGCAAGTGTACTAGATTCAAATCAAAATAAATATTACTCATACCACACGATAACCCAAACTGAAACAGGAACTTGTAAATAATTTCCATGAAATATATGCTCTACTTGAAGTAATTTTACCTACTAAGTAGTACGAAACTCACAGTCAGTTTAATTTTCCGGCAAACGAAAACTCACATACAAATACACACACACATTCACATCAACAATGAAACAAACAATGTTTTTGTGATAAATACCCAACCTAATGCACTGCGGTTTCCGGTAGCAATTTAAAATATGAGATTAACCAGCGCTAAGCACGGAAATGTACGATGACGATGTTGAGGTGAGCGCGCAGTGGCGTATATCTATAGCGTGCATATGCATATGAATGTGTGAAACTGTTGCATACGGCATTTGAAATGTTTGTTCGAGAGATGTGAGATGATATACGCCAAAAAACCACATTTGTTTATCAGCAAAATAAACAGGAGGTCACTGCTGTATAATGCAGATGATTATGAAGCATACAGCTAGCTGTGTGTGTGTGTGGGTGTATGTATAAAATTTCCGTGCGCTGTTATTCAATACGTACACTACCTTCCACCCGCCCGCTGCGAGTGACTTACTGACCCCTCACGACCAACAGCGTGCAATGGCTATGACTACGGCATCGGCTCATGATGCTCTCGCTGCTGATGTTGATGATGCTGATGATTTTCATTCGCATTCGCCTGAAATGACGAGCACCAGCAGCTCGGGAGGAAGGAACAAAAAAAAAACTTAACGGACACTTACAAATGTGCTGCCATTATTTGCGGACCATAAATACGCCTGGACTTGCTCTGGACTTGACCGGGCGATTCAGGCAGGCATTCATTCGGGCCTGCCTGCATTCCTAGCTACCACCGCTGGCCATGGTTTATGCTTGAGGGCTTCCGCTGTACTATATCAATTTCCACATGTAATAGATTACGGGTTATTTTCTTTTTAATTTAACCCATCACTTTCGACCGCAACGCAAATGCTGCACGCTCGTGTGGAGGAAGAGTCTGTGCTCATGTGTGTGTTAGTGTAGTGTGTGGAGTTTTGCTTCCCCTCCCCGAAAAACCAAAATCGTAAATTAGGTTGTAAAATGTGTTAGTTGCCTCTGATATTAAATTCACTTACGTACTCGTACGTATACGTATATTGGGGCAATAGATTTCTGGCAAGTGCTCGTATATTCACAGGCACTCACATGCACACATCACTTGACGTATATAAATTTGCATTCGGACACGTTTGACCTAGTTTTAAAGATTATATTCCTTATTATGAAGATGTATTTTATTTAGTTTGTTCGCTTCATTAAATTAAAAATAATATTTTAAGCGAAAGTGTACAGTTAATCAAAATTTTAATAAGAACAGACACAAGTGGTGCTGAAGGTAAACTTTATTACTTAGCACTGAACTCATAACACAAATTTTAATTGAATTATTTTATTAATTTTTTTTTTGGTTAGTTTAAGTAAATTGATAATCACTTTAACCTGTCTTAAAAAAAATATACAGTAATATTTTCTCACAATTGTTTTTAACTTCTTTCCATAAAGTGGTTTCTACTTAATAAAATGTAAATAATTTTTTTTTATTTATAAATTTTAAAAATTCTCATTTTTTGACCTTTGAAGGTATGGAAAGGTCTTGTAACTCGGACTAGATTCCCAATTTTTGTACCTACGTGAAGTTTGGTTAATATTTCCAAGTGTCCAAGGGTATGTTGTTTTTATCACACCCTTTGTAACGCCCATAAGGAGGCGTGGCTGGTATGGAACACCATATACTATATTCTTGATCAGCATCACTTCCTGAATCGATTAAGCCCATGTCCGTCTATCTGCTTGTCCGTCATTTCGCTCGATAACTGTCGTAGCTTTTGAGCAATCCAAACAATGTACATTCCTCTTATTGAAAATGGGCAAAATCGGATAAGAACTACGCCTATCACCCATACAAAATGGCCGCCAAAGTTGTATTATTTTCGATTATACTGAACCGATTTGTGCGCGGTTTTTTTTAATTAGTTAAAAATTATGTAGGGGACGAAATGGGAATGCAACTGGAATGAAATGGAATTGGGCCGGAACAAAATGGAATTGGAACAACATTTTTAAATGGATAGGGAGATGGAAATTGTCGATAAATATTGAAAAATTGTCTAGAAATTATCGATAAAATATCGACAAAATATCGTTTGTTATGGAATAATATCGAAAAAGGATCGATGAAATATTGAAAAACCATTGACTAAATATTGGACCGGAACAAAATGGAATTGGAACAACATTTTGACATTGATAGGGAGATGGAAACTATTGATAAATATTAAAAAATTGTCTAGAAATTATCGATAAAATATCGAAAAAATATCGTTTGTTATGGAATTATATCGAAAAAGGATCGATGAAATATGGAAAAATCATCGACTAAATAATGAAAAATTATCAATAAAATGTAGATAAAATATTGAAAAACTGTCTATCAAATACCGTACAATTTTCGACAAAATGACAGAAAAATATTCTTAAGCTACGATCAGATTAGGCAAATTTTTGCCCAAATACACTCAGATACTTTTAAAATCAACTAAGGTCGTAAGTGATTGGACCAGAATTTGATTTTTCTAAATATACTACACACATATATTTGCAAAATAAGAAGATACAGGAAAAAATGGGGCACCCTATTTAATTCTTTTTATTAAAGTTGCCACACCCAGTTTTTTAATATTGCCCATTTTTTGTTTGCGAAACATTAGAGAGGTTCAAAAATAATTCCACACCAATTTTTATACAAATTCCTGCTTTGGAACACTCTTTAAAACACTATTCAATTGGTTTTTGTATGGGAACTGCCACGCCCACAATTACAAGTTTTTTTTTTTGGGCCAAAACTTTAAACTTATATTACAAATCAAATATCCGAATGATTATTCTATTACTTCTACCTTTGCCCAGCTAGAATCGAATTTCGGACCAGTGTGCGCCATTCGACAATTAACTGTAATTTACTAGTAATTTTCTAAATTCGAATGGCAATTTTCGCATTGGCAATTATTTTCAACAATTCCATTTTAAATGTTCCCATTTTCATCAATTTTTAATAAATTTCACAAAATCTTATCATAATGAGCAGCAATGCTCCAAAATGGTAAAAAAAACCTTTCAAATTTACACACAGTCATTACGAACCGAAATACACCTACCATAAATTTCCCAATAACTATCAGAGCAACTTAAATATATTTATTTTCATTTTTTTTTGTCGGTCCATATAAATTGTCATCATTATCAATTTTAACGATAGCAATCAGCGAACGGCAAACAAAAAAAAATGAAAATACTACATAACATAAATCTTAGCGGAATTGCCTGCTGGTTGGCGGGCAAGAGAAGTTGATTCTCAAATTAAATGTTCGAACTGGTCGAATGACCACACCACTAGGAGAGGCTACTTTATGAAGGACATTAACTGGAGAGAGTATGCCTGCCCACCAACCAAAAAAAATATATAAATAAATGTAAGTATTTATTTATACTATGCCCTAAAAAAAATATCCAAGTGATTCCATTGAAAGCGCACAAGTGAAGTGAACTTAAATGGAATGATACTTAAAAATCAAGCAAAAGTACAATTTCACAGGGCCAACGTGTGTGTGTGCAAAAGTACTTTGCAAAAAAAATTACACGATTTCCACTGTGAAATTTCGAAAGGAAATGCTGTCTGGAATAACAACTAGAAGTATCATTTGCGGAATTGATAAGTGTGAAGAGTTCGGCTGAGAGCAAATTAATAATTTAGGTAAATGATGTTTGGTCAAAATACTTATCTACACTGAAAATAAATTGCATGTTGATAAAGTTATTTATAATATGAGTGAGGATGGTGAGTCCTTAAGGCATCCTCACTCACATATGAGTGAGGATGCCACAATGGTGATTACGTAAGGCAAGGTGAGGAAGATGAGTAATGACTGATGGTTAATCAGTGATTACGCATTAGAAAAATCGTTTTACAATCGGATGTGAAATAAAAATTTTTCGCCTTTGCCAATATAAAATTTTGAATTGCAATGAAACCCTTTTGAGGTAAGCTTTCAAATGAAGGGTGTTCATTTCCAATGTTTTTTCTTTGTGGCCCACCTTAATGCCCATTATTCTCTCTGTCAGCTACCAAGCCTGACCCATCTAAGTAGCAGAACCCTGCGGGAAAAATTCAATAAATATGTAAAAAATCGGAAATTTTTTTATAAGGCCACTGCTGGTTAGTCACGTTCATATATAGCGACATGGCCCCTTTTGGAAAAAATCTAAAGCCCTGCTCTGGAATCTGTAGCCATAGTCTCAAAGAATATATGTGTGCAATTGGAGCTACCTAAGTTCATTGGTGGCTTCCGGAGAGCTACTATATCTGTCACACCCATTTTTCTGAGTTGCCACGCCCCTTTTTCGAAAAATAAAAATTCAGCTCGAGAGTATAAAGCCATGGGTGCATACGATATATATGTGAAATTCCAGCTATCTAGGTCCACTGGTGGCTTCTGGAAGGTGAGGACACACAATCGGATTTTATATACAGTTATGATTATGCAACTAGCTACCAAGAGGTTGTCTGTAAAACAGTAACGTTTTTTTAATTTGTACGCCCTCCTCCCCTACCTAATTCAACGGCATGTAGTCAAATACAGCACCATTCCCTCAGCTACATCGGTTGCATAACGCGTTAGGTAACATTTAATAGTTTTAAATTACGTGTAATGCTGAATTAAGACGGTATAGAACAACGAGAAATCCTCTAGAAATATGAACAAAATTTAGCTCACAATTTTAAGAAGACAAAAAAGCAAAATATCTGCGAACAAATAAAAATTAGAAAAATGTTACGTAACAGGTTGAGTAATCTCAGCCATAATTCAATGTCATGTAGGCATTTCCTTAACTCTCTCTCCCTTTAACATGGTGTTACTTGGCTTATGGACTACTTTTTCACAATTTCATTTTAATTTTTTTCAGTGTATTTTCTTTTTTTACCGCACTTTTCCCATTTCAACATTCCAACAACTATTCAAATGCAAACCAACCGATACGAATAATTCTCGTTTATATTTAAGTAGTTTCTACGCACCCCTTAAATTCCACACTCAACCACACCGCCCTCAATCAACCTTTTTTTTAGGTCAGCTTTGCAGGCCCATAATCTTCAAATGGGTTCAGTGGGAAAAAAAATGCGAAAAAAATGTATTGAAATCAATTACTTTCAAAGGTTATAAAAAACACCCTTATCACATTGACTACCTATTACTACTTACCACTCACACTACCCACTACTATTTCGCACCCAAAACAAATCGAAAGAAATATTTCAATAATATTAAAAATTTATATAAAATAAATTTCCATTCCCAAGAAACGTAGCAACAAAAAAGAAAGAAAATTGCATAGCATACCCCACCCTAGTAATAGAAAATTGTTGAAAAAAAATGAATGTGCCCTCAATAAATTCTTATTAAATATTTGAGCCTACCAAAAAAAAAAAAGGAGAAAAATTGGTACTCAAAAAATACAACTCAGAATCACACGATGACTCTTCAAATATTGCAACCCTGTGAAATGAGTGGAACTATTTTGCGGAATGTGGTATTATGAGTATTTGTTCGCCCTCAATGCCATTGAAAAAAGGTGGTCATTGGTTATTTAGCATCCTTCTTAATTCTTTCTTTCGTGCAACATTTCACCACGAAATAATGCCAAAAATATTCTGAAAAGAAACTTTATTAAGCGTACCTCAAGTAGGTTAAAGGGTGGGGGGAATGGGAATGCTGAGAAAATATTGCATTTGACCCACTTTTTCGAGTGGTCATTTTTTTTTTTTTTTTTTTTTTTGGTTTGCTCTCAAATCACATGCTCTAGTGAAATTGAGATAAAGCTTCTAAATGACCAACATTCTACTTATGACCCCACACACACACCACCAAAATTCCACCACCTTTTGTAGTATTTTTCTTCTTTTTTTTGTGCCATGTTTGGCATTGCATGTGTATGGGGGTTATAAATTCATTTGTAAACTTATATTTGACAGTCGAAATATTTCGGTAGGGTTGTATGCTCACTGACTTCTTCTACTTCTACTTCTTCTTGTTCTGTTTTTCTTCTCTGAAGTAATTTTTTTCTTTCTTCGTTGTTCAGCTCATTCCGTCACACTGACATGCTTTGAAATTGCTGTTGCGTTGGTGTTTCCATGTGCGTGTAATTGTAGACTGATGGCCACAGCTTCCGGGTTATCATGGCGTATTTATATAGTTGTTGGTTTGTAAATTATAGCTTTGAATAGTTGAGTTCATAAATTAGAGTTGGTAGCAATACGAAAAAAATAGTGAAAGTTTTCTCGCAGAACGAAAATTTATATTTCAAATGAAATGAACAAATAATATTTTATAAAATATACAGTCATTTGATTGTCATATCTGAGTGTATTTGGGCAAATATTTGTCACATATCGGGTGATGACAAAAAAATGAGACTTTTTTAAAAACACACCCAGAGAAGTACTTACCTCGATTGAGGAAAAACGGCTATCAAATTGAGGAAAAATGGGATTGATTTTTCGCCATAGAAAATTTTCATCATTTGAGTGAAGAAATTTCTTTAATTTAAGGAAACTTTTTTCTTTGTTTGTAAGACAAAAAATTTATGAAAGGAAGAAATTTTTCTACAATTTTAGGAAATTTTCTATAATTTTCGGAAAATGTTTGCCTTTGTTTTAAGGAAAATATTCTCTGAAAGAAAGAAATTTTTCCATGAATTTAGGAAATATTTCTTCAATTTAGAAATGTTTTTTTTATTAAAACCATTGTTTTTTCATATAAGAATAACTAGTACTACTACTAATTTTACTACTAGTACTAATTCTACTACTACTACTAATTCTACTACTATAGTAGTATACTACTAAAATGCACTAGGTCCATAATATTATATATGACATACATTTTTAATTGTATTAAAGACTTTTATTTTGTAGTTTTTGTATACATTAATATGTATATCAAAGTATAAACCACTTCAGAATTCGTTTCCTAACTAATTTTTAAATTTTGAAATGTTTTGCGCGTCGACTGATAAATTCAAATTTCCCAACATTGAAGAAAAAGGTATCTTCAAATTGATCACCATGGTTGCAAGTAATGAGAAAATTTTTACTCATTTGACGGAAAATTTCACCAGAGAAATTTTTATTCAAACGAGAGAAATTTTTTTGAGGAAACTTTTTCTTTGTTTTTGGGATGTGTAGTTTTCTGAGTGCACTTATGGTGTTTATTTTATTTTTATAAAAAAAAGTTTGTTATAAAAATATTTGTAAGCTACATAAGGATAATACAAAATTAATGAACAGTTGGAAAAGGTCCTTGATCAGACGTACGAAGCTTTGTTGGGATACCTCTGAAAGATCGTTGGACAGCAATTTTGTCTATTTTACGAATACATGCAGGAATTCTTTTGTCATGTTCTTGGCAAGTTTCAGCTCTCCAATTGTTCTTGTATACCAACGAACTTAAATTTCCAAAAAATCTTCGATTGGACGACATTGAGGTAAATTTCGAAGCATCCATCGGCATTTGATTTTACTGTGGATATTTGCTCATTGGTGTACTCTGGCGATCTGATTTTTTTTCGACACTTTATTTGAAGTTTTTCAATGTTTTGCAGATATAATTTTGATCGCATTTCATCACAGCAGCTGCGTCACGTTGACTTATGCTATCCGTATTGTTAAATTTACGTTCAAGCTTAGATATAGCCTTTTTAGTCATTATTGATGGAATTCTTCCACTTCCACATTTTCTTTCCACTTCCATAGTCTTAAGAACTCTGTATAAAGTAGATTTTGAAACACCTTCGTTTTTAAAATGATTCACTGCCCATTTTTTGCCACGCTTTTCATTGATTTTAAGAGATTGTACAACGCGCTCGCGGAGGATATGTTGCTTCGACGGCATTTTAATAAACAAAATGCGACTAGATCTCAATAACAAAATTACACAAATATCTTAGGTATCCATGGTAACAATAAAATTCAGCATCCACTAATTCACTGCGATAGATTTCAAATTATAGTAGTTTGAAAAAAGTCTAATTTTTTTTGTCATCACCAACATTGACCAACTGGAACTTACATACTGACTTTTTTTTAACATGTTGGACTGTGTTGTTTTGATTGTTTAGGGTCTGTCCATATGTTGAGTGTGTATTAAGCGATTTATACAATTTAAGTTTCTACCTCTATTTTAATGAATATAGAAACATTAAATTGTCATTAAAAGTTATATAAACATGCAAATGTATAAATGATTTGGCGTTTAAAAATACTCAAACTTTGTTAGTTTCGACAACAGTGGATATTGGGCCAGCAAACTGAAGTAAAATATTAAAAAAAATATCATTCGGACAATATGCGAAAAATAATATTGATTTTATTGGCTTCATCGTTGGTTCTAGTAAGTGTATCGAAAGTGTATCGAAAGTGTTTTCGATTTTGAAATAATTTATTCATTTCAGTTACAAGCCGCAGTGGAGTTTACAAACATTAAATGTACATCATTGGACAAGGAATTCGATGACATTGAGTATTGTTTCCTTAAATCGGTGAATCGATCGTACAAGTATATGTCAGTGAAAGTGAATCTCTATAAACTTCCCATAACCAATGTGACGGTAGATGAAACATATTACATAATAACTGCTACATATTGATTAGTACTACATATTTACTCTCTTCACTCACAACACAGGTCAATTTTAATTTAATGAAAAAGGCTAATGGCTACAAACCATTTCTATATAATGTAACTTTTGATGGTTGCAAATTTATGGCGTCGTCCAGAAAGAATCCATTGATAGAATATGCTCATAATTTTATACTTAACTACACCAATATCAACCATACGTGCCCCTATAATGTGAGTATGATTGTATAATAATTTTTAAATTTAATTCATTGAAATCTTGTCACTCTTCAATTGTATAAATTCGTTATTTTATTTCCATCAGCATGATGTAATGGTCGAAAGGATACCTGTTTCGCATGTTAATAACATGGTCACCAACATCCTACCCTTCCCGCAAGGTGAATATGCCGTATTTACAACATGGTCCATTGACAATATACCTCGCGCAACTGTTAATGTGTATTTAAAGTTATTTTGAATATTAAGTAATAATATTCGAAATAAGAGATGTCGCTGCAAGAGATCTAGAACACAGAGGCGATTATTGAAGAGGGGATGCTTTATTGATCTTTGAAAAACTTTAGTATTTCCGAAAAATTTAGAATAAAAATGTGGATAATAATGATTTTATTTTAATATAGCCTGTACTTGGGTTACCAGTAAAAAGTGTAGAGAATCAAAATTTTTTTTTTTTTTTTTTTTTTTTTTTTTTTTTTTTTTACAGAGTTAATTTTGAAAAATTGTTTTTCAATAAAAAAAACACTGAAACCCGAGCTCTTGCAGTTTGAAAACTACATAAATGGGTTCTCGAGGTTGGTGGACTCGATTGGAAATTTTTAGAAATGCAAAACCATCTATATACAGGCTGAAATCGGGTCCTGAGACAACATTTTTTGTATGTTCGGGGTAATTTTCCAAGCTCTTTCATTTTCCAAATTTGTCTGCCATTTCGTGCGATAGGAGGTAGGAGGTTTGGATTCGATAGGATCTACTAAAATATATCTAACCCACATCCAGAATATATATACTTTTCTGTACCTAATACTAATATTCTCGAGTTCAAAAACCCTGAAAGGCAAAACTCATAGAGTCACTTGAAAAAAATTTTGCAACGATTTTGTTTATTCTCCACTTAAACTTACAACAAAATGTGAAAATCCTTCATGACTGCTCACTGTATGCAGTTGCGTGCTAGAGCCTTACCATCTGTCTGTCTGACTGTATCTAGCCCCCAGAGCCAGAGAATGCCTGTCAGTCAACTAAGTTTATCTACTCAAGTTGGCAGTCAGGTAGCAGCGAAACTACCAACACAAGGGTTTGCAAACACACACAACAAATATGAGAAATAAAAATGAGAAAATTTCTAAGTAAATGCAAATGTAATATACTCCGAAAAAAACGCCTCGCCCTTACATGCATGCATATATAAAATATTACAACCAAAAGTCAAGAGTTTAAAAAAAAATATAAGGAAACAGGAAATGCACCCAAAGCGCAAGGTCAGAAGTTACCTTACAGCCAGACGCCACTGCCGTGCAGGAAAACTTGTCAACTGTCATCTTTGACAGTTTGCGCTTCTCAAGAAAATCGCGCTGTCATATTTTACCATACATTTTATTTTATATATAAATTGCGGAAGTTTTTGCTGCCGTTGACGATGATGATGATGATGATTATGATGATGACTTTTGACTAGAGCATGTTGCATGCAACATAAAGCAAGTTTGTGTTGAAAAAAATGTATATATATTCTGCAAATGTTTGCTTGGCTATTAGAAGGAAATATTCTGCAATAAGGTGCAATGTTTGCGAATCACAATAATAACAAGAAAATGACAGAAATCGTTACGTGCTTGAGTATAAACAACAACAACAATAACAAAAATATAAAACTTTATACTTTTAATTTCGAGCGGTGTGAGCGGTGTGAGGGCAAGGAGTGGATTCCAGCAAATTCGATTTAAAATTAAGGGTTTTTGGATTATTTATTTAAGGTACTAGCTGGGCCCGAACCCGTTTTACTTTTATAGTTGCATTATTAAACTTATCCCATAAGCTAATTTTGCCCTGAAACCGAAGTTGAAACCCGCAGATATGGTAACACTGTTTGGGTGGGGAGAAATTAAGTGGTAGGTGGCAGCACAACCAAGTGAATTGTTGATAATTTGCGAGAGAAATACGTATTTTCTAACTTGTGGGTGGTTAAAGTGGGTGTGTACAAACCTATCTCAAAACACAACTCACCACCCATAGAACACATCGATACCTTAAGGCACAACCATGCTATGTCCATTTTTTCAAAACTTTAGAAAACGAAAAACAAGTTTTCAAATTGGTATGTTTTGTATGGAAATGGGTTTATATTTCCTTATTTTTCAATTAGTTTCCTTACGATTCCCACAATCTACTATAGCCTATCTGATGCAGCTTCTTCTCAGGATTCCAAAAATGCCAAAAACTCGATTTTCATGAAAAAGGACATAGGATGGTTGTGGTTTAAGGTATCGACATATACAAATTTTAGTGAAAATCGGTGCTGTAGTTTTCGCGTCCACTCGTGACAAACATACACGTCTCTTTTATATATATGTTTGTATACGTGACTACTAGTTTATTTCAATGTTCCTTTTTATTGTTCAAAGAAAAAAATTCGTCTTTTATCTTTTGAATAATTTGTATATTTTATAATATTTCTGCACAAATATTGATCATGAGGCATCACATTCAGTTACCTGCCAATGACAAAAAGGCACATTTAGTTTACTTCCACTATAAATAAAGCCAATGACGTGATGATTCCTGGAAACGCAAATAAGAACGCCGTTCTGTTCGAAGACAAGATGACCGTCCACAAACTCCACCGACCAATCGCTTCGCGGCGACATATGCTTCCGATGGAGCGCAGCAACTTTATTATGTGGAAGCAAATATATTAGTCTGTCGTATTTAACACTACTTAAAGACACGGTCGGCTTCACTTGATATTTGTTCCAATCGTGATTTTTAGTTGAAACGACCCAATGGAAATCGTTTTCTACATCGGAAGTGAGTATTTCGGTTACGACTTCGTTGCCCGACATCCCAGCAAGATATGCATACTCCTCCGTTAATCTATTCTGTAAGCAAAAACTCGTCTCAAATACGAAATTTGTCAGTGTTCTGGGCAAAGGTCTTGTTAGATGGCTCGGCACATGTTCAAAGATCAGATTATCCAAGTAAATTTTCATATTATACGGCACATGTTCATAGAGATCGTCTTGTTGTATTTGGTTTATGTAAAAGACGTACTCGAGGGAGTGGATATTTTTTAAAAATCGTTGTTTCATAAACAAGGACACGTGCCCGCGAATCATTATATCAAATTTGCCTTGATGGCCCTTTTCATAAAGCTGGGCTATGAAAGCTGCCACCATTTGGGGTGTTTTGCATTTTAACATTTCATCTATGGCCGTGGGGAGAAGTCTGTACACAGTGTCAAATCCATACGTTGCTAAAAGGCAGTCCACCAAATTATGAAGTTTGTATTTGACATCGTTGGATTCACTCGAAATCTTGGCCAATTGGTGGCCATATTTGAAAGTCAGATGATTTTGAATTACATCGAACAGTTTCGAATTCGATTGCACTGATTGGTAAGCTGTGTTGTTATCGTATACATCTGCTAGTACGAAGTTGGAACGTGACATCACAACCAAGAGAAATATGAATACTAGTCTGCAGCTCATCTTGACGGTTGAAAAGAAACTAAACACTCTTCGTCTCTACACAATTCAAAGTAAGCTGATAAAGATTCGAATTTCGCATTATCAAAAGCTCTTTCAAGGTCATAAGTTTTACTTGAATACAAGAAACATTGCGAATTTTAAGAAAAGATAATATTGTGGGTTTTTCAAACGATTCAGGTCACGAAAGGTTATCGGTGGGAGCTAACATTTTTGGAGAATTGTCATAGAAAAACCCCACGCCCGAACAGGAAATAAATTTTCGAATTCTTAACTTAGGATTGTGGTGTACTGATACCGAATAAATAACTGTTCAGAGGATAGATACAAATCAATATGAATTCGAATTTCAATTCAATTTGCATCCTCCATGGAGCTTCCATGGAGTTCATTTTTCTAAATTTTCTTACTGATTTAAAAATTTGCATTTCTTTAAAAATGTTTTAAAAATAGTATCCTGCGTCGCAACACCTAACTTTTTGGTCTTCAAATGGATTTCTTTTACCAATATTTATATCTATAAGTTGCTGAATTGCGAATAAAAAATATTGAAAAATTATTGTGGGCCTGCAATGATAATAGGAAAATATCAGCCAAGAGTACACTGCAAAGTGAACCTATGTAATGTTTAAATTGTTTTGGATATTTCTAGCGTTCCACCGCTTATATTTGCATAGGCCATAAGGCCTCAATATGCTCCCTAGGTATTGATAACTCAAAAATTGGATATCAAGTGTGTTTTATTTCAGAATCACCAGGGGTTTTTATACCCTGTTGACTCCATCAATTTCAATTGATTTAATAAAATATGCTTATAACTACAATTCTATGCTTATTCTACAAAATAGATTAAAAGTGAAACACATATCATTCAATATTAAAAAAATAAAAATCGAAGCATAAACAAATGCATCGAAACTCAAACTTCAGCAACATTGTATTGAGCTCAATGATCCAAGCGTAGCATATGCTGACGCTCAGACTTTGAAGCACATATACAATAACAATGTTGTATGCCTAAGCGCGCTAATATCCAGCTTCAATATAACAGCGCTGGTTTGTTGTTGTTTGTGTTCGTATGCAATTTGTGAGTATGGATACACTACACCTATCTTTTGGTGTGTAATCTTACACACAATACACATTTTAAAGTGTGTTTTTATTTAGATAAATTAAAAAAACACACGTTCTAGATTTTGGCAAGCAGGTGTGTACTTTAAGCGTGTATAATATTTATGCAGCATAAGCGTGTAACAAAAGCGATACTAAAAATGAATACACGCGTTAAGTGTATCGACAGTATACACAAAAGTAAAGCTTACACACAAAAAGCATACAACACACTTATGAAAGAACACACGTGAGGCAAACTACGCGGGTGTCATTGAAATTATTATAACTTTATTTTTTTTCTCAAAAACAGTTTTATTAACAAATTTTCCGCTGTTTAACTGCGCTATAATTACACACAGAATACGTTTTCGTGCGTTACATAGTAGACAAATAATATTACACATTTTTCGTTGCTTTGTTATGCTTTAATTACATTATGGTGCGCTATAAATATACATATTACATGTTTATTAATTAATAGACTTCATACTTATACACGCTGAATACACCCGAATTTGTGTGTAAAATGTGTTACTTTGCAGTGTAACTACACCGAGAGAAAAAACTGTTACAAAAACTGTTAAAAACCATCCGACAGTCGAAAAACTGTCGAATGTTACAATGATCAGTTTTCGCTTTTATTTTAGCAGTTTTCGCTGTCAATTTAACAATTTTTCTGACTGTCGGATGGTTTTTAACAGCGAAATTGTTTTTTTTTTTCTCTCGGTGTATTAACTAATTAATTAGTTTCTGCCCAGCTTTGATGAATAAAAACTAGAGAGAGGACTATCTTCAGCAATGCCGATTTTACTAGTAATTTAATTTCCATATTAATTAACAAAACTAGAGAGTGGACTATCTTCGGCTATACCGAAGCTGAAATACCCCCACACAGTAGGAAGAAGTACCTCAAACATAAAAAATGTGGTCTCAAGACCCTATTTTGAGCCAATTATAGGTGGTTTTGGAGCCCGGACCATGTCCAAAATCCATTTCTAAAAATTTCCAATTAAATCCACAAAAAAAAAAAAATTGGTCTCAAGACCCCATTTAGACCCTTATATATGTGGCTTCGGAACCTCGGACCATGTCAAAAATACGTTTCTACACTTTTCCAATCGAATACAACAATAAAAAATTTTTACCTTTTTTTTCGGTGTATGGTAGCCACGCCCAGTTTTTGTCCGATTTGGCTGATTCTCGAACTTGATCTCAGTATTCACGAGAAAAACATGTAAAAAAAGTTTCAAGTCGATATCTCCAAAACTGCGACCGCTATCGTGCGGACGGACAGACGGACGGACGGACAGACGGACAGACGGACAGACGGACGGACAGACAGACGGACATCGCTAAATCGACTCAGGAGGTGATACTGATCAAAAATATATATACTTTTCCATACCGGACACGCCTCCTTATGGGCGTTACAAACGTTGTGACAAAGTTAGTATACCCTGCCACAGTGAGTGTGGGGGTATAATAAATAAATATTTGTTCTTAACCGAACTTCAATATTTTAATAATTATTATTAAATTAACTTATAAAATTTGTACTCCTTTATATGAATATAAATACAAAGTTACACACATACACGAAATTAGCTTTGAATACAAATTTTTTGCATATATTGTAAGGTCTGCACTATCTTACACATTCTATGCAGACGCGGTTTATTTTGTATTTTTTTTTCATGAAAAATTTAACTTTAAACTTTAATTTTTAACAAAGCTAAATTTTCAACTAAATTACATTTTTAAAATTTTAAGTGTTACATTTTTTAATTTTTCAAGCACAAAAAGACCGTACTCATTTACGTCTAGTTCTTTATAACATTCAGTTACCTTCCACTGACAAAAAAGCAAATGTTGTTTACTTCCATTAAAAATATAGCCGATAAGGTGCTGACTTTTAGAAATACAAAGAAGAACGCCGTCCTGTTCGAAAATAAGATGATCGTCCACAAACTCCACCGACCAATCGCTTCGCGGATGTCGAGAATCATAAGTGAGCGCCGCAACTTTATTATGTGGAGTCAAATATATCATTCTATTGTACTTAACACTAAGTAAATTCACGGTCACATTCAATTGATATTTGTTCCAATCAAGATAGTTTTGAAAAGTTGTCCAATGGAAATTGTTTTCTACATCGGAAGTGAGTATATCGGTTTCGGTTTCGGTTTCGTTTCCCGACATCCCGTCGAGATATGCATACTCCGTCGTTAATCTATTCTGTAAGCAAAAACTCATGTTAAGGACGAAATTTTGCAGAATTCTGGGCAAAAAGTAAATTAGAGAGTCCACCATAGGTTTCACTTCATTCGGCAAACTTTTAAACTGCTCGTTTTGTTTTATTTCCGCCATGTAAAAGGCCATATCTAAGGCGAAAACATCATTGAAATTTTCTTTAAATTTAGACAACAATGTCAGCTGAGCCATCATCATGATATTAAATTTCCCTTGATGATCGTTTCCATAAAGTTGGGCTATGAAAGATGCCACCATTTGGGGTGTTTTGCACTTTAACATTTCATCCATGGCCACTCGGAAAATTTCAAATATAAGATCTTTGTTACTATACGTTCCTATTAGGCAGTCCACAAAGTTATGAAGTTTGTATTGGACATCGTTGGATTCACTCGAAATATTGGCCAATTGGTGGCTATATTTGGTAGTCAGATGATTTTGAATTTCATCGAACAGTTTGGAATTCGATTGCACTGATTGGTAAGCTGTGTTGATATCGTATCGTACATCTGCTAGTACGAAGTTGGAACGTGACATCACAACCAAGAGAAATATGAATACTAGTCTGCAGCTCATCTTGACGGTTGAAAAGAAACTAAACACTCTTCGGCGCCACACAATTCAAAGTAAGCTGATAAGGATTTAAATTTCGCATTATCAAAAGCTGCTTTAAGGTCATACGTTTTACTTGAATACAAGAAACATTGCGAATTTTAAGAAAAGATAATATTGTGGGTTTTTCAAACGATTCAGGTCACGAAAGGTTATCAGTGTGAGCTAACATTTTTGGAGAATTGTCATAGAAAAAACCAACGCCTAAACAGCAAAAAAATTTTCGAATTCTTAGCTTAGAATTGTGGTGTACCGATACCGAGTAAATAACGGAAAGATACACATCAAAATTACATTGAGACAAAAATGGAAAAAAGGTTAGGCATAACTAAACGCTTACGCTAGAAATAAGCGCTATTTTCATTGTATCGAACCGGATTTTAAGTCCGGTCAGACTATTTCTTGAAATATAACTAATTAGTAACCGGTTACTTATGACATGAGTGAGCGAGTGCAATATACTTTAAAGATGTATGATGTTTTTGTAAAAGAAAGGGATACAAGATATATCAGAATGCACGATGCACGTAGATTCGTCATTTTGCTCTTCACCCCCTTTATTAAGACAGAGGGTATATTCACTTTGGTCTGATGTTTGTAACACCAAGAAGGAGACGTGAGTTGATTTAGCCCTATCCGTCTGTCCGTCTGACCGTCTGTCCGTCCTCTTTTATTGTAAACACTATGGCCGGAGCTAGAAAAAAGCTAGGGATTCCAAATTTTGGATTTATCCTTTTTAGGCCCTAGAAGGATATGGCATTGCAAATGGACGAAATCGGTCAACTGCCACGCCTACCTCCCATATAAGTGAAAATCGTGTTTTTACCGAAATTTTAAGATTTCATCAAAACAGTATGAAATTTTGTATAGGATGGTTTTGGGGTCACTGATTTTGAATTTGATGTCGGAATTTAAAAATTCAAGATGGCGGATCCAATATGGCCCAGTAGGTGTAGGTTATATATAAGTCAGCTTGCCCGACTGAAACTTACTCACTTGTTTAATCTTTTCTATCGTAGTGTGGCCGCTGTGATCTTTACATAAATGACGGGTGGTTTGCCAAAACCTTCAACCCAAACGTGAGATTTGCGGGCAACACCATAAACTTTTACATTTTAAGCTAATTGTGAGTTTTCTCCCCTCCAGTTAAAACTTTCAAATAAATTTTTGACCAACTTTGATAACAAAATATGCACAACTTCCAAGCCCAACTAAAGCCATGCAAAGTAAGCAAACAAATGTTTTCCCAATAATTACAAAAACACCCAAAAGAAAAGGAAAAACAACCCCCCTCCCTACGTAAATTAACACTGATATGGGTTTCAAATTTACAAATTCTCAAATGAAATGACTTTGATTGTCTTAAGACTCTATGCAAGAAGAGAGAAAGACGCTTTTAATCCTTAACTGATAAGGGATCACAATGCCAACGAGGACGTTACGAAGCACGAAGCGAAGCGATACTGTAACAATAACAATAACAATAACAACAACAATAACAACAACACAAGCCAAACCAACCCAAGCATACTATACAACAACAGGAAAATATGCAAATTTTTCGGTTAGAAAGAAAATTTTTTTTCTGGGGAAAAGTTCTACAAAATGACCAACAGCAGTCAGTGAATCGAACTGAAGAAGCCAGGCGTTTGCTATGGTTGGGGAAATTTTCACAAAATTATTAGATATTTGCGAAGCTAAACGAGAGTTTAACAGGGAATTAAAAGTTTGCTGTATTGCCTTTGCAACCCATAAATAAATTATGCATGTAAGAAGGGAAAGATACAATGTAACCGTAGACAGTTTGGATTTGGTCATCAAGTAAAGGGAAATGGCCAAAGGAATCACGAAATCACGAAACAAACTGATGTCTTCCGATATGTGTGATAAAGTTGCTTCTGTAACGCTTGTATTGTGAAAGATTTCATTTAATTTAAGGCGTGTTTGTGTGTCCTTTACGAGACATTTTAAATGAAATTGCAATAATAACATTTACTATGAGATTAGTTGGGGATTTGTGGAAATATTATTGGTATTAGTTTCCATTTTTGAATGAAGATTAAGTGTTGATGAAGATGAACTGAATTGGTTTTGGAATTGTATTTAATTGAAAGAACATTTAATCTTTGATGCAAAGTCCACAAATAATTATTATTTATATGCCGTGAAAAAACCCACCCCCCCCACCAACCAAATGGATTAGGTCAGTGTGGCTTCAGACTAGATATTCAGATTATGTCTGGAAATCCTGGAAAAGCCCCAATCGGCATTCACCATCGACATTCACCTCACTCAACAGTATGTCAGGGAAGCATCTATACGTCTCCATACAGGCAGAGTAAAAATATGATCGTAGAGATCATACCTTTTTTGCTATAATAATATTATGGTTGTAGCGATCATTGATGGTTGAGGTGACAAAGCGAATGATTTCAGGGATCATAATATGATACAGGCAATAATATATTATAATATTGAATATTCTATAATGATAATGGCAATCATATAATGATCGATTTGAATGATAAAGGTTTAATCATAACATGATTCCATTGAAATATGTTTCTGTACAACCCATGTTTTTTCTCTCCATGTATCATCCACAGGGGTGTTTTTCTGCTATGCTTATGCAGTGGTGGCCGTGGTGTAAGACCTCTGCTTCACGATCGGAAGGTATCGGGTTCGACTCCCACCTGGGGCAAGGCAGAAATTTATTTTCTGTTTTTCTGTGTAGACCGGCACTCTCTCGCCAAGTTCTGGCAATCTTGGGAGAGTAAAACTTGCTACGAAAAAGCTTCTTCTTTGGGAGTCCTGCCGTTCGGAACCGGCATTAAAACTGTAGGTTCACAATTATCATATACACTTGCCCATGATAATTGCATTAAGAAGCTGGGCCCAAACCCCACGAGGGTTGTAGTGCCAAATATGTAAAATTCTCTGTAAGATCTATTCTCTGTAAGAAAATTCTCTGTAAGATCTATGGTCCACTTGCGTCAATGCGAACTGCCGAGTACCGAATCAGATGCAATACTTCGATCATGTCATAGTTAGGCGCAAACAAGTTGAGGTTGTATCGAACGGATCAACGAAAAAAATGTTAAAGGGAAAAAGGTCATCAGTGGAAGGCTTGGAAGAGAGCAACCACGTCTCAGATGAAAGGATCAGGTGAAGAACAACCTGATCGCCCTTGGTATAATTAACTGGCATCAGCACGCGCAAGAAAGAGATAATTGCAGAGGGTCTCTGGACGCGTATATCGTAAGACGTCTAACTCGATTTTTAAGTAATTGGAAGAGGGCGGCGTCTATTGCTTTGGGCCCCAGATGAAAACATAACAAGTGAGTAAGTTTCAGTCGGGCAAGCCGACTTATATATACCCTACACCTACTGGGCCATATTGTATCCGCCATCTTGAATTTTGAAAATGCGACATCAAATTCGAAATCAGCGACCCCAAAAAAACCCCTATGATGAAATCTTAAAATTTCGGTAAAAACATAATTTTCACTTATATGGGAGGTAGGCGTGGCAGTCGACCGATTCCGCCCATTTTCAATACCAACTCCTTCTAGGACCTAAGAAGGATAAATACAAAATTTGGGATCCCTAGCTTTCTTCTAGCTCCTCCAATCGTGCTTACAAGAAAAGAGGACGGACAGACGGATAGGGCTAAATCAACTCAGGAGATGACGCTGATCAAGAATATATATATGAGGTGTAGGGTATAAAAATACTACAACAATAAAAACTCTTCACCTATAAAAATTCTTGTGAGAGATTTTGACTAGGGATGTGACGGAGCATCCGCAAGATATACGCAAAAAATTCTCTCAAAATCCGCACCCGCAAACATACGCATCCGCATGTTTTCGGATATGCGGATGTGCGGGTGTGTGTTGAAGAGAAGGTGTAACCAATTTCAACTATATATGCGGATATCATGCGGATGCTCCGTTACATCGCTAATTTTTACACTGAATTTTGCCTATTTTTTTTTTGTTAAGATGTCATGAAGTAAGTATGTATAAATAGAAAAACCCCCAACAGCAGCAGTAAACTTTCGCCACCAACAACGCCATTTTGTGATTTTGCTGACTTGTGACTTCGGAGAACCCTTGGCTTTTTGTCACTAATTTCATTAATTTAAATACAAATTTCCACTGACATTTTCATATTTTTGCAAAATGTTTTCCCTTCGAAGTAGTACAGCAACACAAACACCTCCGCCCACCTAAAAAAAAATATTTTCTATTTACAGCGGTTTTTGTGTTGTTGCTGCTGCTGCTGCTAGTAGCAACGAAATCTCTCGCTGCCGCCAATGCTATTTTTGGCTGCCATTTGCGGTTGCGGCAGGTTGAATTAGAAACCGGAAGCATAATTGTGCATGCTGTGATTGTATTTGCTGTAGTTTTGGTTGATGTCGTTGTTATTGTTGTTATTGTTATTGTTATTGTTGTTGTTGCTGAGTGTGTTGGTGTATGAATGACAAATACAATTAAGTTAATGTAGTGTGCGTGCCTAGAAGGGGGAAAAAGCACCTTTACAGTTAGGTACACTGTTGTTCGATGTTGTTGTTGTTGCTTTTGTTTATAATTTGTTGTAAATTAAATGAGTTTCACACAAAATTGAAACAGTAAATGTAATTAAAAAAAAACTTTATTAAAATAATAGATTTCCATTTGCGGGTGCTGCTGCTGCATTATAAAGTTGTCGTTAGGTGTTTTTGGGTTGTTTTTGCTTTTGTTTTTTAGTTTTAATATGTTTCTGCTCTAATGAGTTGAGCGCCAAATATGTCAAAAACAGTTTGTAGACTGACTGTTGTTGCCCGTAGTGAATAAGTTTCCATTTTTGATATTTGCCGTGGATTACCGCAGGAGGTATTCACATACATAGTTTGTATGAACAGAAGAGGATCGTTTAAAATTAAATTAAAAATAATTGTAAATTATTTAAAATTTTTATTATAATTTAATGTTAGGTCAAGTCATTTATCTATATAAATAAAAGAGACGTATATGTTTGTCGCGAGTGGACGTTATAACTACTGTTACGATTTTCATTTGGGTTCATGCTTTTCTCGTGAATACTGAGATCAAGTTCGAGAATTAGCCAAATCGGACAAAAACTGGGCGTGGCTCCCATATAACGAAAAATATTGTCAACATTTTCTAAGTCTTTTTTATTGCTGTATTCGATTTGAAATGTTTGGAAATGGATTTTTGAATAGGTCAAAATGGGGTCTTGAGATTAAAAATTTTGTTGTTGTATTTTATTTGAAAATTTTTGGAAACGGATTTTGAACGTGGTCCGAGTCTCCGAATACACCTATAACTGGCTCAAAATGGGGTCTTGAGACCAAATTTTTTTATGTTCGAGATACTTCTAATTGGATCATACTGTGTGGGGGGTATTTCAGCTTCGGCATAGTCTTTATTCATTCCTCAACTAGGAATTTGAAACAAAATAGGGGCAAGAAATAACATCTGCAAAAGCCACTGGACTTACATAAGAAGAACAAGCCAGCAATGACACACTAGGCAGTTGGTCTAATCCAACCTGACATGAATCACACAATTCTTTTGGTTATTACAAGAGATGTTTTTCCAGTCTATACAAAATAAAAACAAGTGAGTAAGTTTCAGTCGGGCAAGCTGACTTATATATACCCTACACCTACTGGGCCATATTGGATCCGCCATCTTGAATTTTTAAATTCCGACATCAAATTCGAAATCAGCGACCCCGAAAACCCCACTATACAAAATTTCATACTGTTTTGATGAAATCTCGGTAAAAACACGATTTTCACTTATATGGGAGGTAGGTGTGGCAGTCGACCGATTTCGTCCATTTGCAATACCAAATCCTTCTAGGGCCTAAAAAGGATAAATCCAAAATTTGGCATCCCTAGCTTTCTTCTAGCTCCTGCAATCGTGTTTACAAGAAAAGAGGACGGACGGACAGACGGATATGGCTAAGGTGACGCTGATCAAGAATTTATATACTTTTCCATACCGGACATGCCTCCTTCTTGGTACAAACATCAGACCAAAGTGAATATACCCATACCTCATGAGGTGTAGGGTATCAAAAACGGATTTTTTTTTGTATATTTTCTGTACATTTCTTGCATATTTTTGGCATATTTCTTGCATATGATTTTGCATATAAATCTGCTCTCCAGTAATGAGAGATATTTTGGGACTTGGAAAATTCCGCTTCCTTTTTTCTCAGACTTTATCTTAGCTGGGAGAAGAAAAGCTTTCAAAATTAAGATGAAAAATTCTTGTTAGAATTATTATAGGCATAAGCAGTGTTTGGTTTTTAATTACCTTAAGAATGTATTGGATTTTTGGGGCCATAACATCAGAAAGTGACAATATTCGAAGTAAACAGTTCAATTCTTTTGTGTACCTGTCTGTCATTTCACAACATAGTAATTATTGAGCTACTTATTGAGTTAAAATTTTTACAATTCCCGGGTAATTTTTTGTAGCTCCAAAAAGTATGCAACAAATTTTTTTTATTATAATTCAAGCTTTTAATTACACACTCTTATAAACACTTTCAATAAATTTCATTTAAAAACTATTTCCAAGAACTAACTGCATAACAATCGCACTATCAACCCCGAGTTCAATTAGCTTTAATTAACTGAAATTGAATGGGGGTAAAAATCTATTTAAACGATTAATTCAATTTGTGAAATATTATTATTTTCCAGCAATTTGCTTGGCCAACAACAGAACAAAGCCAAACTGATTTCCATGCAATTTGTGCTGATACAAATTTTGTAATCCTCTAAAAAGTAATTAACGCATAAATTGCATAAATATTTTAACAAATGCAAACCGAAAACAAGAACAAATGCCAAAGTACATATACAAAAAAATTATAAACCAAAATTATAACAATATTCCACAGTATCTGGACTAATTTGTCGTGAAAACGTTCACAATTTTTGCATGTGCATCTCATAATTGAACAAACATAATGCATAATTGATAATTAATTGCGAATTTATGCATGAACTCCAAATAATTTAAATTCAAAATGCCAAATTGATAATAACATAACTAATATTTTTCGAATTTATCAAGCGATAATAATTTTGTCATGACGCATACGAAATGTTTAACAGATTATTGTTGTTACTATTGTTGTTGTTGTTGGTGTTTGGTCCACATAATGAAAATGTTAAATTTGGCTTTTAATAAACAAATCAAATGGACAATGAATTAACTTGCTGGCAAATCGCTTTTCCATGGGTTGCGGACGAATGATTTTGAATGCGGTTGTTGTTGCCGTTGCTGCTATTGTTGCTATTGTTTCGGTATTTTCCACTGCATACGTACGAAATTTTGCCAATTTAAATTGTCACAACTAATGCGAAACTATTTTGGCCCAAAATACATATCGTCTAAACAGCCAGCAGCAGGAATATTCACACACAAATATTTAATACAAAAAAAAAAGTAGAACAAAAAAACCTTAGCCATTGTCCAGTGGAACCGCACAGAAACTTTATTCATTTAAATTTTCGTAACACACAAAAACCAACGAAAAGTGGACACGAAACAATTTCCAAATGGACTTCGAATGGCGAGGGGGCTGCTGTGGCGGTGGCGCCTGAACGATGCTGAGTTAAGTTGTATGTAGTCTCAGTTGGATGGGTGTTGGGTTTCTGGTCTGGTTTCGACTACAAAACTTAGTTTTTCCCATTTTCGAACAAATGAGCTGATTACATTGAAATGCCGCTGCATTTGCATTTAATTTATTTCATTTAAAAAAGTGCTTGGTTAGGAAATTGAGTTACTTCTTTTTTGTTTCGTTGAAATTTGTTTCCATATTATTTATTCCAGAGAGGAACATAAAAAAATTAAATGCTTTCGTGTAAGTGCATTTGCGATTATTTGATAACACATTCATGTGAGGGAGCACACACACTTATTCATTTAACTATTTGTATTTATTATGAGCCCTCGGAATGATGTACTGAATCAACGTCTTACTTTAATGATTTTATGAGCGCTCGAAATTGTGACTCCAAAAAGTTTCTTTTTCTGTTGATTTGAATCATTTGAAGAGGATTGAACTATTTTTGTACATCTTCACTGACTTTTTTCACAACCTTTTGTTAGATGACAAAGAGGAGCCATATTCACAGGACTCTTTGCGAGTGTAAAAGCTTCTAAAGACCCATACAAAAATATCTCTTCGAAATCATGTTGTTTGCTGAATCCAGTCAGACATTGTGAAATATGACTTCAGAAATTCAAAACATATGGAAAGGCTATGAAAAAGATATCGGTAAGTACTTTAAGTGAGATAACAACTCTACATCATTTCATACAACCAAATTTTACAAAATTGTATATTAAAGTGTATTAGTAAATAATCACTTTCTTCAGTAAAGTCCAAAGAAGCAGAAAAATTCGAGATCATCCCATTTGTCACTGTAGATTCACTCAGTCATTTTATATTGACGCCGCTCTACATACAAATGTTCATCAGGTTCATCACTCCAATTGCCCTTAAATGAGGTCTCGCCTTCATAGAGGGAACGAATTGTGGAATATCATGTCAGATGTCGTTAAGGATAAGAGATCTTTGTGGTATTGCTACTAGCCCCCATCCTAACCTATGTCCGAATTGTATTGGAAATGTCTAACTGTTGGAAATACGATCTGTCCAGAAAAAACCGTAGAATATTTGCAGTTCAAATTCTTTTTTAATAAAATTGCAATTTAGTAAAAAAATTATTTTTTATTTGTAAAATTTTTCAAAATTATTTTTTAAAAGACTAGCGCGGCGTTGCTTGGACATGTACTAACAGTAGTGACAGTACTCTGCCATTAACCTGCCATTGCCAGGATAAATTTAAGTGTTTCTGAGTTTGTCAGAGTAAGGGGAGTTATTCCTCACAGTCCTTTTCCTTAACCCCCGACCTTAATATTTGAAATCAGACATCCCGAAAGTTTAAGATACTTTGAAATTTATACACCCAGAAAAAGAACAACTAAAACCAAAAAAAAACCTAAAAACAAAAAAAAATCACCTCAAATCAAGCAATAAACCGTCATAAAAGTCTGGTAAAGTTGAAAATTTTAAAAACAAGTACGAACAACCTCACGTTGAACTGGACAATTTAATTTTGAAGTTCTTTTCTGCTTACTTTGAAAATTTCAACTTCAACTTGAGGTGGTGCATTTTTATTTCGAAATTTCAAATTTTTATTTTCAGGTGGTTCAATCCCAATTTGAAATTGTTCATTCTTATTGGCAGCGAAAATGAACCACCTTAAGTCAAGCTTGTAACGTTCATGATAGTCTGGTAAAGTATAATATACTCAAAACAAGTACGAACAACCTCACTTTGAAGATGTTGAGTTCTATTTGAGGTAGTGCATTTTTATTTCAAAATTGTACAATTTTTATTTTAAAGTGGTGCAATTTCAGTTTGAGATTGTCAATTTTATTTCAAAGTAGACGTCTTTTGTTTGACGTAATTCAACTTAATTTTACCGTTATTTTAATGAAGTTATTTTTAATGAAGTTGCTTTAACGTACACAGCACCGTTTTAAAACACAACTGAAAACGTTTCACTTTTTGAAGATTGTATGAGTTACTGGGTTCGAATCTCAGGCAGACCTAATTTTTTTTTGATTCTTGTTTTTATATTTGGGCAAAAAAAGAAACGATCTGCATTTCCCGATTTTAATTTTGTTGCATTTTTGAGGTACTGAACGTCGATTTCAAGAAATCTACAGTTAGCAGAGCAAATCAAACCCCGGATTCGTGACCAGCGACCCCTCAAAAAAAAAGAATACAAAAAGTAATGTGTTAGAAAGGAAACAAAATATAAATTGCTCCGACTGAGATTCGATTTCATTTCGTTTTCAGTTATATTTCAGAACTGAAACCGTTTCAAATCCTAATTAAGCAGTATATGTATGCAGTTAAAACATTGCAAAATACACACAGCGGTAGGCAAGCGTGCTAAGGGGAGCGTCTATGAATCCGTAAGTAAACAAAAATTTAAACCATTTCTTTATTTCGTAAATAAAATATAACAATGAAATATCAATAAATAAATTTGTTTAAAGAAATAATTTAGAGTAAAAAAAATACAAATCTAAATTTAATTTTAAATAAAAATTTTTTTTATGTGATTTTAAAAATAGGCCTTTCCAACAACCTTTTTTGTATTTTCAATTCATGAAATCATAAACATTTCAGTCTTGAAACAACAACATTTGCGTCTCAATTCATCAATGTGCCGTTTTAATTCATTAATGGGCAGTTTCAAAAAAATATTAACGTTTTGTTGTCAAAATCAGAACATTCAGTTTTGGCTGGAAATTGACAACGGTTCGGAACGTTTTGACAACGTTTCGTTTTGTTTTTTTTTCTCAGTGTAGAAATAAGTACGATACGTTTTTTTCTGTGTGTATTAATTTAATTAGTTTCAACTCTTATTTCCATAGTATTATGTCCTATGTCTAATTTTTATAGTATTCTGAGTGTATCTCCATAGATTTTTAAAAATACTTACAAATACTTTTTCAACTTTAATTTATTTAAATATTGAGAAAGTAGCATAACCACCAATTATAATTTCTGTATTCTTATCATTTACTTTTGATATAATCCCCAGAAAAACAGAGCCAAAAACGCCACAAAAGAACTTCACACAATCAGTTAAAAGTAAAACCCAAAACTAAAGCTTAAATCAGACAACATCAAGTCAACTTTGCTGGGGTCCAGAGCAAAACAAGACACCAAACAGGAGAACAGACCAGCCAACCAACACCAGCCAACATTTGTTTGTGTAAACTGTAAACTGTCGCCAAACTTGCAACAGTCCATTATTTGACCAAATCTTAACAAATACCAACGAGAAAATTTCATTTCCAAACAAAGAAGGGAAAACTTTTTGTGCGACAGAGTAAAACTTAAAAGTTGGTAACACTTTATACTTTTCCAAAAAAAGCAAAAACAAAAAAAAAAAAAAAAAAAAGACAAAATAAAATGTCCAAAAAAATAACCCATAAACGTGTATACCAAAAAAAAAAACACCCAGGAAGTAGCCAAGGCAGACAGATGAACAAACTTCAAGCAATTAAAATTATTTGGACAAAGGCTGAAACAAAGGAAATGTAGAAGGGACTTACAATATGAGAATATGAGGAATGTGGAAAATTTTTCCAAAATAAAAACGAAGAAGAACTTTACTAACTGGGAAAAGTTCCAAAGCAGACCACCTAAGACTGAGCCAGGAGAGTTATATGTTGAGAGTTGTATAAGACAGACCCACAAGCGAAGAAGAAACTTTTTCGAACACGAAAACCAATCGAAATCAATGTTTCTGGTAAATCCTTTTGACCAGCAAAAAAAAAAACAAAATACACACGAAAACCCAACCAAAGTCGCCTACAATAATTTCGCCTCTTGATCGCACAAGAACACAAGAGTGGCCCTTCGAAGGAAACATCGAAAAAAAAGCCAAGGAAAAAACTTTCACTTTTCGAAAAAAAAGAAAAAAAAAAGCAAGAAAAACAGTCAGAAAATCTGAGGAAAAACTGCCGGGAAAACTTTGGCCGTAAAATATGTTTTCTTAAATAATGAAAGTCATTAACCAGACAAAAACCGAAAACCGCACACAACGTTGCACCACAGTGAACTGAACTTTTCGGACAATTAAAAGAGGAAAGAAATAATAATAGGAGAACAGCAAAAAGAGAAAAAAAAAATACTCAAAGATGCAACACTGTTTTGGCAGCCAATACTTAAGTCAAAGCCAAGGTAATGCCAGAGATAACTTGGCTTAAGTTGAAAGTTTCATCTTCTGTTTTTAAGTGGGGAATTTAAAGGGGAAGAGTTTATAGAGAATAACAAGGTGGCAGACCGGTTAAGGGAAAAGTGTAGCCTTTTGTTGTGAGTTTATTTCCCTTTGATGCTTCAACGTGTTGCTGGACTTAATTGTTGGAAATTTAATTTGCCCAAGAACAAAGAAGGAGTTTTCTATGGTAAATCAATTTATCACTAAAATATGTATATAATCAAATTATATATTGTCTCTAAAATTGCTTACGCATGTTTGTGAATTAAAAGCCAACATGCCAACAGTTGTTTTCCCAAATATCTGACCACAAAAATACTCGTCTGTAAACCATTTAAAATAATTTTTCTCTTATTCACAATTATTTGTAAGTAATAAAATAAAATTTTTCGCAAAGAGTTGACAGCACTGCTGAAATACAGAATACTGTTGTTGGCCACAAAAATGCACAAGGATTCATCATTGTGTGTAATAAATTTCATATGAAAAATATATTTTAATAAATATAAAAACCCAAGCAATTTACGAATTCAAAGTATAAAATTCCACAATACCGAAATTTTAATGGAGAATATGTCGCTGCTGACAGTTGGTTGGTTGCTGGTCGGTTTACAACAAAATGGAAAATACAAAAATTTATTTATATTTTAAAAAGGATATTCATTTATAATAATTATTATTTATTAAATTAATTTTAATTGGGATGCCACCAGTATAAATTGATTTGAATATTTTGGTTAGGTCTACCAGTATAGAAATTTACACTTTTTGACTTTTGCGTATTATTAAAATGAAAAATTTTATTTAATTTTAGCAAAAATTGTATTGAAAGTCGCTGCCTTGGGTCAAAACTCAGAGCAGTTGAGAAAAATACACTAAAAATGCCTTTTAGAAGGTGAAAAATACAAGAAGAAAATTGGTTTTATATTTTTTTTCTTTACATAAGAATTTCCAGTTTAAATTAATAGAATTTCAATTAATCAATAAATCAAATTTACACTGAAAAAAATTAAAGAGTTAAAACGAAGTAAATTTGGTCCGTGATACGACGATATTTTTTTTTTTTAATCTAGGCAATTTTTCCTAATTTTTAAAAACTGCATAGACTGTTTTTAAAGAAACAAGTATTTCAAAAAAGAAATAGCCTAAAAAATTTAAATATTTGTCATGAATAAGAAATTCCTGCTTGCCCCATTCGGGATTAGAACCAGATACCCTTTGATACTGAAGCAAAGGTCCCAAGGACCACTGGCCGCCATACACTGAGAAAAAAATTAAATGAAATAATGAAACGTTGTCAAATCCTACCGAAACGTCAATCCAAAACTACATGTTCGGATTCTGCCCACTAAATGTTTAAAATTTTTTGTAGCCTGGGTGGGTTCAATTCATCAATGAACCGATCCAATTACATTTTAAGGCTGAAATGTTGATGTTTCGCAACTGAACATTTGGTTTTTTAACTGAAATGTTAATAACTTGAGACGGCCGTGTTGACGTTTTGCGACTGACCCGTTGACTCTATTAACAATGCTTCCGACATTCTTTCGTAGGCGGGATGGCAATGCTGCTGTTTAAATAATGCTTTTTTTTGCATGTTCGATTATTGTCACTGTTTCAAGTTATATTTTAGCCCGGTGATATTTAAGCGCAGTGACGAATTTTTAATACCGATTCCTGTTTCAAAATATAATTATGTAATTTTGCATTTTTTTTTTCAGTGTAATTTCAAAGAAATATTCCTGTCATGTAAGATATTTATATTTTTAAATTTAAAGTCAAAACATTTACTCATCTTAAGTAAAATTTCAAAGGTATTCATTGCCTTTTTTTCTTTGGATCAAAGCATTTTTCTTTAACTGGAGTATTTTTTTTTCAGTGTGAGAATAATATTCCGGTATTATCCACTGTGTTGTTGATATTAGGGTGTGCCACTAATTTGTATAAGAGATTTAGTTTTATTTAGTGTCCCAAAGTAAACAAAATTTTGTATATTGGTCTCAGGAGGATCAAAATCCGGAAAAAATAATTTTAGTTTATTCTTGTATTATTCTGGTTCTGAATGGTATTTTTATTTATTTTTTTTTGTTTGGCCCCTATAATACATTTTTAAACGATTTACCCAACTTTACCCTACAAATTGTGATGAGTGTGCAACAACACTACGAACTGGGTTTTTTATTTTTGATAAGATTTATGACACGAAACATTTTTTAAAATATTTTTAAAAAGGTTAAAAATACAGGGAAAACATTATTTGTTCCCCGCGCTAGGACAACGATAAGAATGTGGCATTACTTTTTGTTTTTATTTTTATTGAACCATGGTGGGGGAAACTACTACTTCATTGCCATTCCGTTTCCGTTCCATTTCAAAAATTGTTTCATTCCGTTCTCTCTTCGAGTTTGTTCCAATTCAATCTTGTTCCGATTGATTTTTATTTGGTGCCCGTTTCATTCTCATCACATTCCTTTTGCGCTTACAAGTGAATTTTTATTTGTATTTTATTCTGGTCTAGTTGCAAGTCTTAATAGTTCCATTTTCATTTCGTTCTTCAAAAGGCTCCAAATATTGGTAGTTGTTTGTACCCTGAATGAATAATTTTTAAAGACACATCCAGTAGCATTAACAATTACTTGTTAATCCACTTGTACTGGATATATGTTGCTGGTAATGTATATGCTCGCTAAAAATATGCCGTTTATCCAGGCGCATTCAACGAAAGGCAATTGCCAACATTTGCGCAAGTGCAAAACCGACCGTGTTGCAGGCGACGAATCGTTGTCGATGAGAAACTTTTGCAAGCAAAAAAGTTCAATCTGAAATGCAGGAAAATATAATTTCTTATTCTACCAAAGCTCTACTAGAGTAATCCAACCATTTTGCTAGAATCATCCTCAATAGCATTGCCTTCAAATGTCAGCAAGTCGTTGGCCAGGGTCTTTTGAATATTCGAAATATCATTTGTTATATGGACTAACAGCAATGGAAATATTAGACATACGCTACAGAGTAAGCATCCAGGCCAGAGAGTCTTTTTCCTTGTGAACCAATACATACTGTATGTTAGAATGAGAATGTCGAACATCAATTCGGCAACAAAGAAGAAGCTCACGTATTTCTCAAACTCCATGCACCGCCTGCTGAATGTTTTTGTAGAATTCGTGCAGCATCATTAATCCAATAAATGCTATCAGCTTGATCAGATACGGTTGCAGCGTAAGTATTATGCTTACTAGAGTGGCACCCTCGTCTTCAATGAGGTACAAGATGAATGCGTCCACCAACACATGGTTAAATGCAACAATAAGGAAAATCCACCATCTGAAGTGGAATTCATTTCGCCCGCAAATATTCACAGATCGATCGTAAATGCCCTTAAAGGAGTTGAGCAGGGCCTCAATTTCACTCAGATGAAAGATATTAATGTAGTTGAAGTAGAATGTTGCGCCGCTCCTCATGTATACGACAGCCACCAATGATAAGGAGTAAATTTGATGCAATGCAGTTCTACCGCTTATATCCCTCACAAATGAACGCAAATATGTAATGGTCAAGATAGTTACGAAAACTAAAAACATCAGCGTGGCTGCTGACAGAAGACAGTTGCACACGCGTAAGATCCATTTTAGTATGGTATTGCTCTGGAAAATTCTTTTGCGCTTGTTGAATGTGAAAGTGTTGACACACGTCATTGTGCAGAGTATTTGCAGCAAGCACAATGTTATCTTTAGTGTTGCCATAGTCCAACTGAACTTAACTTACTACTGCCAAATAAGTGTTCGCGCGAGAGGTCGATTACCTTTACTGCCTAAAAATAACTATCGGAAATACTTTGCAATGCAGTAATTGGCCATTAGTGGAAGTCATCAAAGGTTAAATATTTCTATAAAAAAATAAACGGTAGAACCAAAAAAAAATGCAGCAACATTCGAAATGTAATCGACAAAATTACTAACAATTTTGCACTCGTCCTCTTGAATTTACATATTTAAACACATTTGTACAGGAGAGCGAAAGTGGAAATATCAATCAATCCCCATCTTCTACAACATTAATTGAAAATTACTATTAACTGCAATATTCCAAAACATTTGTATACCCTCAAGTTTCCAGGAGTATGTGGTTTTTGTCACACCGTTTGTAATGCCGGAGGCGTGGCAGGTATGGAAAATATATATATTCTTGATCAGCATCATGTCCTGGCTCGATTTAGCTATGTCTGTCTGTCCGTCCGTCATTTCGCATGCTAACTTTTTTCGCTTATTTTTGGAGGGTACTGAAAATGATCCACATCGGACAATGAAAATGGACACCAAATTTATTTATTTGTTTGGAAATTATGCGGGAAACGAGATAGGAATGGAACTGGAACAAAATGGGATTGGAACAAAATTTTGAACGGCTAATTTTTTAATTAGTTGGAAAGGATGCCGGAAAAGAAATGGGAATGGAACTGGAACGAAATGGAATTGAACCGGAGTAAAATGGAATTGGAACAAAATTTTGAAATGGACGAGAATGAAGTTGAAATAGAAATTATCGAAAACTATTGATTAATATAGATAAATATCGAAAAAATTCAGCTACCTCAGCTAAAAATATGTACCTACTTTTTCGACTTTTTCTTTGGGGGTCATACAATTTGTTATGGATGCAACAAGTTGCGCTATTCAAAAACAAACCACTTAATTAGTAAAATAAAGCTTCGCAACTTAGTAGCTGCTTCAGTTGGAACTCAATTTGACTTGAATATAGACAAATGCCAGCCAAAAACGAAAGCACGCACACAACTATTATGTTTGTATAGCCTCGCGAGACTATGGATTGCCTAGCTCTGATACTGAACAAAAAACATGAGTTCATGTAAAAAACTTTTGAAAAATATTTTATTTTGAAACCAAAATTGGATATTAAAAAAAGTTGTCTCTAAAATTATTTTTAAGAATTATTTTAAAAAAAAATATTTAATATTTTAAATTTTAAAATTAGTGTTATACTTTAAAGGCGTTGATCTGGCAACGCTGCCAGTGAATAGTTAATAGATATGTGATAGAGAGCGCTCTTATACAAAAGACGGTCGTTTTGGTGAACTAACCAGCATAGCAAATACTACAACCACAAGCTTACTCCGAAAGGTGAACTACTTGTACACCAAAGTTTTTGGTGAATTATGACCTGAAGAGTGTTGTCACTGCCCAAAAAAATTATATACAAATATTTTCTCAAAAGGATATGAAATTATGGAAAAAATACATAAAAGAAATATATACAATACCAGCAGGGACGTAACCAGGGGGGGGGGGGGGATTGGGGTGTTCGAACCCCCCGAAATCTATGAAGTAATAGAAAAATTTATGAAATTGTTATGAAATTTGACAGAATTTAAGAGAAACTTCCGTATCTGATTGATATTTTATTTTATTAAAAACTTTCGTGTACCAAAAACTGGAAAAATTCCAGTTCTAGCATTCGTTATTTAGCTTCGAATATCACGGTTTACATTTACATCAAAGTGAAACACCTTCTGAAAGTTTATAGTTATTCGAAATTTTCTGTGAATCAAATGAAAGTGTTTTCCAAAATGAAAGCTAGGATGTATTCATGAAGGGGAGAAGGGTTTGGAGTGCCGAACCCCCCCGAAATATATGAACACAATACGTCGATTTGAGAATAAATCCTTTTTTCAAAAACTCCCATCGGGGTTTTTTCTAAATTTTTTTAATTTTTTTTGTTTTAATTTAATTTTAAAAAAATTTTTTTTTTTTTTTATGAAAAAAGCAAAAGATTTATTTTGAAAAACGATCTACAGTTGATTTTAATTTGGTTTGCATTTTATTGTTTTTTTCTTCAGTATAAGTAAAAAAAATTTGTATAAGCCCCCCCACCGAGATTTTTTTCTTGTTACGTCCCTGAATACCAGTGTTGGTTCCGAAGGCATTAGCATTGATTTTAATTAGAATTGGAAATGGTTGATTCTTGATTCTTGATTGTTGAACTATAAAATTTGGTAGTTGCAGTTGTGTAAATAATTTTTGTGTGGAAGAATAAAAATTTCCTTTTAAATACTATAGGGGTTTTCACGAGGCCCTGTGTAACAAAGAAAAAAGTAAAGTGTAAAATAAAAAAATTTTATGACAACACAACGCCTTGAAAAAAGAAATTCAAAATTTTACACTTTACTCTTTTACTCCGTTACACAGGGCCTCGTGAAAACGCCTTATATACTTTATTACACAATCATTTAAGAAGCTATTATTCTATTCGAATTTGTAATTATTAAAACTGGCAATAAATACAATTCCTATAGATTGTTAGCATTTAACCCACTTTGAGACTGCACGTTTCTTCGTTTCATATTTTTTTCAATTACCACAGACGCATTATCTAAGAATTCGAACAACATCCGCGAGACTGCAGAGCAAAAAAATACATTATCTAGAAGATCAAAAACTAACTCCGTCTGCAGACCAAGGAAATGTTAGACAGGGAGCGTGTATTAGAAAGAGAGAAGTTGCTCGCAAAAGAAGGAAGAACAACAATGTTCAGTGGAACAAAATGCCATAACAGACAATTTAGCACCATTTTTTCAATTCGAATGATTGATGATCTAACAAGCAACACTCGCAGCAGACACAAGCTAAAAACATTTCATTTTAAACATGCTTACAAGTAGAGTAAGTAGCCTGAACCTAAACAGGCGTGCGAAAGAAGGTATGAAAACTTGAGTGGAATGAGAAGAGCCTTTTGTTGGCATGGAAGAATGGCAACTGTAAAATTTAACAGAAATTATGGTTTGAAGACAATTTCAATTTAAATAAAAAATAAAACAGGAACAACTTTTTCCAACTTAGAAGGAATTACCGTGTCCAATTCAAATTAAAATCATACGTCCATCAGCTGTAAAGATATTTCATCAAAATCCTCATTAAGATCAGCTTAAGTTTAGTAACTTAACACTATATGCTATAAACTTGATCAATTGATCCTACTGACCCAGTCGCCAGTCACTTGATGTTTCTGGTTTGTTGATTTTTTCCTTCTCTCACTCTTTGTTGTTGTTGTTATTGTAATTTACGTCATTACCCCAAGAATGTTGACGCAAAAAAAAGAAAGGAAAACTTAATCAGTTGTCATGCTAATGCCACCGATCATGGAGACTAGCACTCTCACATCTAATATTTCTACTGAAGAATGATCCGCAATTTGTTGTATAAGAAATATGTCTTTTGAATGTATTTTTGTTATAGCCTCATATCACTTCTCTAAATGGCCCCTTTTCTTACCAGTTTAGCTTACCTATTTTTTTTACAATATATTATAGTTAATTTTTTTGTTGCTTTATTTTCTTTTTCTTTCTTCTTGCGTTGACATCATTATTTTTGTGCACCAATCAAATATCCACTGCATACTGAATACCTACTGTCTGCCTGAAGTTCATTGATCAAATCATGTTGGTAAGCCGTAAGAGCCATCAACAGCAATCGTTTTGAACGTTGTCGCCGCTTGATCTGCTGTTTGTTTGGGGCCAAACGCTGTACGCTGTGTGTGCAATTGTGTGTTTCGCTTTGACTTTTTTTGCGTAGCTTCTTTCTCAACGTAAATGCTCTCAATTTTCATAATTGAAATGGTTTAGGGTAAGGGGTTCCCAAATAGAAGAAAGAAAAATGGAGGGAGTGATTTAATTTGTAAGTACTATAAAATTTAAAAGAAGAAAAAATATAAATAAAAATATTTTCAAAAAATAAATATTTTTTATAAAATTATACTTGATTTAATTTTTATTTTTTAAAACACAAACAAAAAAAAAATGTTTTTAATTTTTTTTTTGTTTTTTTTTAAAGAAAGGTTATCAAAATCGATTTTTAAAAATTTTTATCAAAATTAAGTTTTGATTTTTATAATATTTATTTTTAATTTAAACAGTGGTCCCCAGAAATGGATCACTTGTGGTAATAATACGGTTTGCACTGAGATCAGTGGTCGAATTAGTCAGATTTTTTTAAGGGTTATTTTTACTCAGTCACTGCACTGCAAAGTGAAATGCGTTATTCAGATACAACTAAAATGTGTAAAAAACTTGTAGACACTATTTACACACAAATTTACGTGTATTCACGGCAAAGTGAAATGTGTTATTCATACACAGCTAAAGTGTGTAAAACTTGTAGACACATTTTACACACAACTTTGCGTGTATAAACACTGTAAGTGCTTTTAAAAAACACGCATGTGTGTTAATAGAACATGCCAAATCTTGAATGTGTGTTTTTTTTATTTATCAAAATAAATATACACTTAAAAATGTGTGTTGTGAGTAAAATTACACACCAAAATATAGGTTCACTTTGCAGTGGTAAGTAAGAAAAACCGTTAAGGAGAAAAACCGCGTATTTGGTGATTAGGTTTATGTTTTTATTTAATACATGGTAGCACAGTTGAAATATGTGACGTGAAGTCAATAAAATAAGGTCATCTTGATTCCCTTGTTTTGTAAAGTGTTGAAATTTACGTTGAAGGTCCAAGAATATGTGGATGTTGATGCGGATGCTGGGAGCTAAATGTACTGTGTTACGCGGCTTGTAACAAAAATGTAACAAAAATGTAACAAAAATGATACTAAAAATTAATACACGCTTTCATTGTATCGACAGTATACAAAAAAACTAAGGTTTACACACAAAAGGTATACAACACACATAAGAAAATACACACTTCAAATTGTTATAATTTTCTTTTATTATCAGTTTAATAAACACATTTTCCGCTATTTAACTACGCTTTAATTACACACAGAATACGTTTTCGTGCGTTACATAGTACACGTTAAAAATTACACATTATATGTTGCTCTATTGAGCAATAATTACGTTATGGTGAGCTATAAATATACTTATTATATGTGTTAAATTAATACACTTCTTACTTATAAATAAACGCAAATTTGTGTATATAATATGTCTACAAGGTTTTACACACTTTAGGTGTGTATAAACAACGCATTTCACTTTGCAGTGTTGTAGCTGGTTCATAACTATTTTTTTATTTCAAGCTTTTTATTTTTATTGAGCTTTTCTTTAAGAGAAAATTTGTATTTTTGCTACGGAAATTTATTTGTTTTTTAAATTTCTTAAAAAAAAACCAAAAAAAATTCAATTTTTGCATTAATTTTTGTAGATACTGTCAGATTTGCTAATTCTTTTAAGAAGTATTTTAATGTCTAATTTTTTAAAATACTTTTTCATATTTACCTTTCCAACCTAATTCGAAATTATATGAAATGACATAAATTTAGGAGTCGCTGCAGTGGAGCTTCCTGCATTCAACCCAAGTCAAAACATCAAAACATTCAAACATTCAAACACTTCAAATCAACACACACCTAAAATGAAAAAAAAAATCGCCAAAGAGACGCAAACGCAGCCAGACTAGTGCAAAAGAAACCAAGCCACATAATACATTGACTTTGAGGCAGAGATAATATTCAATGCCAAAGCCAGCCCACATCCAAGCCAACTTCATTCAGTCTTCAGAGAAGGCTTCAGCCAAGCAGACGCGCATTGCGGCTAAACGGCACCACAGACAGACACTTTACTTAACTTTAGCAGAAATATTATAAAGCGTGCACTTGTGATAACACAAAGTAACGAAGTCGAAGTAGTCAGCCGCTACGAAAATCAGCCAGTCCAAAAGTTTTACTGCTTTTGCGCGCACACGTTGCCTAACTATAGTGACACGCGAGCGATTTGTTTTGATGGGAGTGCAGTGAAAAATAAGTGAATAAAAATAAAAAAAAACAAAATTTTTTAATTTAAATTTAAATTTAAATATAAATAAAATAAAAACTTAAACCAAAAATTTGCATTGAAAAAAAAACTTCGATAACTTTTTAAAAAATTTAAAATAAATCATCAATGGATTTTTTTACATTTTGTTCACAGTGGAAAGTAAAGTCTTTTCTTATGTTAATTTAAACAACAACAAAAAAGTTGCATTCAAATTCGATATTGATGAAGTTTATCTTTTCCCCTAACGGTTATCGAACTGAAATTTATCGCTTGCTTTAAGATACTTTAAATTTGAATTTCTTAATTGCTTTGTTATTTATACAAAAAAAAAAAAGCGGATTTGCATGTGGAACTCTAAGGAAAAAAGAAATTACAAAAAGATACTTAACAGTGGAAAATTTATTTATTCAACAAAAAAAAAGTACAAAACTACTTCAGTGGCCATACTAATTGTAATAAGTAGAAAGAAAATAACAACAATAATAACAAAGAAAAACTTATGTACTACTAGCCGGCCTGCTTAACTACTCGCCGGAGCTAACGTTAATTTGCAATTATATCCAATTTTGTATTTAAAAAAGATTTTTTTCTTTTCAATTCAATTGAAACTACGGTGAAGAGTACGAACTGCTGCCGGCCACAAGTGTAATCGATTTCAACTCATGTGTTAAATGAGGAAATATGTACTTAGTGTTGTGTTCACATTAAAGAATCAGTGTGAGATTTCCAATGTACCTTAAATACAACAAATTTCACACCTGAAGCAAAGTTCATTGGATTCTTGCTTTTCGCCCGCTTCGTAACTTTACAGCTGGAAGTGTTTTTTTAATACCATCATCAACTTTTATAGCCTCTAAATTCATCATCAATTTGTGTGTCAAAAAGAAATATTCGCCAGAAATATGTTTTCTTTTGTTTTCTTTTCTTTTGCCGTTGACGGTTTATTAATAACTTAATTGTGCCCACGAGCAAGCAGCTTAGGCTATTGTGATTAAAAATTTTCATAAACAAATTTTGGGTGAAATTTTACACAAACACTATTCGACTCAGTGGAATACTATATCGAGATCAAGGTATGCATATGAAATTACTTATAGAATTTTAAATTTAATTTTAGATTTCCATTGTATATTTTTATTTATTTACATAAATGTAAGTATACAATTAATGTAAAAAAAGTGGTGAACCACATGGGATGTAGTTGTAGTCATATCTAATGTCTGCTATATCAGCTGATCAGTGCGTAACAAGCTACGCCAGGAAATACGTGCGCAATTAATTGCTTACACTTTGCACTTTTTCACTGAAAATTGATTTGTTTTCCTTCCGTAAAGAAAACGACAAATGAAATATTGAAGAAAATAATTATAATTAATAATTATTTTCATTCATTTTCTATTGTTTTCTCTCGTTCACATTTGAGTTAAATGTCAACTGGTTACCAATGCAAAAGATAAACTTAGTTACACATCACTAGTACCACCTTCGACACCAGTACCACGAATTCTGGGCGCCGTGGTATATTTCATTACATTTATACTTTTGACCGCTTGTACTACTTGTACATGCTACAAGCTACTCCATTCTGATCAGCTAGTTAGTGTTGGAAAAATATTTCAACATCAGAGTTTCCTGTAAAACTTTTTAAAATCTTATGAACACTAAAAAGCAGAAAATGTCAGAGTCTTTTTTAAACTAGGAACTGCTACTCCTGCCAGCTATCATTTTTTACCTCTTTGGCACCGCTTTGTTTTGAGCACATGTCTGAAATTATACCAAGACTATAGGATTCGTTTGAGCACACTTCTGAACTTCAATTTGGAAACTATTTTGGCTACCAACTTGAGAAAGAATACAAATTTGGGTTTGATTTCCTGAATTAATTTTGCAGATGAATAGAACCTCAACTGGATCTTAAGTTGATATCCAACATTTGTAGATTACTTCCGAAAACACATGAGATTTGAGCTATCGATCAAAAGTGAGGTGGAGAAAATACAAATTAATATTTGTAGATATGTGTACAGAGGGTGCCACTTTTTTTTTTACATTTTTTTAAATTTTTTTACATGGTGTTTTTTGGAAGACAACGTCCGGAAAAAAGAAAATTGTTTTTTTTTTTACTTATGTTTTTCTAATTCTGAAATGTTTTTTTTCTCTCTTTTTCAAAATTTTAACCGTTTTTCCCATATTTGAGACCCACTGTAATACGTCTAAAGCTTATCCGATGCTCTTGAAATTTGGAGAATTTACACACAAAAAAAAAAGTCGGTAGATCTAACCGAAAAAGAGGGTTAAAAACGCTCCAACCCTCTAATGCCGGTACGTTTAACCGATGAGAGATGGTAAATTTTTTTTTCTCGGTTAAGTTGTAATTTTCAGTAAATTTGTAAAAAATTCACATTTAACCAACAATTGAGGTAAAAGAACTTACAATAACAACAACTTTTTCGATTTTTAGAACTATTTTGTGTCGAATTTTGAAAATTTATTTTAACAATTTTTTTTCGGTTCATCCAACCTGCCAGCTGGGTAAAAAAATTTACAATTTTCATACATTTTGAAAAGTTGTACATTAACAATTTTTTTCGGGTAATTTTACCCACGTTTTTTTTTTCTGTGTACTCTATCCCATACAAATAAGTGTCACTCTAGTGTACGCTGTATGTATCCAGGGGGGTGCTCTAGGGCCTCAACCAATTTCTTTAGAATGAAACAGTATTGACTACTTTAACTCCCCTTGAAGTCTTGAAAGTACTGCAGAACGGAACCTACTGCAGAACGGGCCCTACACATTTTCGTACAATGAAATACACTGCCCACGATTTTTGCAACAATTCCAGTAACGACTGGCAATTCGAAAATATCTTTTTCCACATTTACAATTCTAGAAAAAAAACTGTTAAATTGACAGCAAAAACGGTTGAAATAAATGCGTAAACTGATAATTGTAACCGTTTTCGCAGTCAATTTAACAGTTTTTCAACTGTTTCATGGTTTCTAAGAATTTTTTTTTTCTCTCGGTGTAAAAACATGTCAATAATTGTCATGAAGGACGAGTGCATTAACTGTAATCTTAATTCACTGGGGTGTTACGGTTGATCCTGAAAAGTTTATCGATCTTATATAATAGAAGAGGTCAAATCTAGAAATTGGCTAAGCCGGGTCCTGACAAAAATCCTGGGAACGGCCTGTGTAAGATCTTACAAATTCTCCTCCACGTTCTTATCCAAGGTTCATGCATTGCCAACCGAAAGAAGGTCTGTAGTTAATCTCCCTGGTTCATTTTGACAGACGATTTGCAAACAGATAGAAAATTGTAGGTCCTTAGGAGCAAAATAATATGTCCACATTGATACAAATTTTGGATAATTTTGGACAATTTCTGATTAAAATCTACTTTATTTGTTAATTTTATAAGCTTGATTTGATAACTAATCCTTAAATATGTTGTTAATCCCTAAAAAAAAATGGTTGTCAACTACTTAACTGGTTTGGATGAACAAAAATGGCAATAAAAAAGAGCGATTGCTGTGGTAATGACTTCAAAAATTAAACAAACCATAAAGCTACATACATAATCGCACTACCATTTAATCTCTTAACTAGTTTTAAATTAAATTATCAACTTACTCATAAAAAAAAACTTGTCTTAGTTCAATTTGTCATTTGAGTAAAAATTGCTTAAATGTTAATTAACATTACATAATTGAAAAGAAACTCAAATTTAATTTAACAGACCAAACTTAATGAGAGCTTTAGAGCTGTTTAACTGTCAATTAACAGAATTTTTTTAAAAGTAATACGCCCGACTGTATGAGAAATACATTGTAAACATTTTCCAAATAAACCATCACAGATGACAATCTATCATTTACTTGATGCCATTTGCATAAATATAATGATCCAGAAGAAGCCTAGTCAAAGAATACAAGAAAAAAACCCAAGACTTCTTGGGGCTTCTCATAAATAACCACATTACAGAAAAATGCCATCGAACCACATTCAACGATCCACCCAAGAATCCATAGAACTATTAAACTAATTTCACTTCTTGTCAGTGTGGTGAATGGCGTGTTTGTGCCACAATTTGTGCCCACGTTAGAAACACAAAAACCGAACAACAACAAGAACAGATGTGGCTTATACAAAACACATTATTAGGCTATTTTACACGCTTCCGATCATAAAAAAAGAAATGGGAGAACCGGAAAATTTAAGAGACAGAAGAATTGTTCAATTACTATTTCATTCGATCATACTTACTATTCTGGTACATATCACAATCGAAAATTGCCAGGCAGTAAGTTGAAAAAAAGATAAATATTTTCCATAATCTCATAATTTACCATGCAATTTTTCTATATATGCCGTTTTGTACAAGAAGCTAGAATTGAGTGATTCTTTGGTAAATAATTTGAATTCTTCAAATTGTAATTTTTTTTGTGAGTAAATTTTTTCCTTGGAAGAATATTTATTTCATTGTCTCATCTACTCGATTGAATTACATTTATTTTTTTTCAGCTGGATTTACTAGTTTTCTGTAGTAGATCCCATTCCAAACCATTCATACAAGCCAGTTGAAGAGTGCCGTGCTGCAGTAGTGCCAAAACTGGAATTTGTTTGTAGAAAGTATTTTCTTTTATGAACTAATATCGAATCAACACCAAGGCTTAGAGGGGAGAGAGAGAGGTGCTGTAAGGAGTTGGAATATCTTGAACAGAAATTGCAATTGTTTTTTTTTTATTCCACCGTGAAGGTGAAGTATGTAATTCATTGCAGTGAACTCTTTTGAAAGTAAATTGCATTTAGTCAACTTGAATTTTTTCTTTCTTTCATATTTTGTTACAATTTTCTGCAAGTGCCTTGTTGTTCATTGGTGTATTTTCTGTTGTGTGTTTAGTAATGGCCAAGCTATTTTGTAAGGTATATTGTAGATATTGCATTAATTTTGCGACATATTTGGTCGTGGCCAGCATAAATTATGGATGCACGCAAAATGTCATTGATTCGAGTCGAGTATCGATCATGTTTTTGCGTAGATCAATGATCTCATTTGTATTTACTTACAAGTAAGTATAGTTGTATGAGATAAACATACTTTTTTTTCTTGTCAATTGTCCATGGGTGGAGTTTAATCAACTTGAAATTTATACTAAGGCGATTCATTTAAAGTCGGAAGCTGCATTGGAAACTGTGAAGCTGAGTCAATTTGAATTTTGTCAGTTATTTTAAGTAACTGGGCATTTTTAAGGAACTCGATGAATTGCCCCATTGTTTTTTTTACTTTCAGACAGTAAGGTGTCTAAGTCCATAGTCACACTAGGCGATATTATTCACGATAAATTCTTCGATTCTCTTTTGTAAATTTCGAATTGACGAACCAGAATATAAGTAGCCAGTACAGGCGATCGTGTATCCATCCCTCTCTTATAAACTCTAGTTGATCGCCACAAATATTTCCTTGTCTGAAAAAGGATCAATAAAAGTATATTTTTATTCCTCAAAATACAACAACAAAATAGGTACATGCGTCAGTAAAGTAGATATTTCATTTTTTTTGCAAAATTAAACAAGTCTAACCTCAAATGATTTCTTTGCCAAAAAAAAGTCCAAACTGACAAAATTTTAGAAAAAAAATTTGATATTTAGACGCGCCTATAAAGCTTCAAAATTGCAAAAAATAGGGTAGTTAGTCCAGTACAAAAAAAAATCGTTTTTGAATAAAAAAAATACGAGAAAAAAACATAAATACCAATTTTGGGTTATTAACCCCCAATGGACCAGTGAACCAAAATTTGTATCCATAGGGTTTAATAAAAAAAAAAATAGAATTAAAATAAAATTATGCCTCAGCAAAAGAAAAATATAAAAATAATTATTTGGCCCCGTTAGACCCCCTAAAGGGGTATTTTTTAGAAAAAAAATGGGGTCAACTTTTGAGGTTATCAGGGGAACCAATATTTTTTTTCTTGTATTTTTCTCATTGTAAAGCATTCTTAAAATTTTTTTTATTTTTTTTTTTATTTTTTATTGAACCCAGGTTCAATTCCCATTATGGGAAATTTTTTTATTTTTTTTAATTGCATTTATTTATTTTTTATTTTTCTACAAATCCAAGGCTACCACAATAAAAAAAAATGTATATTCCATATAATTATGGGTGTGTTCTGCTACGCAAAAGAACTAAACAAAGAACAAGAACAACAACAACGTTCAATAAAAAATATAAACAACAATCTCCGCGCATAAATATTTCTTCCAGTCATGCCCAAATTACACCAGTGCGCGAAAGCATAAAAATAGGGAATACCACATGTGTAGAGTCCGACACACTTTTCTCCCCGGCCAAAACATTTTAATTTTATAGTCAAACTACCAATGAGAAGTTAAGAAAAAAAATAGGAATGCACATCAGCATCAGATGCACCATCTACAACAGCAGCAGGCATCAACAGCCATCAGCAGCCACACGAAAGCAGAGTGTAAACACGAAAGCTTCTGAGCTACTGAGATCGGTCAGAACCACTTCTTGATGAGGTCGTCTAAATTGCAGAACCGCAAAAAAAAAAGTGGTTTTTCATTTTTGATGATACAACAAAGTTACTTATGTACATTTAATTAACTACACTAGGAGGCATCAGGTTCAATTTGGCTTTCCAAATTAAATGAGTCTATTTAACGAAAGAGAATTGTACATATAATGTATTTTCATATAAATGTTTTTTAGGTAAAATATTTTATTTTTGTTACACAGTTAACTTTCAAACATTAGTCCGTATAAATAAAAAAAGTTAATATTTTTTTAAATAAAAATCGTTAAAATATTCACTAAACAAATGCCAAAAACGTAAAAAAAATACAGAAAAAATGTTACTAAAAATCTCTGCGGCATAGATAACATCCACTGATGGTCGAAATAATCAAAAAAAATAAATATTTATTAAAAGAAAAAAATTGCTACACTGAAAAAAATGTATGAAAACTTAAAATTTACTAACCGAGTTGGTAGTGTAGAATTTACCGAAAAAATAGATGAAATAAATCTTCAAATGTCGACATAAAAATGTTCAAAATACCGGAAAAGCTGTTGTTATTGTAAGTTGTCTTACCGCAATTTTTTGTTAAATCGAAAATTTTCACAAATTTACTGCAAAATTTATAACACAACCGTGAAAAAAAAATGGTTAAATAAATTTAAAATGGTTAAATGTACTAAATCGAAGGGTTGGACCTTTTTTTACTGCCCTTTTCAGTTAAATTTACATACTTTTTTTTTCTGTGTAGTAAAATATAAATCAAAATTTTATTGAATGCTACTGAAATTTCGATGGTTTCGCACAAATATATGTTCCAACCCACCTTGGACCCCTCTTCAATCTTCCTTGGTACGCCTTTGGACGCTCATTTTCTGAATAGCCATGCCCCTTTTTTTTTGAAAGATCCGAAATCAGGCTGGAGAATCTGCAGCCATTCAGGAAAGGTCCACTGATGGCTTCAGGAGACCTCTAATTTAACTGGCACGTCATTATTTAGGACTGACATGCCCCCTTTTGTATCCATGGTTTCACAGAATATTTGTGTGAAATTCAAGATCTTAAAGTCCATTGGAGACTTCAGGAGAGCCTACTTTCCACAGTCCACCTTCAACTGCCACGCTTCCTTTCGGTAAAAGAACAAATTCCAACTCGAAAACCTCTAGCCATGGACTCACAGAATCTGTATGTGAAATTACAGCTTTCTAGGTCCACTGTTGGCTTCTGGACAGACGCTGACTTCCGGGCAAATTGTATGTTGTGATGATGATTTATCATAGGCAAAATACAATTTTTACACAGTATTTTGATATTCGAAGATGCCGCAAGTCTTAGCTTCTAAGATTTATAAAAAAACTTCTTTAACATTTGTTACACAGTGTAAGAAAAATCCAAGAACCTTTCAATATATTTTCTTTTAGAATTAAAAAAAATCCATTTCTTGTCACACAAAAAATGTGCAATGTTCACAGTCCATCAGAGCCGAACCAAACACAAAAACCTTTTCGCAAGAATTTCCTCCGCTACAACCGCTTCTCTTCCATCATATGGCTGTGAAATGTCACCCACTTCCATTTATGTATTTTAAATCACAACTTACTCGTATGACCAATAAAATTGCCATACTAACCTCATTTCGTGTGCCGTGGTCGTTGCTGATTTGACCCAATTCAGAAATTCTACTTTGAGCGAGAACTTTTGCAGCCAAGCAACTACTGCGGCGACGATGATCACTTTTTCTCTGCAACTAATGGCATGTTATCACATCTTCCTGCCTTTCACATGCCCCCTCCCCAACGAAGTTTCGAGTGGGCTAACTCGTTTCGATGGTATTACCACACTTTGAAATTTGCGGCGGCTGTTTAATTGCATTTTAATCTGATGACTTTTCGAATACAAACGCAATTCGGATTTTATCTTCTTAGGCTTTTTTGAGCGGAGAGAAATTGTGGACTATTTAAGCTTCAAACTACTCCAATTACAAGTGAGTGCGTGCAGGAAATGGCTGACTTCCTTTTTCGATTTCTTTAATCAGGCGCATGCGCGGGATATTCACCAGCCTCATCCAGTTCATTGAGAGCTGGAGTTGATCTGCCACCTGGTATATTAATCTCTTGTCGGATTCATTTTCTATGCAAATTTCTCTGATTAAACTGTTGGTTGTGGCTGTTCTTGTTGTTGTTGTTGTTGTTGCTGCATGGCTAAATGTTTTGCTTAAATGTTGCTTTGGTAATTTGTCAATTCGGTGTGGACGTTGGCAGTACTAAAAACAACTAAATGGTACATTTTCGCAGTCATGTTTGGTTTTTATTTTTCTTCTTTTTGTTTTTTTTCTTTTGATTATTTTTACAAGAGAAATTTAATTTGTATTGTTGACATTCGTTTAATCTGAGCTTGAATTGCAGTGGAACGTGTTTGGATTTTTTACTTATGACATTGTTAATGATTTTTTTTCATATGAGTGGATGAAGATGTTTAGATGTCAGTCACTTGATCTTTGTGGTGTGAGAAGAAGTTTTTGTGTGTAAGTTGATTTAGGTAATAGCTTAACCATCGTGATCATGTTATTAAAAAACTAGGGAGTGGACTATCTTCGGCTATACCGAAGCTGAGTTACCCCCATACAGTAGGAAGAAGTACCTCGAAGATAAAATTATGTGGTCTCAAGAACTCATTTTGAGCCACCTATAAATAGTTTTGGAGCCCGGACCATGTCCAAAATCAGTTTCTAAAAATTACCAATCAAATCGACAAAAAAAAAATTGGTCTCAAGACCCCATTTTGACCTTTCTGGTTTCGGAACTTCGGACCATGTCAAAAATAGGTCTCTAAACATTTCCTAACGAATACAACAATAAAAAAGACTTGGAAAATGTTGACCCTTTTTTCAGTGTATGGCCACTCCCAGTTTTTATCCGATTTGGCTGGTTCTCGAACTTGATCTCAGTATTTACGAGAAAATCATGTAACCAAAATTTCATGTCGATATCTCCAAAACTGCGACCGCTATCGTGCGGACGGACAGATGGACGGACAGACAGACGGACATCGCTAAATTGACTCCGGCGGTGATGCTGATCAAGAATATATATACTTTTCCAAACCGAGTAAAAAATACCTCAAATGATAAGCTCAGAGGAAAAACGAAATTAAATTTCCTAAGTGTCAGTCAGTCAAAGAGAGTGTCAAATGACCTTTTGATTTATTCTAATTTTGATTTATATTGAAACTAGATCTTAAATATGAAAAGACAAATCACGATTTGCCTAGTCTACATTTTACTAAAACTTCAATGTAAAGAAGTTGTTACATTTCGGATTGTCCATAAACCACGTTACGCTGTGTTGGGGGGCTCTTCTATAAAATGTCTGCATGTCGTTTCTTGTGAAATTTGTTCATGAAATAAAATTGGTTTCTATACATTCTAAGTTCAATGCACTTATTTATTTCCAAATATCTAAAGGTTTTTATGAGAGTTACGTGAGAGGGGAAGGAGGAAGTAAAAACGAAAAAAAAAATACGTCACGTGGTTTGGGGACAGTCCTTTTAGTGACCACCGGCGATTTAATTCATAGTAGAAACAAAGAAGCAGTGGGATTTGGGAATTCCTATGCGATTTTTTAATTACGTATGGGATTTTTTTAAGGACGTTTAATAGCTGTGGTGTTTTTTACCTAACTAACTATTGTGTTTTATTTTTAATAATGAATAACGTTGATGCGTAGAATACAGTACAATATATGTATTAAAAACGTCACATACGACAATTCTTTTCGCCACCCATGAAATGACTATGTCGTGGGAATTATTACTGTCATCGCTTATTGAACATACATCAGATCAATGATATTGTCGCATGTTGCTGATCTGTACTTAAATTTTATGGTTGAGCGTTTGAGGTAGTGCCTGGCGGGCAACAAATTAACCGGTCGTTTTTGCAGGAAGCTCCTTATTTTTTTTACTTGTAAACAAAATTGTCGAGAATGAATTTTTAATTTTTTTAAATCATCGACGTTGTAGAGGGTGGATAATAGGTAAAACATCAAGAAAAAATTCCGTGAGTCACGCTCGCGTACTAACCTAATCACGAAAGGCTTCCTCTTCTTACAATCGAAATAAAAAGGTCAACTCCAGCCCAGGGGCGAAATTAAAAAAAAAATGTCACCACTTCATTAACTCTTGTCAAGCAATGGTAAACTTACGAGAGTATAATTTGCCATGAAGATACTTCACTTGCCGTGCGGAGCAGGTACTTGAGTAGGGCCACTGTAACTCACCGACACGATTTCGTGTCTGTGAATTACAAAAAACGAGGCTGTCTCTGTGAGAAGTTGCAGCTAGAAGTTCGGCCGTGATCCCTCGAGGGTCATAGTGTCAAATATTTATTATTTATATACTTCACGGATGGTTATATCAATCTTATATTTTTGAGTGAAGATAATCGATGACACTTTTGAGTGGTATATCCTTTAATATTGTACGATTCATAGATCGTCTGGATTACGTTCTTAAAGTATTCAATTGCTTATTGATCTGACTCTGTTAACAAAATAAAATGTTTACGAAAATTGGTATAATTTGCACACAACGTAATCGGTCACCATACGATCTAATATAGTAATAACCTGTGAACAAAACTTTTTCCCACACTCACACAACTCACAATTATCAGATGGCAAAGATACAAAGTCACTTTAACAATAAAGTTGCCCATTAATAACTAAATACAAGTGCATCTATGTTATGGTAAATTGAACATCATCAAGCTTAATAGTTTATGGTGCCAAATTACAGGCAATCACGATACGTTGATACGTAAAAATAGGAACGCACAACATTGCAGCGAGGCATCCCATAACAAGGATACGAGACATAAATCAGATGATCTAATTCCATATAGTGAACAACATTGAAAAGAAAAGATAATTGAATACAATCGGGTGGAGCGCTACAACATAGGCTAGGCGCAGATGAGGCGTAGTAATTGTTCCACTCCATTTTAATTTTAATTGTCAGTTGAGTGTGCTGTAAGCTATCATCGGCCAGTGATGATAAAAGAGTCCAACATTTGCACGGGAGTTGTGACGGGAGAACTCGTGCTAAACACTTCACACAACCGCCGACGTTCATCATCCTGTTTTCATGGATGACCAGAAACGTCTTTGGGCTATTTTCAATGCCTGGTGGAAGCTCTAGTGACCCAAATATTTTAAATACGCCTCACTGGACTAATTTTATGTTTCAAATTTCTTTTCTTTTACCATTCAATTATTATGTGAGTGTGGCCTTTTGATGATATAGCAACGAGAAAATAGTGTGATTGTAATTTGATTAAAAGCTCTACTGTGATTCATAGCCAAAAGTGTTTTTTTTTATGTGTATTGTAGATCAATGCGGTCAATTGCTGGGCGTTTAAACGTTTAAACATTCAGTGAAGAAGATTTTGTTTGTATTGCCGATATGATTCTGGTTCAAGAAAATGGTGGCAATTCTTAAATTGTTATGATGTGTAAGAGGTAGTATGTATCAAGATAAGCTCATGAAGGAGTTGAAGAAACACTGCTTATTGAGTAAGTGAATAAAATATAATAATACACTAATTTTTTCTTCTGAGTATAGTACCCAGTGTCCATCAGATGGGCATATCCTATGTCCAATAGACGGACAGCGCCATTTGATATGATGCTGCACACTTTGTTTCCCTTTTCACAACAGCTGGGCATGTCCAACAGCTGGGCATGTCCAACAGCTGGGCATGTCCAACAGCTGGGCATGTCCAACAGCTGGGCATGTCCAACAGCTGGGCATGTCCAACAGCTGGGCATGTCCAACAGCTGGCCATGTCCAACAGCTGGGCATGTCCAACAGCTGGGCATGTCCAACAGCTGGGCGGGCTTCCTCACTTTGACTTCTGAATAGATTATTAAATTTTTAAAGCCCCTGCATTGGCTGCTTTTTGATGCAGAAATTTGAACCAGACAAAAGACAACAACTTGGCAAACAAATTTAATGCATAAAGCTTTTTCTTGATTTTAGAGAATTTTTGGAGGTTATTTTAGGTTGGAGTGGTGGCAAAGTGCCTCAAATAGACCATTAGGTTCATAGTGTTACCTAGACTCGCTGTTCGTCCAAAATGTACCAACCTTCTTTCGTGATCTTTATCCAATCCGAATGTTTTCGGTCCGCAATGCGTACGGTTTCAGTTGAGAGATTTGTAGTTTGGACACCACCCTCATCGCATTAAAGAAGGCTTATCCTAGTGTGTTCAACCTTAATTTGTCCAGCGCTAGGCTGAGCAAATGTTGAAGTGTTTTCTCTTCATCCGGTTGGTTACAGTTCCGACACCAGTTGTTAGACACTAGACCAGTTAAAGTTTGATATCCAATAACACAATGTCCAGTTACCAATCCTACAGTCATTCTTCATTTCTCTCATGATAAGATATATTTAGCTTGACGTTTTCTGTAGTTTGGATGAGACTCGTATTCGTCCATCTGTTTTGTTATATTAAGACAGATTTATTATCTTGTTTCATATAGTAGTATTGTATAGGTACATGGGACCCATTGAGCTCCCTCCTTCGCCAACTCATCCACCCTTTCATTCCTTTCGATATCGCCCCGAGGCCAATGTTAGACCAACTGTTAACAGTCGATTGATGAGGAAAATTTGTATACAACAGCTAAGCAAATTAATAAAAAAAAAATTTTTATATTTTTTAGACTACCCATACCCTTCCCCAAACCAGGACTTGATGACTAAAAATGTTCATCTAGCTTATATAATTACAAAACAAATTATGACAACTCCATCGGCTGTGAATTTAAATGTCTTTTGTGGTATATAATTGTGGTAAGTTACACTAAGTTTAATGTATCATGCGATAATCTTTATCTTTATCTTTACTATTTATAAAATTGAAAACGCCAATTTGGTTGTAACGGGTAAGAGCAAAAACTAGCCAACCGATTTTCATTATTTTTTTTTAAAACATCCTATTTGTGCCAAGGAAGAGAATAGGATACTTTTTTTTTTTGATTTTCGAATGGTAAATGTCTTAATTTTCAGTATTAAGTTCTATTTCAAAACTTTATCCTATGCTTACAGATTTCGTTCTATTTTATTGACATAATCTGTGCATGCAGAACATTATTGTATGTTGCTTTCCACTCTCTTCTGCGTATAGATGGAAAGAAAATGAAGAGTTATTTTTTATATGGAGTTTTTGTGATCTCTCTCTCTCTCTCTTTTTATTCACCATGATCAGGGATGTTAGATTGTGGGGAATTAACCATAATGCGGGGAATTTCAAGCTCTGTGTGCCATTTCCATTTCGCTTCTCTGCTGTGAATGACTGTATTTTTTACGTGGGCAACGCCATGGGGAAATGCTAGTTATTTAATAAAAAAGTGTCACATACGACATTTAAACTCTCAGCGGACCACTTCCGTGTGACATTTTCCTACAAATTTTTCCCACTCTCGCTTAAATTTGAATGCTTCAAATTAAAAGTGGCCAAGCCCATCAACGCCAGTCTTATGAGCTTCTATTTAGTTCCTTAACAGCTAACTACATCAGTTCGTAACAATTCTTAGAGGGATGAGAAGATGGAAATATTACATTAATGTTTTGTATCACCATCCGATCTATTCACTCTAGAATCTGTATTCTCCTCGAGACTGAATTGATTCGCTTGCGTCTAGATTAGATTAAGCTGGTCAAGGATTGGTCAAAAGAGTAACGATCTCTCTTATCATTTATGAGATAACCTACAACTTTTCCATAGACTTTATATATAAGTAGACCGAGGATATTGGACTATTAATGGGAAATATGAAGGTAGATCTGTTGGGTACTGCCCTGACAACTGAGAGAAAAAATGTTCTAAGTAATGTATATAAAAAATTTGCTATGAACCCGACCCAACCCGTTATAAATTGATTACATTTGAAAAAAAATAAACTTATATTTTTCCAACTAAGTAACTAACTATGCAGAAAAGTATCGACTACAAAAACTTATTCAGTTGGCATGTCCATCATAATTGTTTGGAGTTAATTGATGAAACACATGAGCAAACAGAATCCTACCATGAAAGAGTGAACGAACGAACGAACGAACGAACCAACTGACAGTTAAGTGGAAAACATTGGCTCAAGTGTATAGTTGTAAACCAGGGGCAAAAATTGTAGCAACAACAAGAAACAATAACAACTAGCGGACAGCGGACAGGAAAGCAAGTTGCAAAAAAAACAAAATTGGCAAACATTGTAGTAAACTAGAAGAAGCTTATTACGAAATTGAGGGTAAGGCAAGCAAAAAAGGCCACAGCAGAAGGCAGAAGAGTAGTGGAAAAGAGAAAAGCCAAAAGACTATCAACAAAGATTGTTTAGTAAATTAAGGCAAAGACTTGACCAAGAATAGTGAAGAAGGCGAAGTAGAAGAAGCTGAATCAGCAAACTACTTAAATGCTGAGGAATGCATTTGATGCATTTGATGGGTGATGGCTTGATGTGGTAAATGGGTCAATTACAAAGGCGGCATTTGTCCATAACATTTTCAAAAAATATTAATGAATTGATGATTGTTCAAGTGTATAGGCGAACAAAAAATTACAATAAAAATATTTAATTAAAAATAAATTAATTTTTATTACTTACAGGTTACAGATTAAATCCTCTTCCGCCCCAATTGACTTTTGAAAGCATGTACCATCACAAAACATGGGCAATACAATAACACAAGCAGTGGGTCTGGCCAATCCCCACCTAAGCACATCACCCACATCGACGGGCAGGCGCAGACGACGACGTTCGCACAATTCGCATTTCAGTCAATCTCATGATGAGCAGGATTTGAAATCCAAAACTTTGCCTGCACGCCATCCGCGTTCGTCCGCCCAACGCGTCAATTCACATCCCAATAATAGTACGGGCAATTCGACAGGTGAGGCTCTACCGCCTCCACCAAATGGTGAGACTTCGCGTGTGCTCTTTCTTCTCTATTTGATTCATCGCACTTGGAATGTCGTGGTGGATACGGTGGACACGAGGAGTAAAAGGTTTTTGAATTAATTATTTATTTATTTTTCGAATGAGTGATCAACTTTACCTTTGTTTAATTAGATCACGTGCCGATGCAGGTTCCGGCTCCGGCTCGGAAGATTGTTCGGCTCCAGCGAATGTCAGAAAAGCTGCCGAGCCATTCTTTGATGAGGCCAGCAGTTGTGGTAATGGCAATTATTCGGTCACCATAACCGATCTGGATGATGTTGAGGTTAGACATTGATTGCAGTTTCCTTTGATGGTTTCTTCAAAATTTACATTTAAAAAATATATGCTTTTTCAGGCCTCATCCTTCTGCTGTTCGCAGTATTCGTTTTGTAGTTGCAGTTATTGCTATGATGCCACACAGAATGTTTACAACTCAATTGCGGAGGATTGCTCGACGGACTCGATTTGTCAGCGCACGGTTTCGAAATGTGGCAGGTAAGTTTTTGGATTGTTTTTAATTTAAGATGAAACTATATTTTGTTAAAAAATTATTTTATTAAAAGAGAAAAAAGTTTCCAAATGAAACGTTTTTGACACAATTTCCGCTTACCAACACTGTGTTTAGCACAGACATGAACCATTTGAATCAAACTGTAAATAATACAGTACAGTTCAAACGAACAACTATACCACTAGTAATAGTACACCAGCTTACCAACAGATGGCGCCTTGATATCATCATTCGAGACACACACCTTGACTTAATAAAAATATAAAAAAAAAGTTGCGTACACTGAACATTTCCTTTAGTCAATCATTTTTTATTTAAATATTTTTGCAAAAGTAGTCGAATTATTTAGAAGCACGAGTCAATGCTGGGCAGAGCACCGCTGCAGTACTTCCAGGTGGACCAGGCAGTCCAGCCCTGTTGGCTCTTGATCTTGCGGGCACAGGTGACGGAAGCATTGATGGTGTCGGTCAACAGGTTGTTGCAGCTGGTGTTGCACTCGTTGTAGGAGAAACGACCATTGGCAGGCTGGCACCAGTAGTAGTTGTTGATCTGGAAGATACCGTAATCGTTGGAGCCATTGGAGTTGGTGGGGCCAACAACGCCGGTGCGGTAGGACGACTCGTGTTCAGCAATGCAAGTCCACTGGGGCAATTCGGATTTTGGTACACCCAAAGCGTACATCTGCTTGGCCAAGGAGCAACGGTTCAAGGTGACACCGAAGGCTGGGGCGGCCAAAGCCAAAGCGGCAATAAGAATGAGAGTAGCTTTCATGTTGACTGGTTTAAAGTGTTGCAGTGAACTGTTGATTGCCTGGCTGGGTAAGGGTTTATATAGCGGGCCATTCTTGATAATGACGTCTGCAGTTATTATCTGCAATTTACTATGAAAGTGAAAAGAAATCTGAAGATAAGACAAGGGGCCACTTTGTTTGCGTATGCATCTACAATGGCTGATAGCATCGAACCACTTATTGTTATACAATTGCTTGTGTGGCTAAATTTTGGCAATTGGCCTGATTGGCCACGAGTCTAGAATATTTAATCTGAACAGCATGCAAATATAATTTAAGGCAATCACTCAATGTCTTCGTGTGATTGGTAAGAATTTTGTTTTGTTTACAAAATGGTGAAAAACCAAAATATTGATAAGGAATACTCGTATCTGTTTCTGTTATAGCCTCCTTATTGAATTAGATCAAGTTCTAAGATAATTCCTCCTATCTAGACAATATCTCGAATTGAAATTAAATTTCGCACTTATCTAGTATTAAAGTTGGGTATATAAGGCAGGAGTTTCTCCTAGAAAAATCAGTTTACGGAAACAATCAAGTCAACATGAAAGCTACTCTCATTCTTATTGCCGCTTTGGCTTTGGCTGCCCCAGCCTTCGGTGTCACCCTGAACCGTTGCTCTTTGGCTAAGCAGATGTACGCTTTGGGTGTACCAAAATCCGAATTGCCCCAGTGGACTTGCATTGCTGAGCACGAATCGTCCTACCGCACCGGCGTTGTTGGCCCCACCAACTCCAACGGCTCCAACGACTATGGTATCTTCCAGATCAACAACTACTACTGGTGCCAGCCTGCCAACGGTCGTTTCTCCTACAACGAGTGCAACACCAGCTGCAACAACCTGTTGACCGACACCATCAATGCCTCCGTCACCTGTGCCCGCAAGATCAAGAGCCAACAGGGCTGGACTGCCTGGTCCACCTGGAAGTACTGCAGCGGCGCTCTGCCCAGCATTGACTCGTGCTTCTAAGTAATTCGATGACTATTGAGAAAATATGTAAATAAAAAATGATTGACTAATCGAAAATTTTATAATATTTTTTACTTTTGGGACTAATTTTTTAAGTTTAAAGAGGAGCTTGGCAAACACTATCAATGGAATGTCTAGTAAATGTTTTTTTTTTGGCAACAACAGTTAGTTAGTTCTTAGGAGACTCTTGTATTTGCACCTACTTCCTTTCCAAATGTATCAAGCAACAAAACATTAGTATCAGCTTAGTAACTGTCAATTCACTGAAATTAGTGGAGTACTGAGGTTAAGTTGAATCTCAATTTGACTATGAATATGGGCCAATAGCTTTGCGCCAGTGAACTCCTGGAAGGCAACCAAATGAAATTACCAAATGAAATACAAATTTTAGGACAAAGTTTTTTTATTATATTTTTATGTACATTTGCATACAATTCTGCTTAATTCTACGATTATTCTACATATTCTAAATATTTTTAATTCACTATCGGCAAGGATTGTTTAAAATAAATTCCCTGGCGAATGATTTGGGGTTTGGTTAACTAGGACAATTATTATTAGAAGTGAAAACTGGTGAAAACCCTCTGCAGATTCTCCTCAGCGCCCTCATCAACCACATGTATTGAACGTGCTGTTGTCAGTCAGTCAATGTGGCACCTCTGCGTCACGTCAACCAAGCTATCTGGTGGTTGTTTTGCAAAGGTGACCGCGTGGCTGCCTTCAGGAACATCCAGACCACTGCTGACTGCTTCGCCGATGAGCTGATCAACGCTGCTAAGAGTTCATGCAACTCTTACGCTATCAAGAAGAAGGATGAATTGGAAAGTGTTGCCAAGTCTAACCGATAAACAATTTCACTGCACATTCGTTTTGTGTATAAATAAAATATGTGATACATTAAATTAAAAAAAACTATTAAATTGGTTACTAGCTTGTAAACCAAATTCTACAGGTACTTATATATGTAATTGAGTACCTACTTCCTACTATACTTTTGTTTACTGTCGTATGCCGCCTGTAGCTCATTTAGCTTTCGCAAAATATAGTCAAGTTGTGGCGAATTGGATGTCAAGCCGTAAAAGAGTGGGGCCTCTTGTGAATATTGAGGAACTGCTGGCGGTGCATATGAGTCAAAATATGGTGGTACTGCATACTTTGCCGCTGGCGATTGTCCATATATTGGTTGGGCAAAATTGATGAGTGTATACGAATATTGATTAGGTGCATGAACTGGACTAGGGTTATAGGTAGAAGGCGATCGATCAGGGCTATATGCAGGCGGTGAAGGATCGGGATAGATTTGAACCGAAGGATATTCGTACTTCGGCGATTTGTAATAATTGGGCTTAGGTGTGGTATAAGCTGAGGTATAAGCTGTGGTATAAGCTGATTTATAAGCTGTTTTATAAGCTGTTTTATAAGTTGTGGATGTCGAAACTTCAGTAGTTGATGTGGAATCTTCAGTAGTTGAAGTGGAGTCTTCTGTAGTTGAAGTGGATTCTTCTGTAGTTGAAGTGGATTCTTCAGTGGTTGAAGTGGATTCTTCTGTGGTTGAAGTGGATTCTTCTGTAGTTGAAGTGGATTCTTCTGTAGTTGAAGTGGATTCTTCTGTGGTTGAAGTGGATTCTTCTGTAGTTGAAGTGGATTCTTCTGTGGTTGAAGTGGAATCTTCTGTAGTTGAAGTGGAATCTTCTGTTGTGGTTGGGTAATATCCATAGCTCGGTGTCTCATATGCTTCTGCTTCATTGTAGTATTGAACAGTGTATTTATCATCGTATTTATTATCGTATTTATTATCGTATTTGGTATCGTATTTGGTGTCGTATTTATTATCGTATTTAGTATCGTATTTGGTGTCGTATTTAGTATCGTATTTATTATCGTATTTATTATCGTATTTGGTGTCGTATTTAGTATCGTATTTGGTGTCGTATTTAGTATCGTTTTTATTATCGTATTTAGTATCGTATTCGGTGTCGTATTTAGAATCGTATTTAGTATCGTATTTAGTATCGTATTTAGTATCGTATTTGTTATAGTCTTTGGTATCGTATTTGGTATCGTATTTGCTACCTCTGCTTCCGACCTCAGTACGATCGTTCCCATTATATTTAATATAGTATTCAATATCGTGTTCATCGTCATATTTATGGTCGTATGTCACAGTGGATGGAGCTGAATAAGTCGTTGCATTATATTTATCACTAGAGTCCCCATCATATTTAATGGAGTATGTATCAGGAGTGTAAGTTGATGAGCTATAGTTAGTCACATTTGTATAGCTATTGTCGCTATAGCTATCGCTTTTTTGACTAGATGTTGAGGGGGTTGCAGCACAAGCTCCCAGGCTTATAATGGTCCATTCTGAAGGATTTGTTAAAAGTTTAAGTTTGTTAATGAAAAGTTTCTACTGATTGTTGAACAAGTAAACTTACTTAAATACCCATTGGCATTGGCGGTATCAACCGCACAAGGACTTTCGAATGTGTGATTATAGTTAAAGACCGAAGCACAAACTGGAAAGTCACCCGCTAGACATTTGGGTGTATAAGTTGAAGCACAAGGAGCAGGCTGATATGAAGTACAAGGACCATAGTTGACAAGCTGCCAAGCTATTGAATGAAGTCGTGGCGATTAGTTTTGGAACTCAAAAGTTATTATTAGATTATAAGATTCCTTCCTACCATTTTTAGTCTGACATATTAAACGCTTCAATTCACATTCATTTGGGACAGTTCTTTGCTCATTATTGAAAACAGCACACAGGGGTTTGTAGTCCTTAGGGCAACACTCGGGACATTTGTCATCATGATCGCAGGGTCCTTGCTTTACAATATACCATTCTATTTAGAGAGATGTTGTAAGAAGAATTTAGTTCACTTGAGGAGGTACTGATCACATTCCCTTCCACTTACGTTTCCTGGTCAGACAAATCTGACGATTGACTTCACACTCATTGGACAATGTCCGGCCATAGGATGAATCGGCTGGCTTGGCACAAACTGGCTGAAACACAGTGGGACACTTTATGGCATCGCAACTGGAGAAGCAATTTTCATTACAGGTTTTCTTCAGTTCTAAAATGGAGGGAACAACGAATAATAATAAAAACTCAGAAATACACTTAAAATTTTGAGTTCCTACCGATCTTCCCCGAAAATAACTGCTTGTAGTTGTACGCATCCAGACGACATTCGTTCTCGAAATAATAGTATTCATAACCATTCGTGGCACAAACAGGCGTTCCTCCGCTTGTACAAATTGGTTCACGATCAAAATTCAAATGGATGATCTCTTCGTTGACTGTTGTGGGTTGCGGATGGTAGCCAAAGGCTTGCGTCAGTGCAATGAAGCTAACGAAGAGTAGTTGCGCCTTCATCATTGTAACTCGTGGTACTTCTTGAAGCTAATACTTTTTCTAATGTAAACTTCCACATTTTATAGTCATTTCGGTGAGCTACACTTATCGTCTTCATTGGGCCTTTCTTGCATGCGCTGTGCAATCGATGGAGTGTTCCGACTTAAGAGGTTTTTTAGCACGCATTCCATATGCTGATTCAGCTTGCATTCGATTGTGTTACTTGGTGTACGTGTTGTTTGGTGAATTGTGGTCCAGCACACTTGCAGAGTTCGTCTCGTTTGGATCGAAATAGTTGCACTGATGTTGTTTTGAATGTTTCGCGTTGTTTTAAAGACATTTCCCTAATCGGAATAATCTCTTTGTGCTATCTCTTGTCTTTTGAAACGTGCATGTTTTGGGATTTATGAATGAAAAATTCCATACAGATACTGCAAATGAGATAGAAAATACACAGAAATTAAAAAAAGTGATAATATCATTGTAAAATTAAGTAGTGTTGCTGTGTTTGGTATGTTAAACATACTACGTTTCCATATATTTATTAGTTCGTTCGTATTAATTTTTCATAAAATGTCAACTCTTCTAAAGTTAAATCTCATGATGCTTTGGCGACTGGCGGCGGTTTTTTGAGTTTTTTTTTTATTTCGATACCATAAATCGAAATTTGCGATATAAGCAAGCTTTATGGCAATCAAATGTTCAACTAGTTACTTACAAATAAAGGGAACATTTATTTAGAATTTTTAGTAAAAATAACAGTGGAAAATTTTGAGGGAACATGATGTTCCATACTGGTAAAATATAAAGGAGGAATCAAGTCACCTTTTCACTGCGGACTCATTCCCATTTCATGAGAAAAGCTGAGACATTCTGTAGTGAGCTATCAGGGACTTACCTCGGTCCCCACAATTAACGAAGTCAAGTAGACCCTCACAGTAACATACTAACAATATTTTCTGCTGTTTCTTGAAGAAATCATGTAATCACCCGGACATATCTCCTATTTAGTGAGAGAAGTTGTTCTATGAGACCGCAGAATGGTGTGGGTGCAGTGAAAATATTAGCCGACCCTTTCCTGAATAGTTCATCTGCCTCTTCGTTTCCTTCATAACCGCGATCCAGGCACCCGAATAAGAAAAAAACTCATCCAGGATAGCACTTCATTCCTATTGCGAACTTTATAGTTTCATCAAAAATAATTGATTTTCTAAGACGTAGCCTGTGTCTTTTATTAGTGAATAAAATTGGTTGTAATTGGTTTTACGTTTAACTCTGAGTCCCTGCAGCATATAATTATTTGGCAACAAAAGCAAGTGCTCTCTGGAGTAGATACCAAATCATGTCTTCGAACTCTCCTCTATTCAGTAGAGCGATATCATCAGCGAACCCC